>NC_061158.1:37052083-37057083 GCF_022113875.1 Hydra vulgaris | reverse complement strand
CAGGTGATGAAAAAGCTTTTAAAAAGTGATTATTTAAGCAATTTGCAATAGACATATTATCTACTAATTGCACTCCATCGTGGTCAAAAAGAGATCGAATTTCACTTTTACAAGCCTTTTGGCTGTTTATATAAAAATAAAACTTTTTTGGACAGGACTTACAAGCGTAAATGACTTCACTCTCATACTTTAGTACAGCATCAGCAACAAGCTTTTTCACCAGACGATTTTGTTTGTTGTACAAGACTCGAATACTATCTTTAAATTTGCTTGAAGAACAGCGTAATTTCATAAATAGTCTAAATTTTTCATTAGTTGCCGCTTTAATAGTAGAATTAAACCATTTTGGATCACGTTTTTTAAAATTAAAAGACATATTATATTTGGGAACATATTATAATGGGAATTTAAATAATTCAAAGCTTTCATCTGCTGATTTATTTGTGAATAAGTTTGGCCAATTGATCGCTTTTAGGCTTTCACTAATGGCATTATAGTCACCTTTGTCATAGATATAATTAACTTTGTGATGTCTGATTGATTTGGTCGATGTTTTAAGTTTAAAATCCCATGAGAGTGAATTGTGGAAATAGTTTTTTTGAGTACAACCAAGCGGAGGACCAATTGTAATATTATGAATACGATCAGGGTCTTCAGACAGCACCAAGTGTGTTATTGATAAATGTTGGTTTGGTGACAAACTGAGATAGGAAGCAATCATCTATAGTTTTTAGAAATATTTTACTAGACTGTTTACCCTTTTTACATTTGCCACCCAAATCACTCCATCTGATATCACTATAATTAAAATCACCAACAATGAGAACACTTGTAAATTTACCATCATCAATTAGAGCTCTAGCACATTTGATTGACTTGTTGATTTGTAAATTAGACTCATATTTAGTGAAAGGTTGGTGATAAATACAACCAATTAACAAAATGTCATTTCCAATTAAAATCTGACACCATATTTGCTCGCTAATTTGTTCATCACTGAACTCACATTCAAATGAATGTATGTCTTTTCTAACATAAATAGCCACGCCACCTCCACAAATTGTCCTGTTACGAAGATATACAGTGTAATTTTCAAGATTTGTTGAAGATGTGATGGAGAACCATGTTTCAGTGACTGCAACAATGTGTGAGTAATCCAGTGATGCAATTCTAGCTTGGAATTCATCCCATTTATTATCCAAAGATGTTGGATTAAAATAAAGACATTTGAGGTCAGATAAAGAATAGCTAGATATAAAAGATAGAGGACTGTAAGTGTTAGGATTTGGTGTTCTATTCTTTGCGCTCAATCCATCGAATTGTGCCAGATCGCACAGACTAAAATCCTTTTTTACCATCTCTTGTACCCCAATTGAGTTGCCTTACTTGCAAATCCACAAAAGAATTTGGAAGAGCATTGTTTCTAATTCTACATTCAACATGAAGTTTAGAGAGAGCAATTCTTTCATTTTCAGTTTGATCTGGTCGAACATAAACTTTTGTTAAACCAAACTTATTTTTTAGTTCCCTTGCATTAGCCAAAGCTGATTGACGTTTTTCATAGTTTTTGAATTCAATTAAAACCAATGGAGGACGTGAAGACACAGAATTAAATTGATTTTCGATCTCACAAGAGATAGGAGTAGGAAGAGAGGCATTTTTCTTTTTAAGTCGTTTTTTGACTTTTACATCGTCAGAAGATACTTTAAGAATGGTAAGAATTTCATCAATCGCTTTACTATCATCATCCAAATTTACTGACTCAGTAAGACCACTTATGATCATATTATTTAAAATTCTATTTTTTTCGTTGTTTTCTTTTGAAATTTTGGCAAACAAAGCAGCATTTTTCTCTTTGGCAGCAAGGTCCTTTTCTTTACTTACAAAACCTGCCCAGACGTCAGCACTGTGAATATTATTTTGATAAGTGATATTTGCATTGTTATTATTTTTAAGAAAATCAATCCCCTTTCTTTATTTTCCATATATACAGATATATATATACAAATAGTATTGCGTACTAAGGTAAATCTGACGTAATACTGAAATAGCCTGCTGCTGGGGGCTTCAGTACATACATTGACTGACAAATAGCCTGACTGGCAGTGGAGTGCTGCTACATCGACTGAGGGTTTGGGATGGGGCAGCAATCGTTTCATTTATCATTCTTCGTTTTTTCTAAAAAAGCTGTACCGATTAAGGTAAGCAAAAAAAGTGAGCAAATGCTTATAAAAATACGCTTTAGTAAGTGTGTGTATATATGTATATATATATATATATATATATATATATATATATATATATATATATATATATATATATATATATATATATATATATATATATATATATATATATATGCAGCAGTTGGAGACAGTAGTTGAAATATGATTGCTTTGAAAATTTGAAAGATTTTGAATGAATTGCTTGCAGATTTAATTTTTAAGATTTGTAGGATAATACAAAAAAACACCTTAAAAAGGGTTATGCACAAAAATTGACGTTTTCAATATGTTCATATATAAATATTTTTTAATAATATTTGCATTGGTGAATGATTTAAATTTATAATAATTTGTAACAATTAAGCTAAATTAATAACAACTTGTTAACTATTTCAAGATTTAAATAGTGAAACTTTTATTCTTATATTCACATAAGAATATCAAAATAAACATTAATTTTTAAAATTTAAAACATTTTGAACAGGTATTTTTAGAAAAACATTTTCAATTAAAAAATATTACCATAAGATAATGCCCTTTTGAAATATATGGTTTACCCATCTCCCTGTTTAGTAGTTTGGTTAAAATGCAGTTGTGTCAATTCTTAAACCCATAAACATATTGGGATGCTACCGACACAAGTTTTACCGCCCGCTCAACACTCTGGGAGTGAGATTTTTCGGTAGCAAGAACTAAGTCTGTAGCACCAGTAACAGGAATCGGCCTATGATTCAAATAATTTTCACTTGATTTTCCATCTTTATGCATAAATGAGAGATAATGTTCAGGTTGAATGCATTTCTTTAGTACTTCTCCTTAAGGTGAGTTTATTATTTTACTTGTTTTAGTTATATGAACGAGCTTGCCATCAACCCCAAGACAAATTAACTGTTTTTTTTTGTCCACATCTTCACTAACGATTTTTAATTTTGACATAGCCTTATCTAATTTGCATCTGTCAATCAAAACATCTTTTATATCAACGTCATTTTTCAGGAGATGTTTAATGTCATGTAATAAAGCATTTGCAAGAGCTGCACCTACGTTTGATAAACACTCGTTTCTGACTAGTTCCATTGCAAATCTTGGAAGTTTAACTAAGTTGTATTTTCCAATAAGATTATTTATTGGCTTCCATTTACCTTCATACTAAAAAAAGTTAATAAATAAAATGCTTTCTATTTCATCTACATATATTTCACGTAGTTAAAAACATTTACCTCCGTATTGGATAAACCACTTGTTTCTATAATTAAGTTTACATGCGGTATAAGGGATTCATCTTCATCAACTAGCTTATGAGATACTTTTTGTCATTCTTTATCAAGTCTTTGAATCCTTTTGACAAATAATCTATAAACAAAAGAAAGTTGATATGCATCTTTTAGACCAATTTTTTTTCCTCTGATCATGAAGATAAGCTCTGTCTTCATAAGGTACTTTATTACTTTGAGAGCAAAGGCATACAATATGTTCTTCAATGCAATTTTCTTTATAACATGAAATTTTTCTGTCACTACAGAAAAACACATCTAATAAACAGGAACACACAGAAATATCAAAAAGTTTGTCCAAATCTGTACCAAGATTTCTTTTCGCATGACCTTTCAGTGCTTGCAATTAATATCTTTAACAAGTACAAGAGGATCTTTAACTTTCTTATTAAAAGAATTGTCAGTTATAAGAGATAAACTTGAGTTTACTGTAACCCAAATTGATTTTATATTATTGCTAATTTGCTGAGTTACTTATACAATATCTGCATTTGAATTTATATGAATAAGATAGTAATAGTACTGAACCTGATAGTAATAGTACTGAACCTGATAGTAATAGTACTAAACCTGATAGTAATAGTACTGAACCTGATAGTAATAGTACTGAACCTGATAGTAATAGTACTGAACCTGATAGTAATAGTACTGAACCTGATAGTAATAGTACTGAACCTGATAGTAATAGTACTGAACCTGATAGTAATAGTACTGAACCTGATAGTAATAGTACTGAACCTGATAGTAATAGTACTGAACCTGATAGTAATAGTACTGAACCTGATAGTAATAGTACTGAACCTGATAGTAATAGTACTGAACCTGTCTAAAAGTGCTCGGATCTTACATTAAAAAATCACATGGACCACAACAATATATTTTTTTTACTTTTCATCCGTGTAATTGCAGCCTTAACCTTCGGCATTTTCATAGACTAATAATATATGTAAACTATATTAAAGTATGTAAACTATATTCTTTCCCTGTCACTATTGCACATGAGAGTATAAGTCATTTAAGCATAAGTTATGAATTAAGTATAACCATTAGTTCTTTCGAAAAGTTTTATATTTTAATCTACTTCAGAAGTTGTAAAACAAAACTTATGTATTATTAAACAGGTAAAAACTCTTATATCCATATCCAAATCAAAATTTCAGAAAAGTAAAGTTTTCTTTACAGTCCGATTAAATTTTATTTATAAATTTGGATACTCTAAATATAATAATCATAATCTTTGATCATTTTTCTTTGGTATTTAACAATTTCTTTAAATTGCAATTTTATTTTTGAACCAACTTTTAAATACTTTATATTTAATTTTAAAACCAACTTTTAAATACAAACAATAATTTTTAAATACAAAAAAGATTGGCAAAATTAAATTTAAATGCGTGTAACAATTTAGTGAAAATTTATTGGCTTCTTAAAACAATTGCGTTTTTTAAAAAATCGTTTATTGGTTACTTTATAAATTCAAAATAAGATGTTTTAAAACGAG
>NC_061158.1:37034583-37047083 GCF_022113875.1 Hydra vulgaris | reverse complement strand
ATAAATATCTTCTTCAACTTTAGTGGCCTCTTTGACTGTAGTGGCCTCCTTAACTGTAGAAGAAAAAAAATTATTATTATCGTAATTAAAATATTTCCATTATTGTATTAATTAAAAAAAGAAAAATTTATGGTTGTGGTGGTGGTGGATTTTGTTTAAATATTTTTTCAAATTTGATTTTAAATGTAACATGTTATATGCAATATATACAAATAAATATACAGAGGATTAATGAGATATAATCAGACTTTTTTTTAGTATATTTGTCTCCTTAAGGCTAAAGGGGGCTACTACAATTAAGGATGTCACTCATTATATTTTGATAAATTTTTTTACAACATTTTCTCCACACTATAGCTCTATAACGCAAAAATTTGCAGAGAAACTAGTTATAAATGGTACTATCAGTGATTGGGAACAAAATTTGATACTTTTTGTTCACAAAGTTAGTCCTACATATTAACTACTCTGCCCTTATACAACTACCGCAAGATAAATGCTTTAAAAGTCAACAAAAACTGGGTTACAATATAAAGGTAAAATAAATGCAAGATTTAAAAAAAAAAACAAAGAAAAGAAGAATCTAAACAAGCATTGAGTTTGAAAAAAGATAATACACATATATCATCTACTTTCAAACTCAATGCTCAATCGAGTACAATCTATCACATGTATTGATGTATTGTTCTTAATTAAGTAAAAAGTGGAGATAGTATCTCAATGAAAATACTCATCCTTAGAAGATTTCTATCCTTAGAAAATGTCTGAGACAGCATACAGTTGTCTTTAAAAATATATATTATTTTAGGGGTAAGCAGAAAAAGAGTAGCACAGCCACCAAAAAAGAGGCACAAGAAAGTGCTTAACTAAGAAATTTTAAATGTATTCTACAAAGTAGAGTGCTCAATCTTTTTAAAAGAACAGAACAATAATAAATTATTAGAAAATAATTTATCAAATGTTTTCATTTTACACTGTGTTTCGCCAATAAAAACTCATCAGAAATAAATGAAACAAAGACTCATCTGTTTTTCTGATGATTCTTTTGATAAAACACAGCTTAAAATTAAAAAAATTTGGTAAGTGATTTTCTACTATTTTATTACAAAATATAAAAATTATACTTTTTAATTGCTAAAGAACTGACAGCTGATTTTTATTATGATCTTTCTGCTTTGGACTTGCCATGGCTGGTGAATTTTAACCCAATTAATTAAAAATTTAAAAAACCTTGCATAAACCCTGCTCCAGCTACTAAAGATGTATTTCTTTGTCTCGTCATTGTAAGATTGCATCACTTTTCAATTTTCTACAAATACTACCACTATTGCTGCTCAAGCAAGCATATCATCACTGTTCAGCAAAGTTGCAACTTTTACTGTAACTGTTCTTTCATGCTCAAAAGAACTTAAATCAATTAGTTTTTTTTTATCCAACATCAATTTCTCATTTTTAATTTTTTAATTTTTATTTTTAAATTTTCCTTATTCATACAGTCTACAGTTTTGAAATCTTCTATCAATTTAGTTTTTTTTTTTTTTAGATTTAAACAACTTTACTTAATTACAAGATAGAAAATGAAAAAACAAAAAAATAATAAATAATAATAAACAAAAATATTAAAAAACTTTTATTTAACAAATAACTCAGAGAAAATTTAAAACTATTAATAACTTTCAATTTAATTAAATCTTTAATAATTTTTTATAAATAAAAATTATTTACATAAAAAATGGCATTTACATTAAACAAACCTTAATGGAATATTTAACATAATTACTTGTACCATTCTTTTCTACACCTACATATTTGCATTTGGCCTCTTCAAAAACTTCATTTTTTAAGAGAAGTCTTTTTGGGAAAACCTAAAGATATTTTACATATATTATTTTGAATCAAATTATTAACATTAAAATAAGATTTTATATATCAAAAGTTTTGAACTAAAATATTATTAAATATAATTTTCAAACAAACAACATGTTTTATGTTCAACAATGTGTGTGTGCACGTGCGTGTGTGTGATAAAAAATATATAAATAACATACTGGCAGACACAAGTATGCGTTAAAATATTCAAGAAACAAAGCATCATTCTTCAATGTCTCTTCCTAAGATTCAAAAAAAAACTGCTATTAATAAATTATAAAAAAAAAAAACACTATTACTCATTCTAAAAACTACACTACTATTCTATGGGTCAGTTCATTATATTTCAACATTATTAAATATTATTGTTGTTGTTATTGCCATCCCTATTATTTTTATCACTGTTAATATTGTGACTTCTTTACAAAATTAGATTATTATTATTATGATTATTCTTATTATTGTTATTATTATTATTATTGTTATCATTGTTATGATTATTATTATTGTTTTGTTATCATTATTATTGTTATCGTTATTACTATCACTATTATTGTTACTATCATTTATTATATTATAAGGTTTAAAATATAACAGTTATATAAAAAGTAATTTTACACAAATTACAACTCATTATTAAGTAAAAGAGCAAATTTTTTACTCTTCTACTCATAATAAACTTGATTTGGGTTTTTATTTTTAAATTTGCTTTTTTATTTTTAAATTTAATATTTTATTTTTAAATTTTAATATTTCATATTATAATCTCTAGTTGTGTAACAAGATTCAAAAATTTGTTTGTACAATATAAAAATTAGTGGTTTGTACAATATAAAAATTAGTGGTTTGTACAATATAAAAATTAGTGGTTTGTACAATATAAAAATTAGTGGTTTGTACAATATAAAAATTAGTGGTTTGTACAATATAAATTTTAGTGGTTTGTACAATATAAAAATTAGTGGTTTGTACAATATAAAAATTAGTGGTTTGTACAATATAAAAATTAGTGGTTTGTACAATATAAAAATTAGTGGTTTGTACAATATAAAAATTAGTGGTTTGTACAATATAAAAATTAGTGGTTTGTACAATATAAAAATTTGTGGTTTGTACAATATAAAAATTTGTGGTTTGTACAATATAAAAATTTGTGGTTTGTACAATATAAAAATTAGTGGTTTGTACAATATAAAAATTAGTGGTTTGTACAATATAAAAATTAGTGGTTTGCACAATATAAAAATTAGTGGTTTGTACAATATAAAAATTAGTGGTTTGTACAATATAAAATGGTTTATATTCATTTTTCAGTTAATAATTTTTAATTATTTAATTTGCAAGAACCATATCAGATTACAATTTTTTTTCTTTTTTTCTATTGTGGTTACTTTAAGTTTATTCTTATCTGAAATATTTGTCATTGAGTCTAATCATCTTAAATATTTAACTTTGAGTCTACTCTTATCTGAAATATCTGACATTGCGTTTATTCATCTTAAATATTTAACTTTGAGTCTACTCTTATCTGAAATATCTGACATTGCGTTTATTCATCTTAAATAATTGAGTCTGCTCTTATTTGAAATGTTTGAATTTGAATGTACTCTTTTTTTGTTTTGTTTTGAGAACCAGTATGATGTTTCAAACACCATACAAATTCTAAAAGAAGAATACCCACAAGTTCAGAAGATCCATTAATTCAATAATGGTGGAAGTAGCCAGTTTAAAAATGGTGAACTTATTTTTTTAATGCTAAATATTCTAAAAACTCTGATTAAACAATCTTAACCAGACTTTTAGGAAGCACTTTTAATTGGGCTTTTAGAATGATGTTTTTTAAACTTGAGAAAAAATTGATAATCATCTGAATAGAATATTATTTCATGTTTTGTTTTATGTTTAATTTGAAAAAACCTGTTTTTTATGAAAAAGATTACAGATTGGCATTTGTATGGCACCACACAAGGAAAAGGTACACGTAATAAACTAGGTGGTATGGGGAAAAGAGTTATTCATAACTAAAATTTGACAACAAAAGATATGTTTTTAATTAACATTGGCATTGTTAATTTGCCATTAGAGCATTTATTTTGTGAATTTTTTCAAAAGTGACTGTGTCAACTGTTTACAAAATCTGGCAAATATTTCAAAAATCTAAAAATACCAGATATCCATATGTATCCAGTTAGTGAGATATTACATTAGATTGAGCTTAAAAACTCTAGGGGTTTTTTCTCTTATCTTATTAAAAAAAATGAAATGAATTATCATATATTGTTTTCAATCATCTACTAATTATCAATTTAATTGTGCTCCTATACAGTATAAAGACGAGATGAGCAAGGGGGTGACCAACTGTACCTTTGTTTTTTTAAATGACTTATGATTGGCTGCACCCCTCACATGGGCCAGCCTAGAAATGTTGAAGGGGTACTGATTTCCCACAATGCATTTAAACTTTGATAATTGAAAAAAAAAAAGGTTAAAAAATAATGCTTCTATTTTTGGTTTGAACAAAAAAGTTAAAAATATTTGCATTTTTAGATAATTGGGCTTAATGATTTTGTTTGTTTTTAATTTCCGATCAAAACAAAGTGTTGACTTTTAAGGCAAATAGAAAGTAAAATTTTAGATATATCTAAGTTCTGAACTGTAAGATGCTTACATTTTGCCCATTTATTGCAGACCATTGTAGGTAGTCAGAAATTTTACCTGTAAGAACTTGTTGATAAATAGAGAAATGCTAGAGTTAATATTTAACATCTTTCAGATTTTTCTTAATATGATGTCATAATTTTTTCTTATGTAATACAAGCTGATAAAAACCATAAATTTAGAAAAATTTGACACTGGTTGAAAGTTAAAAACAGTAATTAAGCTTTAAAGTTGTCTGTTCACACAATTCCTATATCAAAATGGGCCACTGTAAAGTGTTATAAGGCTATAATTTCTAAACTGTTGCACTTGGAAGTCTAAATTACCAATTTTTATTCACCTACATAATGTAGATAATGGTATGTAAAAATCAGGAAGATCAGAAGGTGTCCCACAAGCAATTGCTTAAAATATAATCAACAAATCCTATGCTTTATTAACTCTAGCTATCTACATCGAACTATATTCATCTAATTATTTAAATTATTTACAACTAACCGTATACAACAACTTTTTACATCTACTTATCTACATTTGACAATCTGTCTTTTTTAACTAAATACAATCATATATTAACCACAATAAGCGGTACTTTAAAAACCTGCATCTAATAATATTTCCTACATGTTGAAACATGTTAAAAAAACATGTTAAAAATAATTACAACATGTTAAAAAAACAACTTACCAATGTCTTTTGACTTTCAAATCTAAAAATTAAAAATAATAACTATATAAATCTTGTTCACTCATTTAAAATAATAAAAAAATAATTGATGCAAAAAAAGAGTAATAATTAACAATGAATAAATTTAAACAATGATTCTACTTAAAAGCACATTTAAAATAATTTTAAAATTATATTAATATTTGTGCAAGATTATTATTACTTTCTTTAATGAATTAGAATTCATTTTAGGTACATAATTTGTAACACTTGTATAATTTAAATTAGGTGTTTAGGTAACCTAAAATCTATGTTAACAAAATAAAGTCTACATATCTAGTTACATGCAAAATAAATACACATTTGGGTAGAAATAAAGATACACACTGGTATGGAATAAAACTCCCACATTTTCATAAAAATACATTGATATATTTATAAAAAAATAAAAGCTATATAGCATAAAGTTAATTATTAAACTATGTATTAAATTTATTCTTTTTTTACTTCTACTTTACTAAGAGCTCTAACACTATACTTAACATTTCAAAAAATAAAGCTATAAAAAGAATATAAAATAAACTTTATTTTATATTGTTTTTGTGGTCATTAACACTAATTTAATAACAATAACAATAATTTAAAGATGGAACAGATAATTCTCTTTGTAGTTATCAATATAGATAACAGTAACTTAACAATGGAAGAGAAAAATGATGAATAATATGATGCAATAAATGATGCAACTCATGTAATACTCTATTTTTCTTTGATTTTTTGCATATTAAGATCTTTAAAATTTTAGAAAAATATTTGAATAAAAACAAAATTCTTGAACTAATTAATCTAAGTAAAAATTAACTGTTTTTATTTCATAAATATATATTTTTTTAAATTAACTAAAACTAAATCTTGCATGACTTGTCGTTTACCAAAATTGCATTTTTTTTTTAATGTATCATCAAATGAAAAACCTAAAACCAAAGCATCAAATCTTTATATAAGTGAATAAAATTAGGCTTTAAGTTTTAAAACCTTGATTCAAACTTCATTGTAAAGTTCCAATGTTCCTGTTTTCAACTATTAAAGTTGAAAACAGGAACATTGGAACTTTACAATGAAGTTCTTTGTAGATTACTTTATTTTTTCAACTACTTTATTAAAACTTTGACTGTTGGTGAGTCTGTTCATGATACTTGTGAATGGATAGAAGAAGTCGTTTTTCTAAACATTCATCAATATAGATCGATGAATTAATTGCTACAGCCTTGGAAGTGCAAAACAATGGCTCAGACATACCACAGTCATATATGGCTATCCACATTAATAACTTTTTTGGAAATTTCTCTTTTCCTTTAAAACGAACATTTTCTGGGCATGTTTTTTTATTGTTTGTGTAGTATCCAGAATTTCCAGGCGCTGTCCCCTGCAAAACAAAACTATTTTTTGGCATCGATGACCAGAAGCAATTTTGTGTTAAAGAGTTTGTTAACTAGTCTCCTGCTTCATTTCTTTGCCTTTAATTGTTGTTCTATAGTGGATTTAATTGTTATTCTATATTGGAGTTTTTTCATGCTTTTTATATTTAATATTCATTCTTTTTAATTGATGTCCAATAGGCGATTGATTTACACCCCTTTTTGATTGTTAACAAATCTCGTTAATTCAGCTTTCTTTTCTCTAGTCCAGGATGTTGGAAGACCAGGGTACTTTCTATCAGAAAAGAATTAAACAGTTTCAAGTCTTTTTAGGTTATCATATATTGTACTTTTTTTTTATATAATAGGTTTATTTACAAAAAACATTTTGAGTTGCTTACTAAAAGATTCTCATATAGCTGCATTTAACCTCGTTTTAAATGACTGTGTTTCAAATAATAAAGTTTATATTTTATAAAACATTTATGCCTATGCATAAAACCACAAAAACAAACTATTATGTTAAATAATTAAGTTCAGATTTGTCCTAATAACTTCCGCATTACCCATTATAGCCAAAAACAGCAGTTCCATTATTTGAAAAAAAAATGGAACTTTTTTAAGTTGTTCATATATACCCAAGTTGTTCATATATACCCAAAATTCAAGTTGTTCATATATACCAAGTTCATATATACCAAGTTGTTCATATATACTCAAGTTGTTTATATATACCCAAAATTTGAGAAACTAAGAATTGAAACAAAACTAAAAAAATTAAACACAAATAAATTAACAGGTGTAGATAAAGTAGATCCAAAAGTATTAGAAAAATGCTCACAAAGTTTATGTAAACCATTAGAATTAATCATTTGAAAGTGCGACTCCACCAAACTTATGATTACATGCAAATATAACACCATTGCATAAAAAAGGTGACAAACTTGAATCAGCTAACTACAGGCCAATTTCTTCAATATCTATTATATGCAAACTCATGAAAAGTATGACCTGAGATAAAATAATGAAACAATTAACAATAATAATTTAATCTCAGTGCACCAACATGATTTTGTAAACAAAAAATTTTTTTTACAAATTTACTAGAAACATTAAACATTGCCAGTAAAACATTTGGCAATAATATTCCAGTTATATTTCTAGACTTTACTAAGGTATTGGATACTGTGCCACATGAAAAATTATGTATAAAACTAGCTGAGTATGGTGTTACTGGTGACTCCAACAAAGAACAACAGTTTAAGAGGTTTACCATACAAAAATATATTAAATAAAATCAATTTTTCGACATTGAATTAGAAGGTAGAGGGTGATCTAGTGCAACTATTCAGGTTTATGAATAACTTGGATGTAATTAATTGATACAACCCTCCTGTATTTATTGAAAATTCTATTACAATAAAAAAAAAATGGTTGACATAATTTTTTCATAATAGAATATGTGACAAATATAACATTTACCACAAAAAGTTGTGAACGCGAAAAACTTAAATATATTCAAAACCCTCTATGACAATTATATACAAAACTGTGAAAAGCTGTTACAACATGACATCTACTGTTGTTAGACTCTATAAACTATAATGTGTATAATAGCTTGTTTGTTTATTTAATTTGTTTATTGTTATTTCTATTATATATTTAAGATATTCAAAATATCTTTAAAAAAAGTTAAAGAAAAAATAAAAGAAAACAAATTACATCAAAAGAACTTTATACGATACTGAATTACTTTTAAAAAATTTGTGAAAAATAAAATACATTACTTTTCACATTTGTAAAATATATTTATGAAAAGAATTCTTTTAAACAAAAACCTTTCTTAAAAAAGAAACTTATTTGCTTTCACATATTTTAATTTATGATGAAGAAATTTATGTTTTACGTAATAAATTAATTAGTAGATAAGAAAAAATTTTCTTCTTTAATAAGTATTGGATAACTATTTTACATTCCTTTAAAAATAAATTTTATATTATACATTCCTTCAAAATTAAATTTAGATTTTTAATATCACATTTAATTAAAAATCTTTTTAAAAAATTATTTAAAACGATCAGTTTCTTTGACAAAAAAATTCATAGTTGCAATTAAACACTTTTTTTTACAACATATTATTTTCTAAACAAATCGACTTATTATTTTCTAAGCAAATTTTCTAAAGCAATATCAAAAAGTAATCTAAATATACTAAAATAAAACAGTTTTTTTGCATAACATAAAACTGCTGAATGCAAATGCATTTTTTTTTTTTTTTTTTTACTTTTTTTTTCCAGAATAATATGTACAAGGTAAATTTACATTGAATATATTACTGGTAGGACTTCCAGAAGATCACACAATTTTATCATAAAGCCCTTTACAATCTATATTAGAGTCAAAATACAAAAATTTACAAATATTTAAAACAATATTTAAATACATTTATATATTATAACACTCTTAAGATGTTAACAATATTTTATAATATATGTGAATATACGTATAATATTTCTCAATATTTAATATTATTCAAAAACAAACAAACAAACAAAAAAAGCAAACAAAAACTCGAAAAATTACATCAGTTTTCATCAGTATATATGTAATGTCAATATATATATATATAATATGTAATCTAAAAAATACTGTCGTTCAGATTACAATTCCTTAATTATTTTGTGGAATAGGTAATAATTTAAAAATATAAAGATATGTTATCAATTGAAAAAATTACTTCTTTTAGTTTTCTTTTAAAAGAAAAATAATTCCAATTATGCGAAAAGTCAAAATGTTTTAAAACTATTTTGTTCCATAACAAGGCTCCACGGTATTGAATGCAAGATTTGCCTATATTTGATTGAAAAATTGGTTGTTGGATATGTTTATTATTTCTTAATATATATTTATTTTTTTCTTTCATTGAATATAACTTATGAAAAGAAGCAGGACAAGTATTAATTTTGCATTTAAACACAAAACAAAGAATGTTAAATATATTTGCTTTGTAAGAATACTCATGTTTAAAGACCTGGCATGAGTAAAACAATCTTTAAAATTAATAAGACGTGCTACAAGCAAAAGCTTTAACCTCATTTTGTTGGTACTACCCCAGGCAATATTAGCATAGTTAATATGGCAGTGAATTAATGAGTAATATAGTTGAATTAAAGTATGTTTATTTAAAATACATATATATATATATATATATATATATACATATATATATATATATATATATATATATATATATATATATATACATATTATATACATATATATATATAAATATATATATATATATATATATATATATATATATATATATATATATATATACATATATATATACATATATATATATATATATATATATATATACATATATATATATATATATATATATATATATATATATATATATATATATATATATATATATATATATATATATATATATTTATATATTAGGCCAGGGTGAAATCAGTTTTTTTGTGCATTTATATGAGTAAATATAATTTGTACAAAAAAAAAATAAAAAAATAAAAAATGTAAACACACCATTTTTTGAATGTCATTTGTTTATTCAATAGCTGCATGGACTGTAAATGTTAATTGCCATGAATCTTTTGAAATAACAATTTATTCTTTTAATGCCGTTAATTCTAGTTTTATTTGGTTATTTTTAAATTTTATAAGTTTATTTCATTATTAAAAAAAAAAGGTTTAGCGTGCCAATTAATAATAGCAAGACCTTTATCAATTTTAAACCTTTGAATCAAGTCTCCACATTCTACAACTCTCCAGTTTTTGAATTTGAAACAAGATACATTTCTCTGTGTAACCAAGATGTTTGCATATGGTCGGTTCTTTGTAGATTACTTTTGTCTTTTTTTAATAACTTTTATATCTTTTATTACATAAGATTGCATACTGCAGGTTAGACATCTGTTTTGTAAAACTTGGTTTATAAAAACTTAATCCCTTGATATAAAGGTTTTTAACATATTAGGCACTCGGTTAGCTTTATTACAAGCATGAAAACCTGATGAAAATATTTAGCATCACTTGAAACAAATTACAGAGATCTTTTTCTACATCTAATTTTCCTAAATCATAATTTAAACAGTTGATTGTATCTTGAAGTGAATTATGTGCATAGGTTGTTTCTTTTCATATGCATAACTTAAAATTTTTTTAGGTTGAACCTTCATTAACCAAACTTTTGTCTGTTCAGTGATTTTATTTAAATCAGTTTTAATTTTATATATAGAAATTGGCCACTTTTAAACATATACATATATATATATATATATATATATATATATATATATATATAATATATATATATATATATATATATATATATATATATATATATATATATATATATATATATATATATATATATATGTAGACATATATACTGCCGTCCTAAGAAAAAACGCAGTAATCGCAAAAATTGAAAAATCGAGATTATTGCACCAAACGTTTTAACATCGTTTTCTGTGTAATAACGCTCTATATAAAAATATTGTGGTATATTCCGAAGTCATCAAACCCATAGTTCATTTTGCCGTAAGTTAAAAAAATATAGTGTAATACTTAGTAAAAACGCAGCATTATCGCAATACAAATTAAAAATGCAGTATTTGCAACGTACGTACTGCATTTTTTCATAGTATCATTGCTTTACTGCTTTTTAACTTGGCAACACAGACAAAAACGTGGGTTATCTATGATGAATACGGCGTCATTGCAACTGCAAGCGTCATCTGATTAGTGTGTGCGTTGGTTGTTCGTTCGTGTTTTCGTATTTGGTGTTTCTTTTTTTTCGGTAAAGATTATTTTTATAGTGAATTATATTTAGGACTATTCAATTTATTGTAGAGTGTTATAAAAATCATAAAATGTTGTGTGATATTTGCAACACTTGGATGTCAAGGACTCAATATATGCTACATCGTACTTCAGACAAATGTAAATCTTCATTGTTAGATGTAAGTGTTTTATTTATATATTTCCGTAGTCTCAATCTATTTTATGTATCTAAGGTTATGTGTATTGTGTTTATTGATCATAATAATAAATATTCTACAAATTTCTCAAGGTTTCACTATAAAAAATCTACAAATAACTGTGTAAATACCTAATGTATGGTTCTTCTTGGTTATGTTTTACCCTTTCTTTTACAGGATTCTAGAACAGTTGTATCTGAAGTAACTGTTGATAAAATGGAAGTCATAGTGTATGAGGCAGAAATTATGGAGGATAGAGGAGATATTGGTAAGAATATTACGTGTTTTTTTTATTATATGATAACTTGTGTGACATTTTTTATGCAGATATACAATGCATTAAATTATCAGTTTTAGATGAGTCTGTCACAACACTTCAACCTTCAATGGACGAAGATGTCTTAAAGAGTAGAGTGGATGTGGTGGAAAATGGAGAAGAAATTGGTATATCTATTATGTATATTTTATATAACATATAAATTATATGTATAACATAGGTTGTACCGTGTTCTGTACTTAAACGAAGTAATAATTAAATTTTATCTTGTTTCAGTGTTAAAGGAATCTGTGGATAAACCATTGGACGAAGCTGCATCTCCATCGGTCCAATTTACTAAAAAGGGAACTATACGAATTCGCAGAAGTAATTCTTTAAGTGTCAAAGAAAGAAAAGAACGTAAGATGCAACTATATAAAGCAAAGTATGCACTAAAGCCAATTGTTGATTGTTGCAAAAAAAAATGCATTAGCAAAATAAATGAGGGACGACATATTGAAATTAACGCCCAATATTTAAAATTAGGCTGGAAGGAGAGGAAGACATTTATCCTCAATACATGTGATCGCATGCCTGTAAAGAGGAAAAGTGTTG
>NC_061158.1:36954583-37029583 GCF_022113875.1 Hydra vulgaris | reverse complement strand
ACATACATACATACATACATACATACATACATACATACATACATACATACATACATACATACATACATACATACATACATACATACATACATACATACATACGTTTTAGAATAAAAGTTTTTATTAGTTATGTTTTCTGAAGTTTACAACTTTTCAAGTTTTTATTTTTAAATCTTGTAGACAAAAATTAATCTACTTTTAAAAAAATGGAAAAGTTTTTTTTTAAAGTGGGTTTTATTTTAGAAATACCTAATATTAACAGTAATAGTTACAACTTTTAATTTTGAATACTTGTTAGAAACAACTTCTGCACAAGTTTAAAGTCAAGTATTCATTTAATATTTCCCTAGAATTTTAATTACCAGTAATCAATACTCAAATTAAAACTCAATCAATATTTAATTCTGGAATTTTCGAATTATATATGATAAAAATGATTTAAGACTTTTAAACCAGCATAAAATTGCTATAAGAATAACGCTACCTAATCCCCATCAAAAATATTATATAGCATGTTTATAACAGTATTTATAGCGTCTTTGTAACAACAAATGCATGAAAGTCATTTCTTAAAAATCTTGTTTACATTTTCCATGGTTTTAAAGAATGTAAACAAATATTAAATGTACGGGTTTAAAAGGTTAATCAGTTAAAGAATGTAAGTTATCTTATAGACTGCAATAGTCAAACATTTACTTTTTTTCGATTGTCTGCTTGATTTTAAATATCCTATTTAAGTTATAAATATTTAAGATATATCTATTGTTATACGATATATATATATATATATATATATATATATATATATATATATATATATATATATATATATATATATATATATATATATAAATATATCGTATAACCAGGCCCGCAGCAACCCTTTATGACGCCCGGGGTCAAAACTTATCTAGCGCCCTGTCATAATGATTTAATTCAAAAAAGTTTAGGTACTGTCCAAATACTGTCTTTTTTTTTTTCTTTTTTTTTTTAACTAAATTCACTTTTAAAGGCCGAGGGAGTAAATAAAGTCGAGAAGGCTTCTATTTATTTTTAAAATAAATTTGAAATAAAAGTAAAAAAGAAGCATAAGATGACAAGTTACTGAACTTTATTACATTGCGAGTAACTTTGAGTTTTAAATGTAATAGATATTTTAATTGCTTCATGAGAATTTGACTCTACGGGCATAATTTAAAGCAAAATTTGGAATGACCTCGTTGTAGCACAATTTTTTTACAAGATCGTATTCAATAGATATAACTAAGAAATTGGTAAGCCGGTCTTGACTTATTGTAGATCTTAATGATGTCTAGACCAAGCTTACTGAAAGATCTCTCTTTCGGCAATGGAAACGAGAACCGTGTTAAAAATACGTAACAAAATGCCTATTGATTTAAAGATAGACTCTAGACCTTTTTAATAGATTCCATTTAATAGCTTCATTGAAGTGAGATATTCTTTTGGACTGAAAAGCTTGGCGTGCTTCAGAATATCCATATGATGGACCTCTAAAATTAGTTTGTCTTCATCTACATTGTTCACATAAATTTGCACCAAAGTCTTACATTTCTCCTCCAGGCTAGGTAGTTCAATTTTTTTCACTCGACCTACTATTAGGTTCCGAGAACCATAGGAAGGAGAAACTGTTTGTCATTTTTTCTGCAGCTCGAAATCTGTCTCTTTTTTTTTGGATTAAAGTATCGATGATCTTATGAATATCTAAATTCATAAAATCATTGATAGGAACCCTCATAAGCTTCATCTCTTCATCTAAAGTAATATTTCCTGATTGAAATGACACGCTGACAATTGCTTGGCGCACTTCGAACCAGATATTTGTCATGATAATAAATTCAAATGAATAAATTCATTTCTCCAAAGATTTTACGTCATTCAATAGATCAGCAGTTAAATCAAGTTCCTGAAGTTTGTGCAAAGAAAAAAAAATTTCTCTAGGTTGCTTAACCAACGGCTTCAAAGTCTCAATCCGTGCATTCCATCGGGTTTGTGAGATTTGAAATGACAATGAAGAGACAAACCAATTGTCTTGGTAAAGATTTGACATTGTATAGGGCTTCCACTAAAAAGATTGTAGAGTGACTGAATCTGGCCAAAATAGTTCTTCATTTCTATAGAAGATTCAAGGGAATGAACACCAGCTAGGTTAAGGTTATGAGCGCTGCATTATATTCTAGAAATCCATAATTATCTTGGCAATATCCACAATTTTCTTTTGTTTAAGATTTTCGACCTAAAGAAAGCGCTCCTTAACTACCTGTCTTTTATCAATAACTGTAGACAAAGCGGAGAACAAATGCAATTTGCTCAGTATAAGAGACGTCAGGCGTTCCGTCGACAAGAATAAAATAGTAAATTACTTTTAATGATGGCACCGTGGACGATACTTCCGCACTGTTTTATAAATTCATTTTGGGAACTCCAACCCAAAAAATGCACAATAATTTGTTTACCTTCATGTTGACATCAGGAAACCTCTTTCCGACAAAGACAAAGCGGAAAACAAAAGCAACTTGTTCAGTATAAGAGACGTCAGGCGTTCCGTCGACAAGAATAAAATAGTAAATTACTATATGCGCATCTTTAATGATGGTACCGTGGACGATTCTTCCGCACTTTTTTATAAATTATTTATGGGAACTCAAACCCAAAAAATGCACAATAAATTATTTACCTTCATGTTGAAACCAGGAAACCTTTTTCTGATGTAACTAACGGGTCTTGTTGCACTTTGCGATTAGCTATAGAGTTTTTTTTTTTTTTTTTTTTTTTTAATTGCATTCACTCCCAACAAGGCTGCAAGCAACCACTATTAAGTTGGGAGTTACTAGGAAAAAAAAGAACAGAGTTATAGAGCAAGGAAACGGTTGACAGAAGACTTGAAAAGTTGAAGGTTGTAGGAGTCAGGAAAACATGAAGATGGGAGAGAGTTCCAAAGGATTGAAGTGCGGGGAAAAAAACTAGATGAATAAAAGTTTTTAGAGCATGCTGGGACAGATACAGTAAACGAATGAGACTTAGCTGAATGACGAGTAAAACGAGAATGAATTTTAGTTGATGGAACTAGAGATGATAACTCCTTTGAGCAGTGACCATGATAGTATCTGTAGAAAAGAGAAAGAGATGCAACTTTACGACGATGGGAAAGAGGTTCAAGCTTAGCAGATAGTCCAGGTCCAACAACATTTACAATGCGTTTTTGGACCTTGTCAAGAAGAGAAAGTGAATCGTTAGAAGAATCAGCCCAAATATGACAACAGTATTCCATACAGGGACGAATAAGAGATTTGTAGAGGTAGAGAATGGAATCAGAAGTAAGGAAATGGCGAGCACGATAAAGAGAAGCAACCTTAGCAGAAGCTAATTTAGCAATCGATTGTATATATGGTTTCCATGAAAGGTCAGTAGTAAGCGATAATCCAAGAAGACGTAAAGAGGACGACTCAGTAAGAGGATTGCCATTCATTATTATAGGAATGTTGACCATACTACGGTAGTTGTTTGCAGTAAGCAATTGGGTTTTTTTAGAGTTGAAATTCACAAGCCACTGCGAACCCCAATCTATTACTGAAGTGAGATCAGATTCAAGATCAGCTGCTTGTTCTAGGCGATCGAAAAGAGAAGACTTTTTGTCAAGACAGGAATATAAAGTTGAGTCATCAGCAAAAAGAGCTACTTTAGATGAAAGGTTGTCAGGAAGATCGTTTATGTAGATAAAAAACAAAACAGGGCCCAGGATGGAACCTTGGGGAACCCCAGAAGTTACTGGAAATAAAGAAGAGTGTTGGCCTTCAAGGATGACTTTAATAAACCGATCAGAAAGAAATGATTTGATAATCTCAAAAACTTTCCCAGAAACACCATATGAAGCAAGCTTATGGAGAAGACCAGCATGCCAAACTTTGTCGAAAGCTTTAGATATGTCGAGAGCAATAGCCCTAGCCTCACCGCTTTCATCTAATGCACGATAAAATCTTTCAGTTACAGCAGTTAGCAAGTCGGCCGTAGAGCAAGAGTATCGAAAACCGTATTGATTGTCTGACAGCAGTTTATTTGACTCAAGATGAGATGTGAGGAATTTGTTGATCAAAGACTCAAAGATCTTGCTAATAACAGAAAGAAGACTGATCGGACGATAATTGGAGGGGTCAGAATTTTCTCCAGAGTTTTTGAATATTGGAACCACAGATGCCATTTTCCAACAAGCAGGAAAACAAGACTCAGTCAAACACTTGTTAAATAGTTTAGAGAGAATTGAAGAAAGTTCTGAAGAACAATTCTGCAAGACTGTGACAGGAATGTTGTCTGGACCACAAGCTGTAGACGAGTTTAATTGAGATATGACTTTAGCAACAGAAGCCGGAGTGATTTGAATGTCTAACAATGGGTCAACCTGTTTGACTGGAATGGAAGGAAGAGAATGTCCATAAGATTCAAGAGTGGAATTAGAAGAAAAGTTCTTTGCAAACAGTTCTGCCTTATCCCTGGGAGAGGTAACAAGATCAGTCCCATGAATGAGAGATGGAATGTTAGATCTACCCTTGTTAACAATGTTGTTGAAGATTTTCCAAAAGTCTTTAGAGCCTAACTTCTGCGATAAGATGCGAGATTTAGTGAACTGAGAATAATGGAGTTTAGCATCAGAAAGCACCTTTTTACATCGATTTCTTGCAATAATAAATAGCCGTTTGTTCTCAAGAGAGTTGTTCTTTTGAAAAAGATGAAAAAAATGGTTACGATTGGATATAGCAGCCGCACAAGAAGGAGAAAACCATGGAGTAGAATGAGGCTTGACTTGAAACCGACGAGAAGGAATAAAAGCTTCCATTCCAGCCTGAATCCAGGAGGTTATGTAGGAGGCGCATTTGTCAGCTGAGAGAAAAAACATTAGCCTAAGGACCATCACGAAGAAAATCACGAAAGGAATCCCAGTCAGCTTTAGGGTAGTAGTAGGTGGTGCGATGATAAGGTGAACCCAAAAAAGAAGTACGAGAAGAAAGATTTACAGAGATCATTGCGTGGTCAGAACCACCTAAGGGAGAAAAGGGAGAAACTGAACATAAGCTAGGGTCAGAGACAAGACATAAGTCAAGGAGTGAAGGTAAATGATTAGGGTTGTCAGGAAAACGAGTCACAAAGTTAACTATCTGAGTGAGAGATTGAGAAACGCAGAAGTTAAAGGCTTTAGTGCCAGCAGGATCAGTGGTGTTAGAGCCAAGCCATTCAGTGTGATGGGCATTAAAATCACCAACAACAACAATATTGGCAGAGGGGTAAAGAGAGAGGGCATGGTCAATTTGATCAGAGATAACATCTAAAAGAGTGCAATCATGGGAAGAAGGAGAACGATAAAGAACAAAGAGAAAGGTGATAGAGTGAAGAGGTGCTAGGCAAAAGCACATAAAAGAATGGTCAAAGGATTCGAACCTGATTTCACGACAAATAGGGGAATTAATGCGTATGTATACCCCTAAACCTAGCATGTGACTATTGGAGTCTTTACGAATCAAAGGATAGTACCCATCAACACTGACATCTGAAGAAGGAATTGCAGAACTTAAATTTGTTTCACTGAGTGCAAGCAAGTCTGGTGAATTTTGCAGGAGGTAAGACTCAACTGATGGAAAGTTGCTTCGTAGACCGCGAATATTTGTAAAAGATATATTTAAATATTTAGGTGGTGGGGATGGTTTTTTAGGTTTTAAATTTTTGCTTACTTTGGTCATGATTTCGGTTTAATGAGAACTTGACTCATTCATAGATAGAGCACAGCCTCCTAATCAATGAGCTATGCAGTTGTCTCAGTCCTGTTAATTAACCCTAAGCCGCGACATAGGGCTCCTTATGTGGCCTTGACAATGCACATCAAAAGCATTAACAGGGACACCATCCATGCGCAACATGGCACTGTTAATACTCTGATATTTTGCAGCTGTTGATGGAATCAGCCTCTCTGAGAGCTACCACAGAGTTCGGGAAACCTTACTACCAGCCGGCCTCAGAACCATTAAACTGAGTTTTAGAGCTGTACCCTCATATGGAGATAACAGGAAGAGTTGCATAGCCATTATCAAGGAGGCATAAGCAAAATTCTATGAGTAGAGTCAAGGAGATCCAGCATTCATCATCCTAAGCAGGAAACAATGTAACACAGGTTACATCTACGCCAGCCTAATAGATGAAGAAGGGGTTCGAGGCTGGTTAGCAGAATTTTTCTGCTTACCCCTAAAGTCTTTGCCTAGGAGGCCTTCTACAAGACAGTAGCAGGATGCAGTTAACATCTGCCCAAGATGAGTATTTTTATCGAGACACCATCTCTAGCCTTTACTCAACCAAGAGCCCCAAGGCAGGGGAATTTTTAGTCGGAGTTTATTTCTAGAGAGTTGCAAGAAAATTGCCGTTATCGTCATCATTGATCATTTTTGAAGAGTCTAAAACAACGATTTTAATACATACATGTAATAATACATGTTTACACATATAAACCATTTCTGTTTAATTATAATAAAAATAAATTATGACATAAATATAGATATAATAATTAACATTCACTAATATACCTCTAAAGCGTGATGCTAAGAAGAGAACTACATCTAAGATGTACTTTAAAAGTTCACGCTGCCTGGCTGCCTCATTTCTTATGGATTTTTCTAAACTTGATTTAATCTCGCACTGGATAGTATATGTTCTTTTTTAACCTAGCAGCCCTTAAAAGTATTTTCCCGCATCGGTTTTGGCTAGAGTCAGACTCCCGAATATGAATTCGGCTAATGCTGTATTGTTGAGTAAACAATTCATTTTTAAATTACGAGTTTAAAGAGTTTTTTATTAAAGCTCTGTGTATCTATTTTGCAATTAAAAAAAAAAGTTTTTATTTGTGCGGCCCTTCTGATCCTGCCCCCAGGTAAAAAGTACCCAGTGACCCTCCCCACACGGCGGGCTGCGTATAACAATAAAGTGGCTATCACGAAGTAGCGTGTTTTTTGTTTTATCAAATTGAAAATTTTTATTTAGAATATTTAACAAAATATCGAATGACGAATTTTAGTAACTTGTTATTAAAAATATTTAGAAATTTTTTGTAAAAAATATTTAAATTTTTTTATAGAAATATTCAAATTTTATTCAAAAAAAGCCTTAAACTGTTCACATGGATAAAACAAGTAAAATAAAATATCTTTTTCTCTTGAAATTTTGCACAAGTATTTTCGTTTATATTATCTAGTTCCTGAACTATAATGAAATTCATTGCCCAAGTAGGAAGATCAATTTTTGTTATTTCCAATGACTTTTACCTTTTTTGGGGGAGTTTACTTGAATAAATTATGAACAAGTAATAGCACTGTGAATATAGCATGTGAATATAGCACCTTATGTCTTGATTTTAGTTCAGTCTCTAGATTTCACATTTATTGATATATTTTAGCTGGTACCTTAACAAGATCTATTCACCTTCTTACCGCGCAGTGAGATGTGGTTAAAAGTACGCAGAGGCTGATATACTTGGCGCAAGTCCTATATACATATCAAAAACCTTCAAAAAAAAAAGTCCTCAAATTCTCCAATTTGCTGATTAGAGATAAATATTCTAAGTCACATTTTGCCTATCTAACCCTACCCCCCCCCTCCCATCCTACGCGCTGGCTTTGAAGTTTGATGAACGATTAAATTGTATATAAACTTTATTTAAAAGTTTAAATGTTGACTACAAGTTCACGAAGCAATTTGCGCGGTCACGTTGCTTGTATCTCATTTAAAAAATGATTTTTAACTTTTTCTTGTGTTGTACTCTAATGGTTTTTATATCTTTGATCAATATTTGAACGCCTATCAAAGACTAGATGGTCAACATGTAATAATTTATGTAATATTTGCTTTAGATATTTTTCAAACAAATCAAAATTACGATTAGGTGGTTAGTATAAAACAGTTATAAATATATTTTTCTTTTCTCGGTTCATAATTTTAACAGACGGTTTATATTTATTATTGAGGTTGTTATGTTGAAATGTTGACAGAACAACCTCAATAATAACTGAGCTCTACAAAAATATTAGAACCTAGATAAACTAGGAAGTTCACACTTCCTTCCTTATCACGTGACAACTATGGCTGGAGCTATCATTGCACCTCGAACATTTCTGAAGCATGTGCTCTAATTACTACGCCGCCTGAACTAGTTCTCTCTGTTTCGTAAGTGTTTGTACCTTTTAATTTGTAGAATTCATGAATCTATGCTTTATCTTTATATCTTTTTTTTTTGTAGTTATTTTAGGTGCTCCCAGAAGTCCTTACGGTCTTATCGCAGAGCACCGCGGGAGAGCATTTAACAGGAAGTTCACGCCTCCTTCCTTACCAATGTCTTTTGTTGGGCTAGAGCTGGCGTCGAACCTCGCACCTCTGGGTTCTGAGCCAGAACTCTAACCACTGCGCCACGGCTGCTCAATATCTTAATCAAAATAAAACATAGGTTGTGATGCTTTGTTTCTTTCTTTTTCGGTTTTTTTTTTTTTTTGCTTGCTTATGTTCTATTACAGTAAGTCATAATTTGTTGCAAAAAAATAATTTTACTTTTTTCTCTGTTTCATTTCAAGTTTCTTAAGCACTTTCTGATTCCCCCTCTTGATTGTTTTTTTTTTTTTAAATAATTTGAGCTATAATCCTTTGCTTTTTTACGCGCTCATTTTTTTACTAGGTTGTTGTGATTTTTGTTGCCAAAAATTTCCTTCAAATTTTGGCTTAATTTATATCTTTAATATCTTTTACTTATACCTTTGTTTTGTGGAGGTTTTCTATAAAGTTTTTTTCATCTTTATCAATTCTCTCGTTAATTGTTTTTTAAACTTGCGCTCAAAATATCAATTTAGGGGAATTTCGTGTACCTAGGCCGAATTTTTAATTGCCTGCATTTATGGCCGAGATGTGATAATATTATTTTCACCATTTTCAAGCAAGATTTGTCTAAAAATCATGAAATTGATATTATCACATTTCTATACAAATTACTTTGTATTGATAGGTATAATGACTTAAATTATAAAGTTTGTTATGTTGAAGCAGAGCCGTAACCACCGGGGGAGGGGGGAAGGGGGCCAGAAGGGCCTAGGCCCCCCAAAAAATTATTAAACTATAATTATAAGGAAAATATATATATTTTTTAGGACTTTGCCCTGGATATTTGGACTTCTCCCTATCTCTGGGCCCCTAGAATGGGTACCTAAAAAAAAAAAAGAAAAAAAAAAGGTCTTTAATATGTAATATGGGCCCTCCTAATATGAAAAATGTGGTTACGGCTTTTAGAAGGGTTTAAAAACTAGTGACTTTAGGTACAATAAGATATTTTTTATTGACCTAGGGCCAGCAGATATTGTACCTAGAGCCGCTCTCTGTAAGTTAGGTTTCATAATAACATATTGCTACACAGTACTGTAAAGTATACTTATCCATATCAAGTAATTACACAAATAATTCTGAACATTACGTAACACAATTTGATTGCAACATTTATATAAATGAAAAATTGACCAAATGGACCAAAAAAAAACAAAACTGATCAAAATGGACGAACAATTTTACACTTAAAAATACAAAACTGACAAACAAGATTGTGAATAAAGGATTCCATAACTTGAAAAATTTCTTTGATTTGTCTGTGTAATGATTTAATTGCTTCCTTGTTTGGCAGACCACCTTGTGTCACTGTTTCCCTTTAATGAGATGGTTAATATTTTCATCAGTTTTTTCTAACTTGATGTATAACTTTTAAAAAAAAGTTAAAGATGGACTTTTCCAAAAATTAAATTCATGAGTGGGGACTTCAGTAGCATGGACACCAACAAGATTCAAAGTGTGAGCTGCATATGGAACAAATATTGCTGACTCACAAAAAGATTGGGAGTAAGCTTGGAAAACCATTTAATTTTCCAGAAATATTGACTCCATTGTTATAACTTTGGCCACGGCAATCAGAAATCTTTAGACCATTCTTCTCTAATTTTCAATTATCTCTGTTGTAAGACCTTCTCCGCTTTTTCAGTGAGATTCAATGAAATCCACAAAGCTTTCCTCAACTGTACAGGTTTCATCATTGATGTGGTCATATATATATTTTTTTGGGTCATCTGCTTCTTGTGAGAGACATCTGTAGTGCATTCAAATAGAACATAGAATTTTATTTCTGACTTTCTGCACGAGTAACTTAATCAGCTCATTTTTGAGTTTGAGGAGAAAAGTTTTTGTTTTTTTTTTTACGTTTTTTTTTTCTTTGTTTTAACAAATGCAATATATTCAGCCACTAAAAGATAATAATGACTTATTAACTCAATAGAGTTCAAAAACGTTTCACTGTTTTGTTTCTATTTTTCCCCAAAGAGCAAGGTTGTTCGAAGGGTAAGATTAGGTAATTGCGCTGGCCACAAAGGTAGATATTCATTATGTACAAATCTTTTAATTGTTCTTGCTGTATGCTTTGGGTCATTGTCTTGCTAAAATATACAGTTTCTATCTGGAAATAGACCAGGCACGCTGGAAGGGCCTAAGGCCAGGGTTGGCAAACCAAAACACAATGCACTTTCCAAAATATCAACACGATATTTTATTATATATAATATCTAATATATATAATATAAATAAATTTTTTAATTAACCCTACCGTTTTCCAAGAAATACACAAAAAATCTCACTTTGCCTACTTCTTTCGCTATTACTAATCGCGTGTACAGTGCAATTAATACTAAAGATTATAACATACTATTAAACAGTCTATTAAATAAATCAACTGTTTTTTAGTTACTTTCTACTTATCAATAATATATTTCATCGTATGCCATTCTTAGTATTATCGTATGCCATTCTTTACAAAGTGCTTGAACGATTTCAAGTGTATTTGCAAAATAAATTATTCTGTTTCAAATAAATCATTCTGTTTGGCAACTGTTTAGCAATTTTTTTAATGTTAATTATTGTCAATTATTTTTTTTGTGTATCTGAGCCAACATGATGATGTTCAGGTGATTGCCTCCATTTTGTGACCTAACCCATGTTTTTATTCTCCTCATTATACTAAAACTTCTTTCGCATGATGATGTCGATAGAGGCGAGGTGTAGTAAAGCTTCATTAATTTGTGTGTTTTTTTATTGGCGACTTTTGCAGCTGACATGGCATTAAAAATATCTGCAATTATTGCCACTCTGGAAACACTCTGCCTTTTGATTGATGCAACAATATTGCACAGAATAATAATTGTTGGTAGCCCCTTCAACTCAACTTTTAGTTCCAAGATGTCAGCATCATTTTAAAATGGCATTAAAAATAAAAACGGTGAAGAATCTTGTTTATTCACCAATAAAATCAAAACTTCTTCTATATTTTTTACTATTTTTTCACTCACTCAAATTGTTCTGAATAGCATCAATTGTTTCAAAATAAGATTTCCTTTGTTTTTGCTCTGATTTAACAGGATCATTGCACCACCCAATGCACCACCCAATGCACCACCCAATGTAAGCTTTTCAGTAATTTCTGAATCGCCTAATGTTTTAAGTATTTTAACTCTTTGTCTCTGCGTAACTTCGGTTTCAGACAGTTTGTCTTGCTTGATTCCTTGGTTGCTTGGTTCAACTCAATTTCTTTAAATATCTTTTGTTTGTTTGTTTTTCTAGTTTTTTTTATCTTTAGTTAAAGTTTGAATATATGTGGATAAAAAAAAAAAGGGCCAGTTTGCTCACACACGGCAAAATATGCGGCGACGTTATTTTCAAATACACTCGTTCTATATATATATATAATCAATCTATCAAAAGAACCTACTACACTGTACTATAAGAATACCTACACTCACTGAAAATGGAATTTTGTAACTGTAAACGTTTTTTTTAACGAAGAATACAAGTTTAATTATATTCCCTAAAATTATTGCAGAAATGCATTTTGAAAATATTTCTTTAAAAATTTTTTTTTAATTTTAATTGTTTTTTTTAAGCAATTGTACATGTAACTCTTTTTTAAATACCTATACTTTATATTGAGAATACGCGATAGATTGTTTTTATATGACGTCAAATTGGAAATTACATTACTTATCTTCATTATTTTGAAGATGATGTTCTTAAAAGCTATATTTATTTTTTGGAGCTTTTTTATTTGTTTTGCTTCGTGCATGCCAATCAATTATAAGGTAAACTTTGTTATCCAATCATGCTTTTTTAATTCTTGGTGAGAGTATTAAAGAAACGAAAAATATTTATTTAAGTAAAAAATTTGCAGTAGTAATTGTAGTTTTACAGGTTCTTGTGATTTTTTTCCTAATTCTTAAAATTATTTTTTTAACTTTCAACTATGATAAGAATAAAAGCACAATCCATATTGAAAGCAAAAGGGCAGAAAAAAATGGTGGCATAGACAGTCAATATGAGTCGGTTTTTCAAACTACAGAAGAAAGTAAAAAATTACCCGCCAGCATGATTGAAACCACCAAAATGTTACATGAATACGAAACAATTTTGGATCAAAGACAACCGTTTTTAACGGGTAACTTTAAATTTATAAATAAATAATAGATATATATATATATATATATATTATTCGATATTTCGTTGATCTATTGTGATCAGTGTCATCAGGTATAATAAATAAAAATAGTTACAAAGAAAATCGTTATAATAAAAACAAACCGTTAAAAAGATAACATTAAAAAGAGCATAAGAAATACAAAAATAGGTTTTTAAATGTTGACGTCAAATAATCTAATAAAAAATGATCCCGAAGTTTTTCTTGTCACGTTATCACCTTCCCAACTCTTGTCAAACTTTAGCTCTGTTTAATTCAAGTAATTCTCGAATTTTTTGAATTTTCTGGAGTAATCGGTATGTTTTTGGGGTGTAACCAGTCAAACGTTACTTGGGATGATTTGGAATATTTAGTAGAACCCAAACTGGCCCATTTTCCTTTTATATTTTTCTGATGCTTTATTGTTTATTGTTGAAATTTGATGATGCTTTATAATTTATTGTTGAAATTTGGAGCTGATGTGAACATAACTTTTATGTTTTATTTTCTAAATTCTTTTCTAATTTTGGGACTAACAATTGGTATCCATGGCGGCTTAATAAATGGTTGGTTGTCAGTTGGTTAATAAATGGTATTTTTTAAACTTTCTTTTTATATAGCCTCTGGCAATATTAGTTAGATTGTTCTTGTCGTGCCCGTTTTCAACAAATATTTTTATTAAAAAATCAATTTCTTGTTGGAGGTACTTTTGAGAGCATATTCTTTTTGCACGACATAAAAACCCTTTGAAAACGCTAGCCATAATATAAGGATTAATGTTTGAGTTAGGTTTAAGTTGAATATTAGTTATTCGATGTCTTTGGAACTCATAAGCTCCATGCATTGTGTTTGTAATGTTAATTAGTTGTTGAAAATATGGTTGCTTTTGGTGTTTTTTGAGTTCAACAGTGTATTTTATGGCAGGATTTTTTTCGTTTAGGATATTTAGAAACATTTCTTGTGGTTTTATTGAGTTAAAGCGAGCGTGACAATTCTCTGCATATTAATTGTAATATGTTAATTAACTTCGTTAATTGTAACTCAAGAAAGTTTTTGGTTCACGCGTATGTATAAGTAGATACATAAGAGCTTTTCTTTCAATGTTCTGTTGAAATGTTTCCTCCATAACAACCACGGCATTAAACCTATAGGACCTGAATTAGATATTATCAGGATTTTATATCGGTATCATAATTTAATACATCAATAACAACTGGAATAGCTTTGTTAATGGGTATGGACGAATATAAATTAACTATATCAAATGAAACTTGAACTTCATTGGGATCTATTTATTGAATTTGACCAATACACATACAATAGAATGCTCAATGTTTTTAAAGAACAGAGCAATAATAAATTAATAAAAACACTTATCTAATTTTTATCTTCGACAGCTTGTTTCTCCATCAGTAGGTTCATCAGGAAGATTTCTTTTTGATGAACCTACTGAGAGAGAAACAAACTGTCGAAGATTAAAATTAGATAAATGTTTATTCTAATATATATATATATATATATATATATATATATATATATATATATATATATATATATATATATATATATATATATATATATAAAATACAATTTTTTTACAAATGACTTTCCAACTACGTAAAACTACTTCATGTGTGTATATATATATAATATATTCTTTTTTTAGAACCTCCGATTATTTTGCAAGAGTTTTTTGTATTAAAAGATAGTCGAGACATTGAATCTATGAAAAAGGTGTTTGACATTGCGGATGACAAAGTTTTTAACAATAGTAATAAAAAAATTCTCTTTAAAAAAATTCAAAAACAAATATCACCTCAACTGCGGCGGAGAAAGGAAGAGATACGCAAGTAATTTATTATTTTGAGCATTTTGTTTTTGTGGCAAACAAATATTAAAACAATTTAATAGCTTTTAATTTAAAATATTATTAATACAAATAAATATTAATATAAATAAATAAAATATTACAACATAATTTTTCTTAAAGTTATTTAGTTTTTTTTCTATTTAGAAGTGTCGTACAAGAAGTCGCTAAAAAGATTTTTCCATCAAGTTTTCAAAATGAGATGCATATGGCTGAAAATTTAATGAAGTTGTCACCTGTACAAATATTTAATACAGCTCTCTATTGGGGTGTTATTACTTCTAAAGCCAATTCTGGTAAACTTTTTTTTAATTACACAATATCTCAAGTCTAAGTTTGATAACCATTTGGTACCCATTATATAGTTACCTAATTTAATGAAATATCAAACTTCATTTGTAATGTATAAAAAAAACACAGTAAGTGATGTAAAATGCATACCCGCGTAACACAATTAAAACTTATTTCGTTTCTTTATATTTTAGAAAATAATGAAAAAATTAATGACAAACATAATAAAGTTTTACCGCCATCAAGAAGAGTAATGTTAACCAGAGAAGATCAAAGTATGTCAAAAACTAAAATTTTAAGTTTTTGATAGCTTAAGATTTTTAGTTAATATTGGGGTTTTTTTTTGAGTCTTTAGAAATCTTTGTATTGTATTGAGTCTTTTTGTATTGTATTGTATTGTATTGAGTCTTTAGAAATCTTTGTAATGCGTCAATCATTTACTTTAACGAGTTAATAAAATTATTGTTTTTAGGGTTTAAGCTTCCATATTTTATGACGTCATTAGGTAATGAAGAAAACAATATTAACTTTTGGATTCGCAAAGAAAATGCAAAGGAGCCTATAGGGGGTAACTTTTTAAAAAGCTTTGATTGCGAATTTCATAATTTTTTTTTTTTTAATATTTTAACAAATACCGCGTTGTAAAAATTGTTAGTAATTTGTTTGGGAGTTAAAACCTGCAATGTTATTTGTTGAAGAGTTGAAACCTGCAATGTTATTTGTTAGAGAGTTGAAACCTGCAATGTTACTTGTCGAAGAGTTGAAAACCAGCAATGTTATTTGGACTATTATTTTGTCGCAACATTGGTAGCAATGTTGTTACTCTAATAAAGAACATTTATTTTTAGATAATGCAAGCAAGATTCAAATAAACAATACTCTTGGTGAATATGATGCGCATATGGTTCTTGAGCAGAAAAACCTTAGCGAAAAAATAAATGAAATTACTCAAACAAGTGAAAATGTATTTAAGACTTTCATCGATAGTTAAAGTGGTTGATAAAAAAATGACTTAAAATCCGTTCAATATTATGAAAACATGAAGAAATACGGTGGAAATGACATTTATTTGCAATAAACAAATTTATATGTAATTATGAAATTAATAACACTTTTTATTATGAACGACTATTTGAGTTTAAATGTTAGTACTAAGTCACTTTCGTTTTTCGCGCTAAACTCGAAAACTAAAATGTATAGCAAAAAAGTAAAAAATAATCTTTTTTCTAATTTAATAGGTAAGTAATTTTGGCAAAAAAAAAAAAAATTTAATAAGGACTGAATAAATAAAAACGTTTTAAATAATTAAAAAAATGCGCAATTGTTCTTTTACTTAACCAATTCATTTTGACGTTGAAAAACGTCAAATAAAATATGCGGATTTATAGTCTCAATTCCATTCCGCAAATTATCTCAAAATTGATTAGAAAACTAAACTTTTAGAATTTGAAAAGATTTAAGAAAAAATTTGAGAAGCAGCATATGACCTATTGATATTAATTTGATATAAATGATAGAAATGATCTTTGTGTTTCTGTATTTGATAGAAATGATCTTTGTGTTTCTGAGGGCGATGGAGAAATATTAACAATTGAGATTATTAATGAACGAACAATAAACATTTTAATTAGCTGTTGTTATTGACCGCCAGATGGCGTGAGCGACAACTTGAGCGTGTTTTTACGGCAAAAAGTTATTGCGAAAGGTAACAACGAAAAAAAAAAAACTTTCTAGTTGGCGACTTTAATATGAATTGTTTTGACTACAATGACGATAACAAAATTATAAATTTTTATGATGCAATTTTTGAATCTGGAGCAATTCCTTTAATCGTCCAACAAGAATAACAAAAAATTCAGCAACTTTGCTGGATAATATTATTTCTACAGACTTGTTCAACAGTGATATAAAATTAGGCATCTTAAAAAAAGATATTTCTGACCACTTTCCTATTTTTCTAACCATAAACACTGACCAACTGCCTAAACAAAAATTAAATAAAGTTAAAAAAAACGTTTTTTTAAACCATCAAATATTGAGTCTTTCAAAAACCAGCTCTCATTATTACATTGGAAACACTTAAATTATAATGAAAACGCAAACAACCTTTATGAAAAGTTCTTTGAAACATTCACCTATGTTATCGAATCTAATTTACCGATTGTTACAATTACATTAAAATCAAAACACTTTTATAATCCCTGGATTACCAAAGGATTCAAAAAATCATCCAAAACTAAACAAAAACTATACATAAAATATCTGAAAACAAAAGCATCAGGCTTGCGAAAAAATTTACAAAGATTTCAAAAATCTTTTCGAAAAAATCCGAAAAAATTAAAAAAAAAAACCTACTATTCAAAATTAATTAATAAAGTTAAAAATGACTCAAAAAGCACTTGGCTTTTGAATTGAAAGAAATTACTGGAAAATTATTTGAACTGAAAGAAATTACTGGAAAACAAAAAACATGCTCAAGCTCTTTGCCACAAATGCTTAAAGTCGATAACATTAGCTTGTATGAACCACAAATAATAGCTCATGAATTCAATAAATATTTCACTGAAACTGGATCACTTCTGTCAAGTAAAATACCAAAAACCCAAAGCTCATTTTATAATTTTTTGATACCTATTGTTAAAGATATTTGCTCTGAAGAATTATCTGCCGAACTACCATTTGATGAGTTTAAAAAAGGTTTCAAATCTTTTTTATAAAAATTAAGGCACCTGGTGCAAATGAAATAAACGGAAATATTGTTATAGATTGCTACAAACAATTAAAAAATACTCTTTTTAAAGTTTTCAGAGCATCTATCCATCAAGGTATTTTTCCTGAACGTTTAAAACTTGCCAGGGTTACCCCTATCCATAAAGAAGGCGACAGATCCAATATCAGTAATTATCGTCCCATCTCTGTTCTTTCTATATTTTCTAAAATTTTAGAAAGAATTATCTTCAATAGGGTATACAATTATTTTAATTACAACAACTTACTTCATAACAATTAGTATGGTTTCAGAAAAGGGAGTTCAACTGAACATGCCATTATTCAATTTATACATAACATCTCTGAATCTTTTGAAAAATCCCAATATACACTAGGTGTTTTTATTGACCTATCAAAAGCTTTTGATACGGTCGATCATCACATTTTAATCCAAAAAATTAAACATTATGGTTTAAACAATAGAATCTTAAAATGGTTTGAAAGCTATGTAACAAATCGAAAACAACTTGTTTATAGTAATGATGGTAAGCAAAGTGAACCCCTGAGCATAACCTGTGGTGTTCCACAAGGTTCTATTCTCAGGCCACTACTATTTTTAGTCTATGTAAACGACTTAAACAAAGTTTCCAGATTGAAAAGTATAATGTTCCCTGATGATACTAATCTTTTCTTACCCCGTACTGATATTTATGAACTCTTTTCAACTACAAACAAAGAACTAAATCACATTTCTAATTCGTTCAAAGCTAATAAATTAACTTTAAATATTAATAAAACAAAGTGGATTATCTTTCACTCCAGCGCAAAAAAACGTTTTTTACCAAGTAATATGCCTCAAATTTATATTGATGAAACGATAATAAAAAGAGATACTGTTATAAAATTCTTAGGTGTTTACCTTGATGAGAATATTACTTGGAAAAAAAATATTGATCATATAAGCACAAAAATTTCCAAAAATATTGGCATTTTATACAAAGCCCAAAATTATCTAAACAAAAAAAACTTAACCCAACTCTATTATTCATTTATACATAATTATATAAATTATGCAATCATCGCTTGGGGAAGTACGGATAAAAGTAAATTACAACATCTTTATCGCCGTCAGAAACTTGCAATCCGCGTAGTTAATTATGCGGATCGCTTTTCACATTAAAAATATTTTTTTGATTATATGAAGGTTCTAGATGTTTATAAACTGAACATATTTAATGTCTTATGTTTTACTTTTATATGGAAAAACGATTTAACTTTATTTGTTTTTAACGACCTTTTTTCTTTAAAACCAATAATTAAATACACATTAAGAAATAATAGTTTTTTAAATGAACCTTTTTGTAGAACTAAGTTCAATCAATTTTGTATTGCATATCGTTTACCCCATCTTTAGAATAAAATAGTATTACCAAATTTTGATCTTTCTATTACTTTTCCTGTTTTTAAAATTAAGTTAAAAAAATTCATTCTCTCTATGGACAACATTCTAAAATTCTATTAAAAATGTATGTGAAATGTATTTTTTAAATCTTCAACTTATTATATATTAAAATGTGTTGTATCTTTGCATAATGTAAATACGTTAAATTTTCAATATACATATATATGTTACAAATAAATATTTTTACTTTTTAAGGTTCCGATGATAAGATCCTTATGATCTTCTTTCGGAAACCTAGTTTTACATTGTTAGTACGACTTAAATGTATTACGACTTACGTTTATGTATTACGACTTAACTAACGAATAAAAAAAAAAAAAAAAAATAATAAAATCTTTGGTATAAAATTTTTTTAATGCTAAATATTTTTCCTAGCCAAAATTATCACTAAAATTATGTTCGAAATATTTATCTTATTAACGATTTTGTAATAATTTACGGAACTGAAACTATAAACCCGTGTATTGCGTGTATAACTACTGATTTTACATTTTATTTTACATTGTTCTTTACATTATATTTTATATTGTATTTTACATTATATTTTATATTGTATTTTATATTATATTTTGCATTTTATTTTACATTATATTTTGTGTTATATTTTATTTTATACTAAATTATATTTTATACGTAGTGGCCGGGTATTAAGCGGGCATTGTAAAGGTTTGGCAGCAGGTTGCATAGCGGGCTAAGGGGCAGGAGCCGGCGGGCACTTAAGCAGTTGTGCAGCAGGCAAAACTTGCGATTTAGCACGTGGTTAACCCGCAGGCTTTGTAATTACTATGAACAGGCTATGAGTTAGTTATGTAGCAGGCTATTTATGTCGACTTATGTCCTAGAAACAATAAAAACTAATATTAAAACTAATGAAAAGCATCAACCAATTCTTTCCGCGATTGCGCGGGCTATCCGACTAGTAAAAATATAAAAAAATGTTTACAGAAAACAAATATAAGCGTTTGAAAACCAACTTGACGTCATGATAGTGACATCAAATTTTTTTTGACATAGTAAAAAACTGTACCTTATTTCCATATTTCATACATCTATACTATCTCAACTAATTAAGTTTTCTAACAGTAAAACTTATTAAAAAAATAAATAAAAACAACAACAAAAAAGTTTGAACTGTAATAAGTAAACTAGAAATTATACTCTTCCGAAAATCAGCTTCACTTTGAAACGCATGATCGATTATGTTTTAGAGTGTTAGACAATATTTACTGAGCAGCCAGTATTGCTTAACTTTTTTTTTTTTTAATTTTAATTCACCTCTCCAAGGCCATGAAGAGCACTACAATCGATGAGGCTGCTTTAATTGTGTTTACAACCCTCACTTAACTCTATATTTCCGAATCACGAACTTTAAAAAACAAGACCACTGCTTTTTTCGCAATAAAGTATGAACCTTATGAAAAGTTACACAAAGTTTGAGTTCAGTTCTTCCCGTTAAGCTCAATGAAGAATAAGTCAAAAAAATATTTTTATCTAAAAAATATTACGTAAATTAAATTTTTGTTTCCTATTGATTTATTTTGTCTCAAAAATTCTGACATTTTTTTATTTAAAAAAATCTTTAACAAAACTTCGACTGACTTCAGTTAAGTTTAGCGGAGAGACACGAACACGACCCCTTATAACATACCAATGCCTCGCCAATATACAGCTTCGTTTTTTAAAGTTGTCCCAAATATAAAAAAACATGTTGGGTCGCTCGATAGAAACATTATTACTATTTTACAATCATCAAATTAAATGCGGAAACACGTATAATTTTTTTTTTTTCAAATAATCATAAAAATGATTAAGTTCAGTAAAAAGTACGACCGACATTAAAAATAGGCGGAGTAAGCGAACACTCGTTGATGGATTTGATATGGCCTAGCTGTTAATTAAAAAAAAATCTTTTTATTAGTTTTTTAAACTTTCTTAATCTTTTTTGATTTTTTTTTAATTTTAAATTTTATACTTTAACTGGAAAAATTATTTTCATGCAAAACTATGCGTGTATTCATATAAGTGTGTGTGTATTCATGTTGTAATTGCTTTTGACTTTTTTAACTTTTAGATTGAACTTCAATTTGAAAAAATATTTACATACATAACTATGTATGTGTGTCTCTGTGTGCGTGTGTGCGTGCGCGTGTGATTAAAATCTAAAAGAATTTTACAAGTTTACACGTTTAGTTAAAAATATTTACATGGTATTAGTACAAAACATATTACAATATAAATACAAATGAAAAATATAATTTATTATACACTTACTAAATAAAAAAATATAATTTATGCTAAATTTATAATAAAAAATTAGATTTATGATTTATATGCTAAATAAAACTAGCTACTTACAAACTAATAATCAAAAAAAAGTTATAAATAGCTATGTAAAATACTATCCTTTGACATCACACAGAAGAGCAACACCCCTTAAAATCCAATGATTTGGATTAATATTTGTCTTGAGATTCAGAGAAAAAATGTACGTTAAATCGGTTCGCTGCGGGGTCTTGTAAACTGGACACAAATAGAAGCGGACGTCTTTAACAATAGCAGCATTTGAAGCAAATAGATGTACAACAGGCAGTGGCGTAAACAACATTTTTGATTGCGATTCGATTAAACGAAAATTTCTTCGGTCCCAACTACACCCGTCCAAGTACAAGCCATATATATAAACACCTTCAGTTGGTGGCGATGTCATATCTTCCTTAAACAGTCTGGTAACCTCATTGGCGAGGACAACTGTATCAAGTGACCAACCTTTGTGGGCACGCGTTATTTCCTGTCGCATTGCTGTGATAAAACCCTAAAATTTTTAGATCTTATTATAGTCTATTATGTTTGTTATGTAACACAGCTTAAATCATATTTATTAATTGAACATCGTGAACTTAAAAAAAAAGGTTTTCCGATTCATTTTCAACTTATGAATAATATTTAAAAAAATGCACCTGAGGATTGAAAAAGCCAGTCATCCAAAAAAGGTTAGGGCGTCCCTGAAATAACCATGTTGAGAATTGCTGGTTTCTTTCAATTAACTCGGTAAACCAAAACCCTAATGTAGAGGACGGCCAAGATATCTGAAAAAATAATTGATAAATTATAATAACTGGTAATAAAATAGAAAGTTTATATATAAAATATTTAAATATAAAAAACACAATATTGTAATATTATACTGTTATACTGTTTATATAAACTAATAAAATACTTTTTGCCAAGAAAATGGAATACGAGCATTATAAATTTTATCCAAAGCATCTCTCAAATCATTTGACATAATGATTGTTCCATCAATGGCCAAAAGCAGGTCATTCAATGTGTGTCGAACAACTGTTATGATACGTTGCATACAGGTAAGTTCTTGACGAAGAAATATAAGCATAGGAAGAAACTGCCCCATTTTTTGTAAGCGTGTTCTTACCTACGGTAATAATAATTTTATTACCATAGAAATAAAAATACATAATAAGCTTATAGATACAGCAAGTATGCATATGTAACATGCCTATTACCATATATATATATATATATATATATATATATATATATATATATATATATATATATATATATATATATATATATATATATATATATATATATATATATATATATATATATATATTATATATATATATATATATATATATATATATATATATATATATATATATATATATATATATATATATATATATATATATATATATATATATATATATATATATAGATAGATAGAGAGATTAGATAAGCGTTTTTACAAATTTATTAAGGTCTGTTCTTTAAGAACATTCAGCACTTAATTTGTAGAATACACTAACATAACTTTTATATATATATATATATATATATATATATATATATATATATATATATATATATATATATATATATATATATATATATATATATATATATATATACATATATATATATATATATATATATATATATATATATATATATATATATATATATATATATATATGTATATATATATGTATACATATATATATACATATATATATACATATATATATACATATATATATATATATATATATATATATATATATATATATATATATATATATATATATATATATATATATATATATATATATATTTATTTATATATATATATATATATATATATACATATATATATATATACATATATATATATATATATATATATATATATATATATATATATATATATATATATATATATATATATATATATATATATATATATATATATATATATATATATATATATATACATATATATATATATATATATATATATATATAGATATATTATAGATATGTATGTATACTTCATGTGGTATGTAGTCTGATGGTAATTTTTTTAACATATCCTCTGCAATGCGGTAGACCGATGATTCTTTTGTCTCTCCCAATGAACTTATTTTATCTTTAGGCTGAACATTTAGAATTGTATTTAAAACATCAACAGCCGCTTTAGTTTGATAAGTTATATCTGCATTGGGATGTAAGCCAAAAACCTAAACAAAAAGAAAAAAACTTTAAACTTTAAATTATCTCTGCATTTTCAAACGTATCAAAACCAGAATTACCTATGACATTTTTATTGGTAAAAATGCCAATAGTTAAAATTAAAAAAAGAACTAAAATATACTATTTTTAACACTGTCTCTGGTTTAACATTAACTTTATTAAGAGGAAAAAAAAATCAACCTCAGGAGTGTCCACAGCAGGTAAATTTTGAATGTAAATAAGAATGTCGGTTAACTGTTCACATTTAGGTAATCCGTACCCATGGTGAAACTCAAACTTCTCATTAAACAAATTTTCATTAAACCATTCAAGGCAAAAAGTGTTGAGAAGGCGTTTGTCATACTCGTCAGTAACACGTCCACCATAATTGACCTCGCCAAGCATGTAACACAATGTTGGCCACGACACACCCTTATGAAAAATAGTTAAAAGTAAAAGTCTAACCCAAGATTTACCAAAATAAGTTAAAAAGAAACTTAAAAAAACTTACTTTTGCAAAATCTAATTCATCAAGATGATTCTGAACAAACTGAAGACTGGAAGACAAATCAGACATATTAAACTCATAAGGAATGTTCCAGCCTAATGGTCCAAACTTTCGTCTCTCTTGGACAACACTATGAAGAAAAGCTGTAGCATACAACAATGGTTTCCACTGATAAAGACTTACAATATCTAACTGATCCTATTTAAAAAAAGATATAATCATAAAAAAACAATACATACACACAAGAAAACAATCTACACACATATAAAATACCATACACAAAATTGTAAGCAATATAAAAAGTAAATAAATGATAATGAAAATATATATTGAAAATGAACAAATAGAAAAAATAAAAACTAAAAACAAGAGAAACCTGTGTCATTCCAACATAAGTTCTTTTTAATCCATCTTTAATACCAGAGGGTGGTTCATTAGTAAATTTAATTGAGATTTGCAACAAATTGATTGGAAATTTAGGATGAACTTCTGTTGTCATCCAAAGTCTAAAGTTTTCATGCGCAGATTCCAGCGTGGTTAACTAATAAAATTAGTATAGCAAAGAATAAAATGATGCAATAAATACTGTATAAAACTGTTTAGTTAATAAAAATTCCATATACCATATCGTACAACTCGTCCATGAAGTTAAGTCCTAAGTGGCAATTCTGTAGTAAAACCCATCCACCTTCAGTTGTACATTGTTGAAGTAATCGCCTTGCATGTACTTCTTGCCCTTGCCCCATAGAAATACTACGACAACCTATAAAATCCATATATTTTTATCAAGATTTTTTTTATTCAAAGTGATAGAAATTTGCCACTCTAAAAAAACAAAATCAATATTTTTACTTAGATGTTTGCGTTTAGAAAGAGACTCAATTGCTGCAGTGGGATCTGAACCCATAGATAGCAAACAGATCATAGGAGTTAATGGATTACTCTCTTCCAAAGTTCCATCCAGATTCATAAGAATACCTTCAACATACTAAAAACAAATGAATCTTGAAAAGTATTTGTTATTGACTATTATTGTAGTTGTAAAAAAACATTAAAAAATTTGTGTTATAAAAATCATATTTCTGCATTCAAGATATGTGTGTGTGTGTGTGTGTGTGTGTGTGTGTGTGTGTGTGTGTGTGTGTGTGTGTGTGTGTGTGTGTGTGTGTATATATATATATATACACACACACTAACACAAATATGCATTTCAGTATTTTGTCAATATCAATAAGGCGTATTAATAATACCTTTACACCAATGGAAGATGCAACATACTTTCTAGCCTGGTTAATTGTGCGATCAGGACACCAAGCTCTGATTAACAAAAGTCTACGAAAATCATCTAAAGCTTCATTGTATCCGTCTGGTATAACAGAATCTTCTGGTGCTAAGTTATCAAACCAAATTTTCCAATTTTTATCATTGTTGGAAACCTTTTTAAAAAATTAAACAAATATTAAAATAAATAAAACAGAAACAAAGCAACAACATTTAACGTAAACATATAAACAAAATGAACTATGATTTTTTAATGTTTGTTTTTTCTATTGATTGAACCATATGTTTAAAACTATTTTATTGATAAAGGTTTCATTTTTGAATATCATTTTAATAGCCTAAGTAAAATAAGCTCATCACCTTTACTTATTATATCAGTTGTATGAAAAAAGAAAAAAAGATTTTTTATAAAAGTTAGAAAAATGATATTTTAGCATTTTATTTTAGTATAGATAGCAGTAAAAATCATAGCTAAATTACTTGTACAACATGTATTAAAAATTGTTTAATTATTGGATTAAAATCAATCCTCTAATATTGGTAATGACAAAACATGAGCTTTTATTTCCAAAAATTACAGTTAGTATCTCCTAAAATTACAATTAATAACTCCTAAAATTACAGTTAATATCTCCAAAAATTATAGTCAATATCTCCAAAAATTAACTTCAGTATCTCCAAAAATTACAGTTAGTATCTCCAAAAATTAATAAAAATCAGGAAAAAATTAAAACAATGAAATACTAAGGCAAAGATTAAAATACAGATAAATTAGCCATTAAAGAAAAAAGTAATTATATAGCTAAAATACTTTAAAAACACTTAAACGGTAACTAACCAAACACAAGTACTTTTTTTATTCTTAGGTTTTATTTATACTAAGTTCCTTCAGAAATCAAATTCATTAGTAAAAATCAAAATGCAATTTTTTAACTTGTCATAAGAAAGTTTGATTTGTTTGAGGCAAAAAAAACAAAAAAAAAACAACAAGATTTTAAAATATCATGATCAAACTTAAACTATAAAATGATAAACACAATGGAATTTGGTACTTCTATAAAAAAATTTGAGATTTGAAAACATATGAAACTGATAAAACTAACCTGAACAAGAATTTGTAAAAACTGTGTTAACTTGCTGAGTGCTACCAAGTTTAACCAAGCCACATCTTGAATCCATTTTTTTGGCTTTGGTTGAACAATGTTTAAGTCCAAAGCAGCTCCTCCTAAATTTTATCATGTTTCATTTATTATTTATCTTTATCAATTTTGATTTTGAAAAAAAAAAAAAAAATTAAATAAAAACCTTTTATGAAAATGTCAAACTCTTCTTGTTTAATCTTTCCACTGTGCAGATCAATTTTTAATGCCAACAACAATGTAAAAAGAAATTTATGCTCTTCAAAAAATCCTCTCATCATATAAATAAACACTTCATATGTAAGGAACTCAGTGATACTGCTAATTCGCTTCAGAAGAATAGGTGATTTTGGTGATTTTTCTAAAGCGCGATCAAAAATGCGAAGAAATTGTCGAAGAGATGTTTGATACATATTGTTGACAAAAGACATTTCCACAACCAAAAAGTAAAGAATACTTCCACGTGTTGCCACTTAAAATATGTATACTTCTGTGAGTTGTTAAAAATGATTGTGGAGGTGAACACAAAAAAACAAAACAAAAACAAAACACTCAAATTTTTTGTTTTTGTTTATATGTTTTACTGTATTTACCTCCTTAATGCTAAGAGGACTACTATATATATATATATATATATATATATATATATATATATATATATATATATATATATATATATATATATATATATATACACACCACATTTTATGTAATTATAGTTAAAGTTGCAGATATATATATCTACAACTTTAACTATAACCACATAAAATTTTTCAGCCAAATGAATTTTGTTAGGCTAACAAAATTTAAATTTATAATGAACAACTTTTATTTTTAAAAATTAAAATTTATAAAAACTAAAAAATTTATTTACATAAATTTAAAGACAAATATAAACCTGGTCTGTATTCTTCTAGTGCAATGTTAATCTTTAATTCAGTTTCTTTAGCACTGGAAAGTTTCTCACTAATTTCTTCAGACATTTGTTTGGTAGTTTGAAGTACTGCAATTAATGTGTCATCATCAACTAAAGAGCCTTTTGTACTTGTAAGCCGATGCAACAAATTATCTTCTAAATCATTCATTTTTGTATGGTTGATTGCAACTTCTTTTATAAGGTTTAAACGCTCACGTTCTAGTTCCTAAAAGTTAATGTTATGACTTGAGGACCAAGGTTTAAATTCCAAATATAACCATTTAAAATTTGAACAAAAAGCTATACCTGTTTCTCTTTAAGAATAACACGCCCCAATAGCTGGTCTTCTAAACCTTTTATTGTGACAGTAAAATCAATAATGGAAGTCTTTGCGCTAACTTCTGGCGTATATAATGGATTTGGAAGTTTTGTAGTCAAATATAACCTAAAGCCTTGCATAACATCAACCTCTTTATCACCTAACCGTACCTAAAACATAAATCATTCCTATAAATAATTTTATTTTTTTATCATATTAATATATATTAAACCATATTAGGTTAATTTTTCAAACCATGTAAAGTTAATTTTTTAATTAAATAAAAAAAATAAAAAAATTGAAGCATATTAACCTTAAAACCTCTTCCTGATTTTATATAATTCTGCTCAAGAACATTATCTAAAACAGGGTCTAGTTCCTCTTTAACATCCTCTAAGAGCAATGGTTTACCTAATGACAATGCATCTTCAAGATGACTTCTAAAATACTTTTGATTTAATGAAGTTATACACAAGTCATTGTTTTTTTCTTTATTCTTTATCCATGCTTTGCCTTGTCCCTTGAAATATATGCAAAAACAAGATTAAGTTTTTGTACTCTTAGGTGGTTTATTATCCTGCTTTATTAATTTTAAACTTTATTGCTTGCCCATTTAGACCTTATTTAAACCCCTTTTCCCCTTTCTCAATTAACGTTGTAGCTTTTTCTTTGCTTATTTTCCAAAATGCTTTCAGATCAAAAAATCAGAATAGCCTCTTATTATAACACTATGCCCCCCCCATTTATTTGCCACCTCAGAGTACTAAAACATATCTCATAAAATGTTTTACAAAACAAAAATGTAATCAAAGAGATGTATAAAAATACTAAAAGTTTTTTTAATAAATATACTTGTGGATCAATCAGTAAAGGGTAACGAGATGCCTTTGAAACTATAATTCCATTTTGAAGTGATAACTCATCATTGGGTAACCCCTGCAAGCTCCACTCATTTATTGATGCTGCATCAGTTAAAAAAGTAACCAAACTTAAATCCTAATAGAGAATCATTAATATTATTAGTTTAAAAAAATAGAATATAAAAAAAAAGACAAAAATTATTTAAAAATACCTCATTAAAAGTTATCATATTTATCCTCATTTCTTTTTTCCATAATAATATAAGAAATTTTCGAAACTCTTGATTAAACGGACCAGAGTATGACAAAAAAGCAGTAGCTAACAATACATCACCCACTAACCTAATTTTAATTAAACATTGAATTAGCTATTTCAAAACAATGCACATTAAAAAAAATTAAAAAAATAAACATATGAACAATGTAACCAACATCAATATAATACATTATTGACTTTATCAGGGGTACAATAAAACTGAATTGTTTGCTTTTTATCAATATTATCTCTTGATTCCACTAATTGCGTTCTACCTGATATAGCCAACAAACAGGTTGATCCATTGCTTGCCATTCGTATCATTCCAGTTTCTGTATCTAAAGTGATTTCATGCTTATACTCTACTACAGCTTGTAGACAACATACCTGTTATAGTCTTTCAGAAGTGTTATCTGAAGCTGTTGTCTATACTTTTAAAACTATTTAACAAGTGCTTATCAGAGCCTAGTTTTCCTGCCTACTGGAAAGCGGCATCTGTCATCCCTATTTTCAAAAACTCTGGAAAGCAATCTGACTCATCTAACTACCAACCCATTAGTCTTCTATCATAAGCAAGGTTTTTGAGTTTTTATTTAACAAACACTTAACCTCACATCATGAATCTAATAACTTACTTTTTGATCATCAATATAGAATTCGATCTTCTTGTTCTGATTTGCTAACAGTAATAACCAATAGGTTTTATTGTAAATTAGATAGAGGTGGAGAGGTTAGTTTGGCATGCAGTTCTTCTCTGTATCTAAACTGTAGCTGAATGTTATTGCAATAATCTAGATCTTCCTATATTTATGAACGGTAGTGTACTCGATGAGTCATCTGCCCATCATTTTTAAGGATTAGCCTTACTTCCAATCTTTCTTGGAAACCATATATCAAATCCATTGCAAAATCTGCTGAGGTTGCATCTCTTTATTGTGCTTGCCACTTACACAGAATTCTATTCTTTATCTCCATAAATCTCAAATCCGTCCTTGTAAGATATACTGTTACCATTTCTGGGGCAGATGCCTTTTCTCTCTTAGACAAGGTGAAAAAATGCATTGTAAACATAGTTGGACCTGCTCTTGCAACCAACCATTATCACATTGTCGTAATATTGCTTCTCTTTCTCTTTTCTATAAATACTATAATGGGCATTGCTCTAAAGAGCTTGCGTCTCTTGTTCCATGTACTAAAATTCATTCTCATGTTACTCGTCATTTTACTGTGACTGTTCTTAAGTACTTTAAAAACTCTTATTCAACTAGTTTTTATCCTCAAACATCAGTTCTGTGGAATTTGCTTCTTTAATCACATTCTTTATCATGTCGTTGTAATGTTACTTCTCTTTCTCTTTTATACAAATACTATAATAGGCACTGCTCTAAAGAGCTAGCATCTCTTGTGCCATCAACTAAAATTCATTCTCGTGTTACTCGCCATTCAATTGTCTCATCCTTTTTCTGTTACTGTTCCTAAATGCTCCAAAAACTCTTATTCGTCTAGTTTTTTTCCTCAAACATCAGTTCTTTGGAATTCGCTTCCTTCATCTTGTTTTCCTGATTCATATAATTTGCAATCTTTTAAGCCGTCTGTCAATTGTTATCTTGCTCAACAATCTTCATCTTTTCTCTTCCAGTAACTTCCAACACTAATTAGTGGTTGCTTGCAGCCTTGTTGGAAACGAAGATGTTTAAAAAAAAAAAATTTGGCAAAGTCAAATCCTTTTACTGTTCTTTCATGCTCTAAAAACTTTTATTCATCTAGATTTTCCTCCACTTTGAACCCTCTCTTAATATATATATATATATATATATATATATATATATATATATATATATATATATATATATATATATATATATATAAGATATATATATATATATATATCTTATATATATATAAACCTTTGGAACTCTCTCTTATATTCATATTTTCCAACAATCTTTCAAACCTTCTGTCAACCATTTCTTTGCTCAGTTTCCTTTAACTCTATTTTTAGTTTTCTAGTAAGTCTCAACTTACAGTTGGATCAATGTTACAGTTGAATCAACGTTACAGTTGAATCAACGTTACAGTTGAATCAACGTTACAGTTGAATCAACGTTACAGTTGAATCAACGTTACAGTTGAATCAACGTTACAGTTGAATCAACGTTACAGTTGAATCAACGTTACAGTTGAATTAACGTTACAGTTGAATCAACGTTACAGTTGGAGTGAATTAGATTAAAAAAATATATATTAACTTAAGACTCAATAACATGTTTAAAAAGTTGAAACTATTTAGAACATTTTTTATTGATGAACAACAAAGCCAATATTATAAACAAATATTACAAGTATTAATAAAAATATAATTAATAAAATATGATTAAAAAAAACAACTCTTATTAAAACTGAAAATCCAACCTTTGAATTTGTTCATCATATCTTTTGCTTTGCTCTGTCCACCTGTGTTTTTCACCACCTAACCCATCTATCAAAGCTTTTGCATTAGCCATTCGTAAGCGACATAAATCTGCATCATCAAGAAGCATCTAAAACATGAATTAATAAACATGAAATTCTTAACACTAAAGTTTATACAAAAAATTATTAATAGTGCACCTGTTTCTCGTTCATTGCATCATCAAATCTTTTTTGAGCAACATCTAGCTCATGCTGTTTAGTGTTTAACTCAGCCTCTGCACACGCAAGATCTTTTTGAGCTGTTTCTAATCTTGCTAATTGAACTACAAGATTTGCTTTTAAAGGAAGCACTTCTTTATTAATTCCATAGAAATATGACATAGCAATGGTCCATGACAGTAAACCAGCAACATCACCACATGCCTTTTTTGCTGCATCCAAATTATAATCTTCTGCCGCCAAATAGGGCTCCATTAACTCCACCATTTCTCCATTTATTGAATCCTGGTGAAGAAATTTATTTGAGAAAAAGTATAAAACTTTGAATACGATATTTAAACCTAGAATTATTTTTTTGTAATGACTAAAAAGAAAAAAACAAAACCTTTTGAAATGATAACAAAGACTGTAAAAATCCAGCTTGACTCATCATCCTCAACGATTCTGACCATGAAGGCCGAACACAGTTTTTTTCAAAATCTATAGTTACTGAATCCATTTTGTGATTAAATAAAATTAGAATACAGTCCATGATACGCATGATTAAATGCGGTGGCTTAAGTAGTTTACGTATATTCGATATATGAGCAGGTTTTATTGTATTCAGTGCAGCCTCAGCTTCATCTAATGCAGGTTGTGCAACTTTAAGTTTATTTTCTGCAAATAACTTATCTGTCTAAAAATAAAAAAAAAATAAAAAACTTTTTAAATTTAAAATTATTTAAATAAATACAGTAAAGATAATACTGCAAACAAAAATCTAAAAATAAATTCTAACTAAATATTTAAATAATACTAAAATAAAAACAAACTAAACAGTGTTATAAAAAACAAATAAAAAAAATAAACTAAAAAAAATCACACCGATATTGCATCGAAAATAAGTTGAGCCTTATCTTTTACTATAGATACAGCTGATTTTACTTTCTCTGCAGCTTGAGCAGTCTCAGTCACTTCCTAAAAGAATTCAATTTTATTGAAAAATAAATTTGATAACATCAAGTTTGAAAAACCTTAGCAATTATTGAATAATGGATATATTATTCAGATTGAAAAAAGTAACAAAAAAAAGCGTTAAAAAACACACACACACACAAAAATACCTTCAACACACTATCAGCTTTTTTAGATGCAATTATTATATCTTTTTCCTTGGAATCAAGTTGTTGAGATAACTCTACAACCGTTTTTGATGCTCCATCAAGTTTTTCCAAACCAGTTTTGATTCTATTTGACAGCATAGTGATTTCTTTTTGCTTTTCTAAGTATACAAGTCTAAAGCCTGAGATAAATGATAGGTAAGACTTTGGAGTAACGTGAGCTTGCCGCCGAAATCTTTCAAAATAATTTAAGCAAGTCTCATCAACAACACTCTAAAGATTAAAAATGTTTCTATTTACATTTCTATTAAAAGTTTTGTTGTTTCACTTTTTCATGCAAAAAATTATATTGTAAAATACAAAAAATTCATAACATAAAGTATACAAAAAATACTAATGGTTCAAATAACTAAAAAATGTCGCACATGAAAAGCTCCCATAGTGGTAACAATGGGTTTAACAATATCAAGAGAGTTAACAACATTGTACTTCAGTAGAAAATGATTAGAAACCGCAATCAATGCATCTGTTGGCCATGGTGAAAACCAGTTGATAGTACAACCACTCAATAAACCTGGAAACTTAAGGGCTCGATTTCGAAACTTATCACCAACCTAAAAAATATTGTAATTTTTAAAATTATTTAATGAGAAATTTCCTTGTTTAGCTCATTTAGATTAGCCTCAACATATTTATAGCTCATTTAAATTAACTCCAACTCATTTTTTAGTTCATTTAAATTAGTTTCAACTAATTTATTGCTCATTAAAATTGGGTTCAATTAATTTAAAGTTCATTTAAATTAGTTTCAACTTATTTATAGCTTATTTTCTTTAATTAGCGATTTTAATAAAATTAAAATTGCTAATTAAAGAAAATAAATTTTTTCTATACTTACTATAATCAATACATACATTTTTTATGTTTTAAACAAAAAATATAATAATAGCCACTATTTTTTTCTCTATTTTTTTCTCAATTAAGTATTGATATAGACACATTAAAGCTTATTAAAAATATAAATTTTTTAACGAAGTTACTTAAATTTATTTGAATAGTTCAGAAAGTGAAGACTCAAAGTATCAAACATTACTAATGCACATAATATAAGTTAAGACTCAAAGTATCAAATAATATTTTCTCCAAGAATTAAATGCATGAACTAAAATATTTCAATCTGGATATGCTTGAACTGTTAGTGGAACTTTTAATTTACTTTATGTTGGTTATATACTTTACTTTTCTTTATAAAAAAAAAATCAAGAAAATAACAAAAGAACTACAATTTTCCTGTAAAATAAAATAACAATAATAAAGTTAACAATAAATTTTTTTTTTTTAATTTAATGTTTTGAATAAAGATGTAAAAAATACAATTCAATTTAAAATTTGTTTGAAATAATTTTGAATTAAAACCTACAAGTATCTGGCTCTTTTCCTAAAAGTTTAATAGTTTATAAATGTTTAATAGTTTATAAATTTTGCAACTCTAAAAGAGGTTTTTAAACTTTTTAAAATTATTATTGTTTAAAAGAAAGTTATTTTTCATTGCAATTCCAAAATGTTTAAATAATAAAGTTTAATTGAAAAGAAATAAAGTTTTAATAAATTCTTTCAAAAGATTATTAAACTAAAAAATACTTTTTTGGTGAAAAAAATTTTTTTTTCATCAAAATATTAAAAAAATTTTTTTTCATCAAAACATCAAAAAATGATTGAAAAAGTCACCAAACTTTTGTAGGACCTAACTAACTCTACAATGGCAAAGTAAAAAAATATTTTTTTTTTCCAACTCACCGGAGAAAAGCATAGTACAACATGTAAATTGTTCTTGGCTCTGGTAATAAAATAATCATACAAGTTTTCAAGAGTTGGTGGTCGCCGTGGATACTCTTGTTTCATAACTGGAATCAGCTCATCTGTGATCTCATTGATTTCGTCTTGAGGAAATAAGTTAGAAATCTATAATGATATTACAAAATAAAAATAAATAAAAAAGTACAAAAAAAAAAAAAGGCAAAATTTAGGAAGAAAAAAAAAAAAAAAGAAAAAAAAATGCAAGCAAATGTTCAAAAAATAATTATTAATGTTATTTTCAGTTTGTTATTTAAAATTCTTTACAATATTGAATCACATTAAAACCAACCTCTCCTGAAGCTAACACACTGTTAATGTACTCTAAAAACACTTCATCTTTTATTTCGTTATCTGTAAAGATAAATGTAACTCCTTTCCCTTGCTGACCAGCAATTCTGTACAACTTTCTTAAGTCATCAATGAGGTTAGGTGTGTTGTATGATCTAAATGGTTGAAGATAAAAGTCATTTAATATAACTCAATAATCAATAGATTTAATAACTCAACAATCAATAGATTAATTTGCAACCAGCAATTTTTTACAACTTTCTTAAATCATCAATGAGATTAGGTGTGTTGCTTGAACTACACAGTTTAAAGATAAAAGTCACTAATTTTATCAAATCAATAATTAACAAATTGGATTTTAATTTAAGCAAACTTGATTTGATAAGTATTTTCTTTGTGTCAATATTTTTCTGGCAATGTGTTTTGCAATACTCTATGCAACTTTTTTACCTTCAATACTGTGGAAAGTCTTTTTATAACTTTTATTACTAAAACCTAATGCTGGAATCAAATGAAATAATGATGGATTATAGAATTCATCATATTAAATAAAAATACAATTTGAGGCAATTGTGTTAAAGCTCATTAACAAATACCACATCAATAAAGTAGCAAAGTTTATTCGAGCAATAATATAACATTGCAGTACTGAGAAAGCCTGACGAAGTATCTCTTAGACAATATTTAATACACCTTAAAGTAATTGGTTGCTAAATATTTGTTAGTGAATGGTTGTTAAATACAATAATGATCAAATTTTAACATTTTAAGTCCTTATGTATGAATAAAACTGGTACCTTTGTAGCCTTCATATTGTTGCCTTCTATTTAAAATTTGGATGTGACAAAACTTTTATTTGACTTTATACCTCTTAAAATTATCATAATATAAAATGCCAAAGATTTACAGTCCTACACTTTAGAAACCTATAACTGATGCTAGTAAGACTACTGATATATTCATTTGTTCAAAATGAGCAAAGCAAAGTATAAAAAATGATCATTAAAAAAGAATCTGTCTAGATTTCAACCTACTACTGACAAAAATTTTATGAATACTGTTGGTCTGAAGATAAAAATAAGCTATAGGTTAGATTAAAAATATTTATAAAAACAAGATATTTTTCATAAAGTTGTTACAAATATTACGTAAGTTGAAAGTGGAACAAACCATATGCAAATAGATAAAAAAAAAAAAAATTAGAATCTATCTAATTCATATAAAGAATCAGTTGAATTATATAGAGGCATAATCATGGTTCTGAGATAAAATAACAAGCCTGTTACAGATAGCATCACACCATATATATCTAGTAAATTATATGGTTCCAAAAATGTTCAGAAGAATGTATATGTAAGTATGTCCAGGTAAGTATATCCGGGTAAGTATAACCATGTATATCCACAAATTCTTTAAGATACTTATGAAAAAATGACTATTTTTTGAAAAAAAAATTCATTCAAGAAAAATTATTTTTCAAATTAATATTGATAATAACAATGACACTGAATAAATAATTAAACTTTTAAGTAACTATTCACATTTAAATCATGTAATTCATTAAAAAACTTTGAAGAAAATTTTAAGTTGAACAAAAATAAATTATCTGCAACATGTGAAAACTAAAACCTGGTTAAAGTAATCTGAAATGTAGAATAACCAGCAATAAATGAGGCTAATCGAGTCAATGATTGTTTGCCTGACCCACCAACTCCAACTAAGAGAGCATTACTACGAGGAGTTTTTAATATCCGAGATATTTTGATTAGATGAACCATAGCATCCTAAAAAAATAATTAATTTCTCAATCTTTAAATTTTACTTGCGTACTATGAAATATAAAGCATCAACAACAACAAAAAAGAACACCTTGAAAGTGTCAGTGTATACACTGTTAATGTGTCAAAGTAAGAAAGTGTTAATGTGTCAGTGTATACACTGCATTTTTTTTGTTTGTTTATTTTTGAACAAAATTTAAATATTAATTTGTATACTCTATATTTTAGTACTGAACTTTATGTTTAATATTTACTCAGTGGCTAGAAGAACTCTCTTGGGAAACTCCTCCTCTTGGAAAATTGTTTGATACTTATTATAAAGTAAAACTTTGAACATATCAGTAAAAATAATATACTAATGTATAACAACAATATATAACAAACTATTTTTTATAACAATACTAAGTTATCAACTTTTTAAATTAACAATCATTAACTACAAATTCATAGACGATTAATGAAAATAACTGAAATGTTTATAATTTTTATTAATTGAATTATTATTTTTTAACATACATTGTTGTTAGAACTGTTTGTTGTGATTTGAATTAAAGATTTAATATTGGTTTAGTTTTAAAACTTAAATTGTTTTAATTTTATATTTTTATTAATACTTTCTTTGATTCTAGTTGCCCAAAATTACCTATTCAATACCATTTTATTTAAACACAATATAAAAAGTTACTCATATGTTACACATAAAAAAATAAATATATAAAAAATACTAATACAAAAAAAAAAAAAAATAGTATATTTCAAAGGATATGAAAAACAACATTGTTTTTTCGTCTCTCATTACAAAAATTATTTGTTCATCTAATAAGTTAAAATTTACTTTAAAATAATAACCTTGAAGAAGACTAAGTCTAACTGTGATCCTCTCACTATCTCATTATACATTTTAAGATACTTGTCCAATTGAAACTTAACACTATCAATTGATTCCAATGGTTCATATACATTTTCAGTATGTGCAGAACCAATCTCTCCTATTAAATTTAAATATAAGTTTTCACACAAAAAAACTTTAACCGTAGTAGTTGATATAGAATGTTTCAAAAATTTGTTAGTTACATTATTAAAGAAAAATAATATTATATAACATAAACTCATAAAAATTTACCTTTCATAAAGGTCACAAAATAAGGCTCATTTTTTAACAAGGCACTAGTAATATCAGACTCAGTATCAAAATCTTCCTTAACAACACTTGTAATTAAATTCTCAAACCATTCAACATCATTCTTCACAAAGAATCTGTCAGAGATGACACGACAACATTCATGTTTCCATAAATTTAAAAAAATTTGCTTATTCTTTGCAGTGGACGCATCAATGCTTAACATACCCTTAAAAATAAATTTTTTTTACAAGTTGTGTATAACAAAATGATTTTTAAAGTAAGGATTACAAAAACTATTTTCAGTGGCTGCTCAAGACATTTAAAACATTTGAGAGGTCCCTATTATCATCAAAAACAAACAAAAAATTCAAAAGCCAAAAAAAGATCAAGAGCCAAAAAAAAAACCATCTAGTCGTAAAAAAAGCAAGGTTTTATAAAAACTATATTTTATGTAATAAAATCGAAAATGATAAATTTTATATAAAATAAATAAAAATATTGTATAAAAGTCAATAAAAAATAAAAGTAAATTCATCCTACAAAAAGCTAAAGTAGATATATATTACACTGTTATAGATCAACAAAGTAGATATATATTACACTGTTATAGATCAACAAAGTAGATATATATTACACTGTTATAGATCAACACAGTAGATATATATTACACTGTTATAGATCAACAAAGTAGATATATATTACACTGTTATAGATCAACACAGTAGATATATATTACACTGTTATAGATCAACACAGTAGATATATATTACACTGTTATAGATCAACAAAGTAGATATATATTACACTGTTATAGATCAACACAGTAGATATATATTACACTGTTATAGATCAACACAGTAGATATATATTACACTGTTATAGATCAACACAGTAGATATATATTACACTGTTATAGATCAACAATGTAGATATATATTACACTATTATAGATCAACCCAGTATTTTATGAATATTTTATTTTTAAACTAAACATTTTCAATAAAAGTATGAAAAAGAAAATTTGGTCAATGCTACATTTCTCTTTCATATGTTGATAGAGACAAAAATAATAAGCTTTCATAATATTCTTGAACAATGAAAAATTAAAATAATATACTTTTCATTATAAGTTTCATAAGTAAAGTTTCTTTATCGCATTGTGTGGAAATTTTTATTTTATATTTATTATTATAATCTTTAATTTTTTTTGTTATAAAAGTAATATATATGACTATAAATATTATATATTTGTTGTTATAATATTTAATTTTTAGAACATTTACTTCTACATAGACATCAACATTCTCAGTTATATAATTAGTAAGTATATAATTAATTAGTGAGTATATAACTAATTAGTAAGTATATAATTAATTAGTGAGTATATAATTAATTAGTGAATTCCTAAGATATATTTAAAAAAATTTAAATAAATTTTCAAAGAAGTACAAAAAAAAAAAAATAATAGAAGAATAAACAAAGAAATTTTTTTTTAAAATATCAAACAAATTAAACTTGTTAATTTGTTTAGCTCTACAACTCAATTTCAAAATTAAAACCTACCTGCCATATTCGTGAAAGGTCTCTTAAGTTAAAGATATAATGAAACTTTGCTGGAGAAGCTAATAAATTTTGTTTTGTAAATTGCCAAAGTTTTCTTGTAGACTTCACAAGTACATATGCAAGATCTTGAATTTCTTTTGAAAATCCTTTCTCCTTAGAAAAGTAGTGACAACTAATAGTCTGAAAAATTTTGTCTATCGAAGCATTTGAAGGAATTGTACAATTGAATATGCTAAAATGTCGCTTTAAGCGCTCAGGTATGTCATTTCTGCCTCCACCTGGAAGAACCATAGCCGCTACAAATTGAATATCAGAAATGTTCATAAAATCGCCTGGTTTATCTATACTATACATTCCTTTGCACTCCATGAGTTGGCGAACAATTTCATTGGTAATCTAAATTTGTTTAGTAAATAAGTTTATATAAAATTATATATAATTTTATTACTGTGGATTTAGGCAAGCCTGAAATGTAACTGATGATGTTGTACACATCAACATAAATCAACTGGAGAGTTTGTGCAGGAAGTATTTACATATATCAACATAAATTAACTGAAGGGTTTGGGTAAGAAGAATGTACATATATCAACATAAATTAACTGAGGAATTTAGGCAGGCAGTATCTAAATATGAAGGAGATTTATTGTAAACAAAATAAAAACTTTTTTAATTTTTTTTTTTACCATAAAAATGTCTGTATTTGATATCTATTTTAAAAATTATTATTGGGTACATCAAAAATTACTATTTTTTTTTTAATAAAAGCTGTTCATATTCCCAACATTTTCCATTGGTTTCCATTAGTTACTCTGTTAAATTTTTCCAAAACTTTTATCAATTTAGAAATTAAGCCAAAATTTTATAATTAAACTCTCTAAAAATATTAAAAGTTTTTCAAAAGTACAACATTCAAGATCTTAAAAGAATTGTAATTATAGAGAAGAATTCAAAAACATAAAGGGTTCAGGTTTTTAATTGAAAACTCATTTAAAAAAGATTTGGATAAAAAAAAATTGAACCAAAAAAATGTTTCTGCAAAAAAAACAAAAAAAACATAAAATATAATGATTATTTATATGAAATATACAAAGTATTAATATTTTTTAATTCAAACAGTTGTTTTTATATTATCAGTCTTAGCGCAGTAAAATTTAAACTTAATATGGCCTTATTAAGTTTATTTGAAAATATTTAAAGTTGCAATTAGCACCAATGAAAAGTGAGGCCTTATTTTGGAAATAAGCGTTTGAGTAGAACATACTAGTACTGTGAAAATTTAAACCCACAGTAATATAAATTTATTAAATATTAAAAATATATAAATACTTTAAAAAGTAGGTGTAAAAATTAATACAGTTAAAATTAAATTCAAAATATAAAATGTTTTAACTAAATTTTATATAAAAAAAAAAATAAACAAAACAAACTTGATCTCCCCATTCATTTACAACAGGCATGTTTATGTCATCAATGAACACTGTCATCTTTCGACCTGCAGATGGTCCATATGTATTTCCAACACGCTTATCTACATAACTTTCAATTGATCTCTATAAAATAAAGCACTGGTTTTTGATATTAAAAAATAAAACAAACATGCTTAATAATAACAAACTATTTTAACCTGCAAAATGACTCATTGCCAATATTATGTCAAATATATTAAATAATAAAAAAAAACTAAAAAAACAAAACAAAAAAACAAAAAAAAAAAACGAAAAAATAAACAGAGGAAAAAAAAGAGAAAAAGATTTTGCTATTGAAATTTTAGCTTTTTTATATTAACTTAATATTAACTTTGAATATACATTGAATAAGTCCAATATTTATATAAACTATTTTTTTTAATAGATAAAAAACTAATAACAAAAATAATAATAAAAAAATTATACATAAATGTATAATTGGGCCAAGTCACTCTGCTACTAGTGACATAAAATTTAGTATAACCTGCTTCTTATGGGACAAATGAGGCTCCTTCACTATGATAAAGACAACTTACCTAGGTGAAGAAAAACTTTAAAACAAATCCCTCAATTAAATTGTGGGTAAGGGTAGAAAAAGCATGTAATCTCTGACTAGTAACCTTTCTACTAATTTCTTTCTAGTAAATGGAAACTTATCATATGAGCCATTTATTTTGAAAGTGGCATAAATTACCTTTTCAAAAAAATCAAGTTATCGATAACAATGATTTCAATGTAATGGTATCTCTTTATTTGTGAAATAATTTAAATCAATTGTGTTAAAAATTATTGAGATATTTTGGAAAGAAGTTTTTTTTTTTTGTAGTATAACGTATGTTATAATACAAACCTTTAAAAATCTCTGTTTAAAAACAAAGTCATTTACACTTTCAAAATAAACAGCTCATAAAACTCATTAAATTAAAAATTATCATAATGAAAACTTTCATACAAGGTTGAAACATAGAAAATAAATAAATAAAATAAAAAAAATAGTATAACGTATGTTATAATAGAAACTTTTATACAAGGTTGAAACATGGAAAATAAATTAGAAAAAAAAAATGTATTGCATTACTGAAATATTTTATTTATATGTTGAATATTTATAAGAATATTTGTTTAATTTATATAAATTAAACAATTTTTTGTATTATTTCATATATTGACATTTAAAAGAGCTAATATTAAAAAAAAGTTTGTGGTTCCTAAACACTATTTGATTTTTCCTTAAATTAATAAATTTTAAATTGTTGATTTGGCAGTGAAACCTAACTTTAAAGTTAATTATTAGAAAAAAAATGTATTGCATAAAAATACCTGAAAAAGCAGTGGTAATGTCGCAGAAGAGAAGTTCATTAATTTATACATATGTTCATCAGAATTATATTGACTACAAAAGTTTTTCAAAATAACAGTTTTTGCAGTGCCTTGTTCACCAATAAGAAGAACTGCCTAAACATAAATTTTTTTAAAAATTGTAAAAAAAAAAAAATTCAATATAAGGTCGAGGGACTTTTAAGGTAATAAAAATGCTGTTAGACTTTAAAAGCAATGGAAGCTGATAGACTTTAAAAGTAACAAATATAATAGACTTATAACAAACAAAAAATAATAAATAAAAAAAAAGACCAAAAATAACCAAAGATTTCAAAAAAAAAAAAAAAAAAAAATATATAAATCAGAAAAAGAAGAAAAAACTAGAAAACATAGTTTTGAGCAAGTAAAAACAATTACTTGATAAATGAAAACATGAACAAATTATTGTAATCTAAAAGATATGACTAAACTAAATGAGAAGTGACACAAAAATAGTAGGGCATTCCCATTCCCAACAATTTTACTTTGTTTTTACAACTAAAAAATGAAAAATATGGAATGATTTTCTAAACGCTATACTCCAGCTATACTTTCTGGAAATGACCAATAATAAAAGATGCTACTATAAAACATTGTATAAGGTTGTACTTTGAAACATGCTTGCATTTGTAGAATAGGGAAAAAGAAGCAACCATGAGATATAACAAAGGATTATGGTTAGTTTTTATAGAAGTTATGAAAAAATTGACAATACTGTCAGACAATTTTTATTGAGCCATTTTAGTAAGGTAACGTTATTATTAGAAAAAAAAAGAAAGAGAACTATAAAGAAAAAGAATCAGGAGAAAGTTATATATTCTGAAACATTAAGTTGTAAATTTTCCATGATTTTTACAAATAGAACATAATAAAGATGACAATAATATTAATGATAATAATTTTAGTAATAATGATAATAATAACAACAACAATAAAAATAACAAGAACAATAAAAATAACAACAACAATAATAATAACAACAACAATAATAATAACAATGAATAGTATAAATATTAAAAAAAATAAAAAAATAAAAATAATAATAAAAATAATGATAAAGTTAATAAATAAGAAAATAGGTATAATAAGAGAGTAGTAATAATAACAATAAACTAAAAAAATAATAATAATAAAAAAATTGCTCAGACTATTAAATAGTGTACTGAGTACAATCTGTGCCTTGAGTCAAGTTCTTTAACCAATTTAAAAATGACTAAAGTACCAAAAACTATAAAACACAAAAATACCATCATGCTCACCAAGTGATGACAATGGCTTTCTTCTGTTGAGTCTCAACTCTTGCAATGTTCACCAGACCTACTCACTCTTTGTGAGACTAATTTGAGTTTGGCTGTCTCATCTTGTGATATAAGTGTTGATGATTATCTTCCTTCAATTCGTAAAAACCCCAATGTACATGTTTGACCGGGCCAAACATCTACATTCATAAGAATTCATCCATTTCACTATTCTTTTATTTGCTTTCATTTAGCACCACTTCACTTTATTGCTTTTTACTTTATTCTATATCGCTCTCCTTCATCTCAAAACTAAACTCTTTTTGATGTTACTTCTGATTAAATTGACCAAGCCCTTTCTCTTTATCCTTTAGCCAATATTGTTATTTTGGGTGACTTTAACGCTTATCACACAGATTGGCTCTAGTGTCAGTGACTCTGCAGGCATTAAGGCCCACAACCAAAGAGGCTAAGACTATCACTCTCAACATTTTAAAAGCTTTTGATAAAGTTTGGCATGTTGGTCTTCTTCATAAGCTTTCTTCTTATGGTGTATCAGGTAACATCTTTTAGATTATTGAATCTTTTCTTACCAATCATAGTATAAAATAAGAAATTGTAATAAGTAATTATAATTCTTCGATGGACAGCACTCTTCTTCATATCTTCATTGTAAACATAGTTGGACCTGCTCTTGTAGCCAACTTCCAACCATTGTCACATCGTTGTAATATTGCTTCTCTTTCTCATTTCTATAAACACTATAATGGGCACTGCTCTAAAGAGCTTGCAACTCTTGTGCCACCTACTAATATTCATTCTCATGTTACTCGTCATTTTACTGTGACTGTTTCTAAGTACTTTAAAAATTCTTATTTATCTAGTTTTTTCCCTCGAACATCTATAAACTTAATTTTTTCTCTTAACTACTAACTCTCATAGTGGTTGCTTGCAACCTTGTCGGAAGTGATATTGAAAAAAAGAAAAAAATCAAAAATATATATCATAGGTTTTAGAATTTCTAAAAAATCATTAAAAAGGCAGTGTTCAAAATGAGTAAGTGTCTTAATTGATTTTAATGACAAATAAAGACTGTTCCAAGGTTTTATACTTTGGTATTTAATGTACTTTGGAACATACATTACAGAAGATTGATTTTGTAGTGAAGGTTATAGTTATTAGAAGATTAAAGTTAATAGCACCACCTTTCTCTAACAGTATAAAAGTTTTAAATCTGCTGATAAAAATACTTTTGTTTATGATGACAAATGGATAATTTAATAGTTGAACAAGATCATTGATTTTTGTTTCAAATTTGTTCTCAATTCCATTGAGATTTGATAGATTTTTGAAAGAATGATTAGGATTAGAATGATAGTGTTAAAAGTATATTATTTTTAAAGCCTTATTTTGTAACTTGGATAATCTTTAAAATTCTTGGGAGCAGATTTGTTCTCAAATCTAAAAATGGCATAGTATATATATATTGCTATTAAATTATCAATTTGTCAAGATTAACATAGTGACGAATTTTAGCTAACATCCCGTTTGATCTACATGGTTTTAATTGCTAAGTTTTTTAGGTGATGTAAAAAAGATAAATTTGAATAAATTTTGATTCCAAGATACAGGATAACCAGATTGATTTTTTGACAACATTGCCTGAAATTTAGATGTTGCCTTGATTTAAATATGATAATTTCACCATTATTTAGTGACTACAGCGGTCACACAGCCACTAAATACTAGTTTTACTAGTATTTAGTGACTGTGTGACCAAAGCCATTTAACTAGATTGATTATGGTTAATGTATTTGTTTATTTTTTTTTTACGATTTGTTGATTACAAACAAGTTGGTATCATCAGCAAAATAATAGGAAGTTGCATATTTTAGCAATAAACTAAGATCATTAATAAAAACAAGAAAAAAGCAATGGCGCTAATAAAGAGCCTTGAGGTACACCCATAGTAGACCTGTAGTACAATTTATTAAAGAAGATGTATTACCATTAATAGAGAAAAATTGAAATCTATCATAAAGATATGAAGTAAATCACTGGGAAGCAATTCCTCTAATACCCTAGTGTTTTAGTTTACTTAAGAAGATAGAATGATCAACAGTTTCAAATGCTATTTGTAGGTCAACAAACACACCACAAGCAAAAAGTTTATTGTTGAGAGCTTTTTTGATAGCCTCAGTGATTTCAATAAGTGCATGAGTTGTGGAATGCTTGTTGCAAAACCCATATTGGTGTTTATAAGGATATTGATACTTATGTAGAAAGTTGTATAATATGTTATGCATAACTTTTTCAAATATTTTACCTATTATTAAAAGAATCGAAATTGGACAATAATTAGTGTGGTCCATTAGAAAGCACTTTTTATAAAGTGGAATAATTTTAGCTATTTTAAACACATCAGGAAAAATTCTTTTTTTAAAAGACCTATTTATCATTTTACAGAAAAGCTTAGAGATGATATGGGAAACAAGGCTGAGAAGAAATGTGGGAATACTATTGGAACCTAAACTTTTTTTTTTATTTAGTAGATTTTTTATAATAAAAATATTATATATAGAAAATAAGCAAAAAAATGATAAATTAAAAAAATTAAATACTTTAACTAATTTTGCAATAGATTTGATATATAACTTATTATGTTGAAATTTTTTAAGAGTCATTAACCTTAATTCACAATAAAAAAAGTTCACAAATAAATTAATCATTGCAACTAAAATAACAATAAGTTTTTAAATTTATTTATTTAAGTTTATTTATTTAAAATTTTAATTATTGTAAGATATTAATTTTTATATCTTTGAAAAGTTAAGTACATATTAATTCTTCTACATTATATCTTCTTGGATGCTTCTTTACAACATTGTTATCCTGTTTGTTTCATTTTCTGGTAGCATAATATACAGTTCTTCATCATTATCTGAGTGTTCACCTAAATTGACATCAACTTTTACAGGTCTCAGGTCAAAATGTGTTAGCACATTTTGCTTACTTCTTTTATTTTCTCTAAGATAATCCTGAGATGTTCCAACCTTGAGTTTTTGATTAGCTGTTCGAGGGCTTCACACATACTTTACTACCAAAATAAATTTGTTATTTACCTTTTTATAAAAAATCATTGTCAACTCATCTTACTACTATTTTGCATTTTATTTGCAGTTTATTTGCAGGTGCAACAAGACATACAACTATATTTTGGAATGATGTTGTATCAACAAACTAATTTGATACTTGTCGACAATATTCCTGATAGTCTAAAGTCACCTTCTTATCAGCATATCATTTTAAGTTTTTGTTCTCAATCTGGATTATCAAGTACGCTGGTGACTCAATAAAATACAATTTTCAAATCAGTGCAAATATACAAAATATCCATTTTCCAATTAAGGCTTATGTTTAGTTCTTTTATTACTGTGTCAAGTTTTAACCTGCTTATATGTATTGTGTCATCTTTTCTAAATAAATAAGCGTTTTTAATTATATTCTATTAACTGCAAGAACTACTCCTAGTACAAATGAAATAGCATCATTGCAGTGTGTTGGCTTATTATCCTTGACGTTCCTAACTCACTTTGAAGGATCATCATTCTAAGTTCTATTGACAATATTAACTCCTTGACGTTCCTAACTCACTTTGTAGGATCATCATTCTAAGTTCTATGGACAATATTAGTCACCATTTATCAACGTAATTACATTTACGTTTTTTATCTCATGTATTTGTCAGAGGGCTTGCTATTCTTTTAACATACAATGATCTGTACGCATCATACATAAACTGGAAGATTCATAGTTTTTTTCTATAAAATGATAAAAGCCTGGTTATTGATCTTGAAATTTAATTGAAACTGTTGTCTGATCTCCAAAACTACATCTTCATTTTAAAACTGCATTTTCATTTTAAAACTACATCTTTATTTTTAACTAATTTCACTATAACAAGAGTTTAGATATTTTTTACTAGAACTTAGAGTTATTTTATTTTCACGCAATTATTCTTTTCAAAAAAAGCTGTGAAACCATTATTTTCATATCACATCATTTTCTATATCATTTTTGAGACAAAGTGGACCTGTGTTCTTTTTTCCAATAAAATAAATGTCACATGCAGATTTTTTAAAGACTTTATCAAGAGCCACTATTCAATTTATATCCATTAAAAACAAAAACCCAGTGGTTTAAAACCAACTAAAAGTATTTTCACACATATTCTATTCTCATCAGGCAAGGTAATTCAAGTTTGACTTGCATTTTTGCACTTTTTTATTGTCAGTCTATTCACAATCACCACACTGACATCTTTTTTCGACCAACTTTTGCAAAAACTTGATCCAAGTATACTTATTTAGTTGATTAAAAAATTGCCATTAATGTCTCCTTTAAAAATTAATGCAATAGGTATATCCTGAGATACCCAAGTGAGATATCCAGAGACACACTGCTAAGTATATTATAGGTAACACTATTACTGATTGTTTAAAGAGAGAGCTAACACAAACATCTACTTACTCACATTGCTTTTTTGACACATTTTTGACGTGTATATGCTCTTGACAAAAGTAACATAGCACTTCACTGCTATCACACTTTCTCCCTAATTAATTGTTATTGTTCCTTTGTAAATGACAAAATGATTATTAAATCTGTTAAATCTATTTTGTTATGCACAAACATTGATGTCTTATATTGAAATCTGACATCATTATAAATGACAAAATCTAGCAGAAAAAAAATGATTCAACTTTATACAGATTTCTTGATATTTCATGAGTCATAATAAACGAGGATGTCTAAAAGAAGATTTTAGTTACATGTCTAGAAGGAGAACTACAGATACAACATTCATTGTAAAGGAAAGTAATTGTGAACAACAAAGAAGTCAACTTAAGAAAAAAAAAAAAATTAATTTAAAGCAACTTAAAAAAATATATAAGTAATTAAAGCTATATTGAAAAAAATGAAAAAAAATAAAATAATAATTTTAACATTTTTGTATATTTTTTAACTACCTTTCCTTGTCTTGCAATGATATCTATTAAAAAATGAGTTCTTGTATTATCAACAGTTGGTACAAGTATAGAAGAAAACTGAAGAGTTGAATCAAATGGTAATGTGAACTCTTTAACCTAAGATATATTTATAAACAACATGATTATTATACAAACAATGAACAAACAACAAATAACTATATAACAAACTTTCAAATAAAAAACATAACAATAACAAGCAAATAGTAAACTAACACTACATACATTAAAAAGAAAACTTCTATAACATATTAATAGTAACATTATTAATATATAAACTAATTAAAATTAAACTATTGTAAACAAATGAACTAAATTTACAAAACAAATATATCAATGAATTTATTTATCTCAAAACAGGGATTATGGTACTATCAAAATTTTCAGAGCCCCCTGGATTGCATACACTATGAGACACATTTTTTGAAAAAAAAAAATTAATAAAAAAAAACTAAAAAAAAAAACAATGCTGAAAAAGACTTTATTTTAAAAAACTTTTGAACAGCCTTAAGCACACTGAAATAATTTCCCTAAACTTAAATGGAGCCATCCTGTCAAAAATTGTACAAGTTATATTTTTAAAAAAATACAATTTAATATTTTATCTCAAAAGAGTTTTACATATGTTGTGATTTTGGTATATCACTTATATATTTCACATACAAAGCAATTAAAAATTGAGGTCTGTGTGAAAAAAGCATTAGTTCTGGACATTTTTTCAATGACATAAAACACAGCTGTCAGTTTGACATGATTTCTCTGCTTAGCCCTAGTCTAAAAACTATTTATTAAACAACAAATATAGATCACCTCTTGATTCCAATGTTTCCAAGAACCATCATTATCAATAAAGTATTCAAACATGGTTTCCTCTTCTTTTACAGGTGGGAGATCAAGCGCAGAGGAATAATTTTCATAAATAAATTCCTCTAACTATTAAGAAATATACATTTATTAAAATCATTTTATAATATATTAAAGCTAAAAAAAAAGGTGAAAAAAAATTTGTATGCCTTTTTTCTGTCAATCAGCTCAAGTACAGCTCCCAAACTCCACATTATAGAAAATACAAAGAGTCTGTTTAAATACGTTTTATCAATATGCTGGCTATCTTCTTTTGGCATTAATCCAATAAGAATATTAATTGCTTGGTTTATCTCATTGTGTTCCAGAATCTACGCAAATATAATATATTATATAATATAACTATACAATATAACTATTGCAATTGCTCTTATAATAATTATTTTTTTAAATATTAGTAAATAATATGTGTGTGTATATATATATATATATATATATATATATATATATATATATATATATATATATATATATATATATATATATATATATATATATATACATTAACATATTCACAGAGTAGAGCAAAATATACAGAGTAGAGCAAAATATGTTCTGTAAAACTAAATAATAACATCTGGTAGTTAAAGAAACATGACTCTGCGTTTCACGTCTATGGCAATCATCAGATATACAAACAATCTTAACGACAAAAAAATCAATTACAAAAAATACTTTGCTGTGTCCGCGTTGTTTATAAAAAATTTACTTTCATGGCTACATTTTGATACCAACTTATTTCTTTTGTTTAATAATTTCAATTTTGATGTTATTATGTGATACTTTTCAGTTATTCCAAAAAGAGGCCTCCAAAAAATTATAGTATACTGCTGTAATGTAAAAACTTCACCACAAGATAGCGGATTTAATTATATTAGACTAACAAAGAATACTTTTAAAGACCATTAATACAAACACAAAAACTCATTCCAATATGAAAGCAAAGCAAATTCAGCAGAGCTTTCCAAGTTTATGTGAAAAATTTAAAAAAAGGGATATACAAATCCTATTATAACATGGAAAATTATTGATAAAGCGCAGCCATTTAAACCTTAAGGAAAATTACCCAACCTTTGCCTAACTGAAATGTATCACATAATAACATCAAAATTGAAATTATTAAACAAAAGAAATGAGCTGGTATCAAAATGTTGCCATGAAAATAAATTTTTTATGAACAACTTTAACGTCATCAAAGCAAACACTCCATAGTATTTTTTGAAACTTAATTTTTTGTCGTTAAGATTGTTTGTATAATCTGATGATCGCCAAAAATGTAAAACTCTGCGTCATGTTTCTTTAACTATCAGCTGTTATTATTTAAATTTATAGAATATATATACATATATATATATATATATATATATATATATATATATATATATATATATATATATTTCCAAACTAATGGTAATTTGATAGTAGAATAAGGTAACATAATTTAAGAATTTTGGATAAAAAATAGAGGACTTTAAAATTTGAATTATGTATGCTGGAATTAAATTGAATTTTAGAGCTGTACCCTCATTATATAATAAGAGTAGTTACATAGACATTACCAAGTAGCCACAAGCAACAACTCATATGTAGTATCAAAAAGATCCAGCATTTGTCATCCTAGGCAGAAAACAATGTAGCATAGGTTTACAACTATGCCAGCCTATTAGATAAAAAAGTGTATATGTCATCTGTCACACTGTTGTAAGATTGCACCTCTCTCTATATTCTACAAATATTATGATATCTCTCTATATTCTACAAATATTAAATATAGAAACAAACACCAACCAACAATGGCATCAAGCCCAAATTCTCCTCAGCTCTTACCTTATTTAGACTTCTAGAAGTCTAAATAAGATAATAGAACTTCTAAAAGTCTAAAAAAACTAGGCTTACTGAAACATTGGACTATCAAAATAAAGCACAAAATACAGCAAATTCATCTAAAAATCTATAGCTTTTAGTCTAGAAATCTCCAGAACAAAATGTAAAATTGAAAAAATTGATACATATATTGATAATATATGTATAAAAAGCCTAAAACGAATTCTACGAAACCCAAATCATCCGCTAAAAATAAAGACTAAAAACAAATCTAAAATAACAAGACAAAATATCAACTTTGGGTTCAAGCCAAAGTTGATATTTTGTATTTTTTATAACAAAATAATTTTGCCTAATATATATATATATATATATATATATATATATATATATATATATATATATATATATATATATATATATATATATATATATATATATATATATATATATATATATATATATATATATATATATACTACTGTGATCAAAAAGTAAGGTGAATTTTTAATTTAAACTTCCCGCCTTATTCGAATCGTCCAATCTTTTTTATTTTTAAGTTGGTAGGAATGTCATTAACATTTGCGCCTAATTACATTTCAAACTCATAATTATTTTTTTTTGTTTACGCTTGTTTCTGAAGTACCAAAAGTGCATTCGGTGATTTTCACAATGTCTAATTTTGTTGAGCAAAGAAGTGCTATTAAATTTTGTTTGCGGAATGATATTTCTGCTGCTGAAACGTATCGAATGTTGCAAAAGGCCTTCGGTGAAACGTATCGAATGTTGCAAGAGGCCATTCGAGACCTTGTTGACACGGTTGGAATATCATTTGGGTCGGTGCAAGCGATTTTGAAGGATCATTTGGGCCTCAGAAGACTCAAATCACATTTGGTGCCAAAATTTCTCAATTTCTTTGAAAAAGAGCGTCGCGTTAAAGCGTGTGAAGCAATGCTTTCTGACTATCAAGACGTCTACAAACAAATTATTACTGGCGATGAGACTTGGGTCTACGCATACGACCCTGAAACAACCGACCAATCGAGTGAATACCATGAAAAAGGCGAGCCGAGACCGAAGCAACCACGTCAAAGTCGCTTAAAAATCAAGGTCATGTTGACTGTTTTCTTTGATTATTGTGGTGTCGTGCACTACGAATTCCTTCCAACTGGCCAAACTGTCAACAAGGAATATTATTTAAGCGTTATGCGACGTTTGCGTGAAACTATTCGCAAAAAGAGACTGGAATTATGGGCCAATAACTCTTGGATTTTGCACCACAATAATGCGCCTTCGCACAGAGCACTGGTTCTTCGTGAGTTTTTAGCTAAAAACTCTACCCATGTTGCTCCACAACCACCGTATTCGCCCGACTTAGCACCGTGTGACTTCTGGCTGTTCCCAAAGCTCAAGAGACCACTCCGGAGAAACCGTTTTGAGTCCATTGAAGAGATCCAATGTGAATCGGCACGCGCATTGAAGGCTATCCCTACCGAGGACTTTTCGGCATGCTTCGAAGACTGGAAAAAACATTGGCAAAAGTGCATTGGGGCCGAGGGAGATTATTTTGAGGGGGACGATACAGATTTGGAAGAATAAATAAAGATTTTTCATTTTATAAAAAAATTCACCTTACTTTTTGATCACAGTAGTATATATATATTTACACACACACAGATATATATATATATATATATATATATATATATATATATATATATATATATATATATATATTTACACACCCAGATATATATATATATATATATATATATATATATATATATATATATATTTATATATAAACTTTATTTATATTACATTAATTTATAATTACAAAATATTACTTTTATTCTAGAGACAAGATTTTGTTGCACATACAAGTGAAGATCAGCAAAATGAGTATTAAACAAAGCCTCAAAGATGTCTGATTGCAATGGTGAAAGTTGATTCAACCAGGCCTAAATTTATAGACAAAAACTGCATATAATGAAATTTTCTTTTGCTAACAATAGCTTAAAAAAGTTTACCTTAAGAATTGGCTTCCAATCTAAACCTGGTGAGCTCATGTAGACCATACCATTTCTTTGTGAAGGAAGATAAAGAAATTTAAATAAAATAAGATATAAAAAAGTTAAACATAAGAAACATCATAATCTATTACTTTTAGTAATCAAATTAATAAAAATATTTAAACCTGGAAACAGTAGCAGGTGAAGCATTGTCAATATTGTGCGGTTCAAAAACAATCTTACAGCATGGTGCCATAGGAATACGATCACCATTAGCTAAAGTTAATGTCTTATTGTCATCCAAAACAGAGTTGAGATTTTCAATCCATATTGTGTCAACAGGACCATCCAGCACAATCCAAACATTATCTCCCTAAAAGTCAAATAGGCAAAAAGAATTTTAATATTTCAGATTTTTGCATTATGGAATATGCAAAAAGTTATTTGGTAAAAAATAAATAATTTTGTATAGCCTCTTTATTATATTGGTAGCCAACAAACAGAGTTTGTTGTGGTTATATATTTTATCACAGCAATATATCTCTGAAACAATTTTTCAGTATGTGAACATTAAACATTAAGTTGTTTAATGTCTTATCTACTGAACATATTTTTATTTTATATTTATAATGTCTTTCTATTTACTTGAAATGTTTTTATTTTTTTAACGTTTATGTTATTTTGATGTTTTTCACTCTTAATTGTTATTAGCAATTTATATAGATGTAACATCAACTTTTTTTAAATATGTTTTAAATAAGCAAAAATAAATTAAAACAAAAACAACTGCCTTTTTTAACTTTAAAGTTTTTCTCCACAAAGAAGAAAATATGCCATCAGTCCAATCATTTGTAGCAGCATCTAACCGCCCAAACATTTGTGGGGCTGTAATAGCTTTTGGATTCATTCTCATTTCACGATGTGGGACGCCACATAAACTTATTGATTTCATAAGAATTTGTATACAACTTGTTTTCCCAGCTCCTGAAGGCCCAAGTACCATCATTCCATGTCGAACAAGCTGGGTTTCATAAAGCTGAAAAAACAACAACAATTAAAACAAATAAAACTGTTTTTCATAGGAATTGATTAAAAAACAGAAAATAGTCAACCTGAATTATTTTGTCTACCCATGGTAAGTGGAAAATGAGCTTTGCATCAGTAGTGCATTTTTGAATAGCATTTTTAATTTCTGGATAACCAACTTTTTCAACTGTAAATCCCGGAAACAAATCATTAATGAGACTCATAAATAGTGGCTCATCTTCATCAATAAGCTTACTTAAATTCATATCACGAAGAACTTGCATTAGTATCTTTTCTTCGATGTCCTAGAAATTAAGTATTTTTTGAAGAATTTTTTTTTTTTAATCCTAAGATAAAACCTTAGCATAAAAAATATGTCTAGTGCGTAATTAATTAACTAAATTAAACCAATTTTTATCTTTTTCAGTTTTTAATATCTTTTTTTTAAATTTTAAATAGAAAATAAAAAAAAGAAAGTAAAAAGGATAAAAAATAAAAGTGAAAATTAAATCAATTAGATATTTAAATAGTGATGAATTTTTTATTTTTTTAAAAAAATTGACATTCACCACTTTCACAAATAAAAATTAAAAAATACTTCACAGGGACTACTAAAAACTAACAATAAAAATTTAACTACATACAAATAACTAACAAATATTAGTAAGTACTTGCAAATATTAGTGACTACGTACAAATATTAGTGATCACTTACAATTTTTAGTGAGCAATTACATTTAATTACATTTCAATTTACAATAACTACTTACCTTTTGCGTCATTAAGTTATTCACAATAGTTACCTAGTAACTACTTAGTTAAAGTTAGAATTATAATACTTACTTAGTAACTTTTTACTTATACTTATTATTACTATTGTTACTATTATTATTATATTTAACTAATATTTAAAATACTTAGCCATTTTTTAGTTACATTTGGCTTGTATTTAATTTTAGAAAGAGTAAATAATTTTAAATAAAAAAATCAGACTATGGTTCTAAACTTTTTTTCTTTTTGAAGTTTGTTTATTTTTACAACATTTCTAAGGTTTATATATACTTACTTTATTCAAGCTAGATAAAGAAAAAAAAAACATAAATAAAAAAATATCATTGTATTAACTTTTAATGTATTGTTTTTTCTCAAAAAAAAGTAATAATAATAATTTGGTTTCAAAACAATCTGACACAAGTTAATTAAAAGAAATAATTATCACACAATGGTTCTCATATACTATTATGGAACTTGTCAAAAATAATATTAATCATTTTTATGTGGAATACTTTAGTCACAAGCAACAATTGTTAAACTAGAAATGTACTGGAATCTTTATACATCTAAAACATCTTATAAATCTTAAAACGTTCTGATTAGTGATCGTATGGAACCAAGTTAGCAATTCTTTCTAGAATAGCTTTCTAGCACTTTTATTTGTTTGTATTGATTTACTCATGCGTAACATTGTAATATATACACAAATTATTCACAATTGATAAAGACTTTGTCAAAACTGTTGTGTGTAAATAAATATACTTTTTATATGGTAAAAAAATTTTTATATGGTAAATAAATATATATTTTATTGGCCAAATATACCACCTTAACTTAAAATTATTAAGAAAAGCCTATAAAATATTAGAATAAATTTAAATTAATAAAATCACACACAAAAACATTTACATTTGGGTTGATTCGCTTTGCTGCACCAAGTGTTCGCAACACTGATAAAATGTTTCGTAAACCAAAATCATAATGAACTTGTTTTGATAACTGTTGATCACATAGATTATATAACATGAAAAACTTTCTTGACAGTATAATATTTTGAATAAAACCACACGAAGCAAGTTTTACACGTATAATAATTTGTCGATCAGGTACCATCATAGCAACTGTTCGAAACTGCACTTTTAAATTTTCTGGTAATTCCTGACGACCAGCATATCCAGGATTCTGATAGTAAAAATTAAAACTAAAATTTAATTATTATTTATTTTTTTTCCAAAAAAAGTAAATTTTTAAAATAACTATACTGGTTTTGCATTTTTATGAGCTGTTAAATGCCCTCCTATTCTGCTTATATATATATATATATATATATATATATATATATATATGTATATATATATATATATATATATATATATATATATATATATATATATATATACATATTATATGTATATATATACATATTATATGTATATATATATATATATATATTTTATTTTATATATATATTTTATTTTATATATATATATATATATATATATATATATATATATATATATATATATATATATATATATATATATATATATATATATATATGTAACATATATATATATATATATATATATATATATATATATATATATATATATATATATATATATATATATATAAAATATATATATATATTTATATTGGTTTAATATTGTATAAAAATACAAGATTCTCAATCATAGAAAAGACAAATTTAGAAATTTAATTTTAAATTTTAAAATAGAGCATTATATAATGTTAAAATTAAAAAAAAAAAAAATTTATGGAACTTCAAGTTTCTAGCCTTGTCCATAATAAGCATACATAATGTCCAGATTTAAAAACTTAATAAAAAAAAAAGTTTCAAAAAATAGACGCTATAAGTTATTAGGCTGCCTGCCCAAACTAAAACCCCCAGTTTATGTATATAGATTCCACTTACAGCTATATCAAAATCTATATTACAGCTACAATTTATTTTTGCATGGCTTTGTCTATCCCTAAATAAATAAGTTGATAAAACAATAATAAAAATATGAGAAAATAAAATAAACAAAAGTAAGAAACTTCATCAGTTTCCTCAATTATTTTAATGGTTACCATTTTTAATGGTTTTATTTGCAGTAATCCAGAATGTGATGTTAGAAATAAAAAGAAGTGAGACAAACAAATATAAAAAATATCATGAACAAACAATAATTTAGCTTTATTAACAAAAAATGTTTCCTTACCATTGTTAAAAACAAACCAAACTCAGAATTAAGTTTGACAATGTCACCATCAGAAAAGACAAAATCATTTTTATGCTCTTTTTTGGCACTCAAAACAATATAAATCTGCTGGGCAGCAACAGAGAGAACAGGCAATTCTATACGATTAAATTCGTCAAAGCACCCCCAGCTACCAGATTGAGCAAGTCCTTTGAATATTCTTCCTAACCCTCTATAATCCATTTGGTCAGAACAATTAAACACAACAACATATTTTCCAAGTGCTTTTCCCATATCCTGCATACAAAATAAAATATATATTATGTTTTGCACGTATTTTTAATTATTTTTAATTTATTGTAAACTAATACTTATAAATAGTTTTATGAAAGTAAATTAGAAATATAAAAATAAAGCTAATTTTATAGTATGATATCAATATTAGGGTTAATACATGTCAATTGACTCAGGCCATGCCACCATAAATCTCAGATTTTGCTGATTTTTATATAGATGAGAGTACTTAGTAAAATGAGAATTTCTTGAAAATTTTAGCCTCTGGCTCCAAGAAAATCCTGAAATATGAAAGAAATCATCAATCGCGATTTTTTTTAATTAAAAAAATTTTGAATTTCCATCTGAATGCCGCAATTGCTTAATTCAACCTTTGACGCGGTTTCTTTAATTTATTAAAATCCATATGTGATGTAATAAAGATATTTGCTATTATTTTTAGGACAATGTTAGGTAATGTTTGCATGTTGACAATGTTAGATGTTTGCATGTTGACGATGTTAGATAATGTTTGCATGCTATTTATGTAAAATACTAATAAACTTTCAAAGTTTCACATTTCAAATCAGATAATTAAAAATTTTAATTAGTAAAAGAATAAATAAAATGAATAAAAAATTATTTGTTAATCATTTAAAGAATATAGTTGATAAAAAAAAACTTCAAAGCCCATGCAGGATTCCCACATAGCCTCTGAGGTCACTGCAGATTGTTAAAATTTTGTCATCTGTTGTTCCAGATCTTCAAATTTCTTCTACTCTGGCATCTTCTCTATAACAATCAAATCTCTTTAAATCAGTCTTTTTACAATAAATTAGTTTATAACAACTATCATTTGACAGTTTTCCAAAATCACATATATAGATTTTTACTGTAAAACTACTAATTTGCATTTCAGATTAAATTAAAAATTGGAAAACAATAATATTTAATTTAATTAAAGCAACTTAAACACAATGCCAATGGAAAACTAAACAATGGTTGGTTTCTTTTAACTTTTTTTTTAATGTAAAAGATAGTTTTTTGTTTCTTTAACAAGGTTGTTTAATTGCAATTAGTTTGTTAATGTTAAAAATTTTAATGATGAATTTAATATGTAATAAATCTATACTAGTGTAATGACAAATTATTTTTTTGTTACTGTTGATAGTTCTTATCTAATAAAACAACTTGATGTTAAAATTTTAGAATTAAATATCAATTAAAATAATGATCTTAAAAAAAGATAATTTTCTTGTTTATTGATGTAATGTTATGGTAGGATGTTTTTTTTACTGTTGGTTTTATTTAATTAGAGAACTTGCTGTTAACATTTTAGCTATGAAAATTATCAACTTTTTAGTTTTAAAAGTTTAAAACAATACAATGTAAATATTCTTTTAAAATCATTATTTTTGATAGACTGTTTTTAATCTGTATACTAGCAAATCAAAATTCTTACAAACATATGAACTTTCTTAAAACATTTTGAGAAAGATCATTGAATATAGAATGATCAACAACCAAATGGAACAAGTAATAAGCAATTTTTGAAAATTTTTGAAGACAATTTTTCAAAAGTTATCTTCACTTTTTTAAAATCGAAAGAAACATTATTTTTTTGAGAAATTTAGTGGGGCGCAGCCCACATGGGTTTCTTGTGCATCTAAATCAGTTATATAAGAAATTTGTCTAAATTTATCTAAATTGATAAATACAGGTACTTCATAATAATTTTTTATATTTCTGATCATTTCATTAGATTTGTCACCCCTGAAAATAACCAAGTACAAATTTTTAAATAAAAAGATCAAATATTTTTAAAGTTATGTGACTTTTAATACAGGGCCTGGTCAATATCTACTAAAAATAAAATAGTTCAATTTTAGAATCTTCTATGAGCCAGATACTAAAATTTTCAAGGAAACCTTATTTTACTCTTACTAAGTAACTGTATAAAAATAAGCTAAATCTGAGATATAAAATGACACTTTTCAATGATGACATATGATGTTATGATGATATGATGACAAGTGTCATGACTTTCTTGGCCATATGACATGGAATTATCCATTATACAAATATATTTAATACTCCCCTATTGTCCAATACAAGCCTGCCAATGAGCACAAGTATTAGCATATTATTATTGGATAATCAATATTGAAGCAATACTGCATACTTATACTTGCCAATATTTGTATGCAAATATTGGTGCAATATTGTTTACCATAATTGAGATTATTAAAAACTATTTAATAATTCAAATAATGGTAAACAATATTTTGACAATATTAGCATACAAATATTGGCAAGCATTAGTATGTAATATTGCTCCAATATTGTTTGTCCAATAATAAAATGCTAATAATTGTTTGTCCAATAATAGAATGCTAATATTTGTGCTTATTGCATGCTTAGTTAGGTAATCTAATTAATAGTATAAATTGCACATTCTAACATCTAGTGCAATTATATGTATGCTTTCTCTATGCTATCATTCTAACTCGACTTCTGACTTCTACTTTCTTATTTCTTTTTAAACTCACTCTTGGTCAGCAAAGCGGGTGATGATGCTCTTTAGTGAGCTGAACTTGTCTTGGCTGGCCTGGGTATGTGGCCTCTATAAGGCAATTAGCCGGAGGATGATAAACCACAATACTCTATATATTTATTTAAAATTATCCTATAAAATTAATCCTATATTTTTTACAGTGCTTGTGTATTGTATGATCATGTATGTTTACAGGTTTACTTTCAATATAAATGAACTGTGTCTAACTACATGCATTATTTAAACTATTATGATAAAAATTATGTGGGCATTATTTTTGCAATACAAATTTTACAAGCAAGCAGTGAATGCCTGAGGGATGAATGAGTTTGACAAATAGAAACAACTTTCATAGCAAACATTGGTATGAAAAAAATATAAAAATATAGTGTCAAATAAAAAAACTGTCTAACATAATATCTTTTGATCTTTAGTAAAATATTTCTTTATCTTAGTTAGCATTTTCTTACTCCTGATTCCATTCTCTACCTCTACAAATCTTTTATCCATCCCTGTATGGAATACTGTTGTTATACTTGGGATGGTTCTTCTAATGATGCTCTTTCTCTTCTAGACAAAATCCAAAATTGGATTGTAAATGTAGTTGGACCTGCTCTATCTGCTAAGCTTGCTAAATTCTTTCTCTTTTCTTCACTCTGTTATGCTACTAGCTTTTCTATGTTTTATCTGCTAAGCTCTTTCTCTTTTCTACAAATACTATCATGAACGCTGCTCAAAAGAGCTTTTATCTCTATTTTCATCAACTAAAACTCATTCTTACTTAACTGGTCATTCAACAAAGTCTCATTTGTTTACTGTATCTGTCCCTGCATTCTCTAAAAACTTTTGTTCGTCTAGTTTTTTTCTTCGCACTTTAACCGCTTGGAACTCTCTCTGATCTTTATGTTTTCCTGACTCATACAACCTATAATTTTACAACTCCTAACTTAACAGTGGTTGCTTGTAGCCTTGTTGGGAGTAAATCAGAATTAAAAAAAAAAAAAACATTAGCTGTAATATTAAAAGATAACCATTGTGAAAGTAAAATGAAAAAATTAACATAAAAATATATTCATTTGAAAAATATTGCAAAAAAAGTTTTTATAATTGCAAACTAACAGAAAAAACAAAATGCATAAGGTAATGCTTTCTCAACAGTCCAAATGATAAGCAGAGATTATTTTTGATTATTCTTAAGACATATAACAATCATAACAATAATAATAATCTCAATAAAATAAAAGTAACAACTATAATTAGATATATTGCAAGTTTGCGATTAGTTAAAAAAACATTGTTTTGAAATTAGTTTTAACAAAACTAATAGTCAAGAATGAGAACTGACTTTGATTAGTGAAAAAAAAAAAAACTTGGGGCATATTTGGATCATAAAACATATGCATTAGTTAGTGTAATAACCCAGGAGAGCAAGGGTTTTAAGTAGTTAAAAAACTAGGATAAAACTAACTCCTAAAGGTATCTTAATAAAAAAATATCAATTTTGTAATTGTATACTAAAATTTGTTTTAATATATTGAGATTGAATTATATAGTAAATAAACATAACTAATCGATTAGAAGTATGAACTTTACATGCAGATTTTTAACTGAGCAAAAAAGTAAAGAAAACAAATTGAAAAGTATTTTTTGCTTGGAAATACTTCACATTTAAATATTTCAATACTAACAATTTCAAAAGCAACAATTTCAAAACTAACTAAGACTTCATTAAAGTTAAACTTTCTAAGAGCTTCAGCTAAGAAATTCTTCTTGAAATCTTACAAACCAATTCCTACATTACCAAGGAAATACTCATTTTATACGCATAATATAATATACAAATAGGCATTCCTATAACTTAAATTTTCTAAAAGTTATTGAAATTATTTCAAGTTCAAAAAATCATACTAAAACGCATGTGCATGTTCCAAGATGCACTACATTACATTTATCTTTAAATATACATACATATATATATATATATATATATATATATATATATATATATATATATATATATATATATATATATATATATATATATATATATATATATATATATACATTTATCTATATATATATATATATACACACACACATATATATATATATATATATATATATATATATATATATATATATATATACGTGTATATATATATGTATATATACACTCAAATTATTACTTTGACAGTTTCTGTTTTTCCAGTTCCTGCTGGTCCTGCAGGTGCACCACCCATTGACATGTGGAGAGCTTGAGCTAGAGTAATGTAACACCTAATATAAAAATTATAACCTAATTAAAAAAATTTAAAATTAACAGATAATAATTATAAATAACAATAACTTTTAAATACATAACAATCAGTTATATTTAATAATAAACTTTAAATAAATAACTATAACTCATAATAGCTTTTAAATAACAATTAACTTTCAATTACAAAACTTTTTATTTGTCAAATTTCAAGAAAGTTTAAAATTTGTTTTAAAGTGAACCAATTTAAAAAAAGTAAATGAAATTAAAGACTGTAAGTTGATTAACTAAGTGAACAAACTAAATAGAAAACAAGTTGAATAATATTCAAAGTTTTAACTTTATTAAAATTCTAAAAAAAATTTTAAAACAGTTTAACAATTCCTTTTGTTTTGTATTTAAAATACTTCAAATACAAGAAATACTTCAAGTTAAATGATTTAATTATAGATAATGTAAAAATATAATAAATGTTCAAAATAGGGTTTCTCAAATGGATTCGCAGGATCCCGGGGATAAAAGTGGCAGCGGGATTTCCTGGCAAAAGCGGGAAAAAATTATTGATCTAGTTAAAATTTAAACTGTCAGATTTAAGTTTATCATTTAAATAGCACATCATAGCTAGTGTCACTGACGGAGCATCCGTAATAAAAAAATTTGGACGGCTAAGTGGTATTGACCATCAGCTGTGTTATGCACACGGACTTCATTTGGTAGTATGTGATGTTTTTTAAAAAGTCAGACTCTTCAGCAAAATATATTGAATTTGAATTGCAGTTTCAAGATTCCGATGAAAATTTGAGTGATTGCGATGAGTTTGATAATGTATTAGACTGCAATCATGAGTCATACGGCTCAACAGGCGTTACATTTATTGTTGATTTACAAAATAGCGTAAATATAGCCTTAACAATTCAGAAGGTTCGAAAAGTGGTTCGAATGTTGCGCAAATCACCACTTAAAAATGAAGTTTTACAAATGTATGTAAAATCTATATTTCATAAAGAGCTTTACTGATATTAGATGTCAAAACGAGGTGGAATAGTCTTGTTACAATGCTAGAAAGTAAAAACATATATATGAAAAGCAATGATCGATTTAAAAGAAGTTCTAAATATCTCAGAAGATGAATATGCGATTATAAACGACATAACCATTTCTCTGCAACCGATAAAAGTTTAAATACAAAGACTTGGTAGAAGTGATGCTACTCTACTTGACGCAGAAGAATGATATTCATCTTAGACGATTTAGCGGTGAAAAATTTTTTTATAGTTAATAAACTGCTTTAATCTGTGCAGCAGAGAATTGAAGAACGCAGAAATGCCAATTTAATTGGATTACTAAAATTCTTAAACAACCCAATTAGTTATAATCAAGAATCAAATATCAACTAAAAACTACTTTTACTGTCCAATCATGCATTAAAAGCAACAGCAAAAAAAATTTATACCAGGTTGTACATAAAGGATGCTAGAACTAGTTCATCAAATAATGAAGTAGTTGAAGTGAATCGTAATAATAAAAGCATGGTTTCTGACCCGTCAATATCTTAACCTGTTGCTCAAAATTTATTAGGCAAAAGTATTTTGACACTTGAACAAAAATTGGATGTGACTATTTGTAATGTCAAACTAGTAGAAAAAGTAGCTCTAAAAAACATTAGCAATTTGAAAAACCTCACAAAAAAAAACTTTTTGAGGTTGGAAACTGGAAAGCGTATCAAAAGTTTAGAATAAATTCAACATTAATGACCATCAAGCCAACATTAATGACCATCAAGCCAACATTAATGACCATCAAGCCAACATCAATTGAATCAGAAAGAGTTTTTTTTGTCACGGGTCTATTTATGGTAAAAATTTGTTCACAATTAAGTGACAAATCAATTGATTGCTTATGTTTTTTGAAACAATATTTAATTTTAAATAGTAATATAGATTAGCGTGCTAAGATAAATTTGTGTCAGAAACCGCTTGTTATTATATTAAAAATGATGCCGGGAAATTACAGGATAAATAAGTTACACACCAGAATCCCGGGATGCTAAATTTACCAGAAATAAGAAATCCTAATTCAAAATAACAAAAATAAGAGCTACCTGTCTGTAAGTGGGGTAATGACAAGACGATCAGTGCAACCTAAAAATTCATTTTGATAAACAAAAGTAACATTAGTGATGGAAACAAGGCACTTGTCTGATTCTTCATGAAAATAAAACCGAGACTGTTTCAACCATTCAAAGTCTGATATAGACTTTATACGAAGATTGACCTATAAAAAAAAAAAAAAAATTGTATTTATATACTTTTTAACACATCTGATAGTGGATAAAATTAAGATAAAATAATGAAATCTAATTTACTAAATCATCAAAGATGTCTCGCTGATGTACATGAATTGTAACAAGTGTCTCAAATTTTATTCTTTCCATTTGAGTTATGTCTTTTGTTGTCACACCAATAAGTTCATTGAGTACAGCTAAAAAGTATTCATTAGTTTGTGCCATAATCTAAATTAAAAAGCATTCATCAGTCTGTGCCATAATCTAAATTGCAAAGTACTTATTAGTTTCCAATATTAGTTAAATTAAAAAAAACTTTTCTTATATGTACACTTTTTCATAATATGATTAAAAACATAAAAGTGTTAAGTGGTTGCAATGTCTATATTCAAATTAAAAAAAAAATTTGAATTAACAAATTAAAATTTTTTTTTTTTTTTCTTTTTCAATATTTTTACTTACATCAAGGCTACAAGCAACCACTATTAGAGTTAGAAGTTATTGGTAAAGAAAAGATGAAATTTATAGAGCTATATATATTTTATAGTTTATAGAGCTATATACATTTTATAGAATTTATAGAGCTATATATATTTTATAGAGTTTATAGAGCTATATATATTTTATAGAGTTTATAAAGCTGTATATATTTTATAGAGTTTATAGAGCTGTATATATTTTATAGAGTTTATAGAGCTGTATATATTTTATAGAGTTTAAAGAGCTATATATGTTTTATAGAAAAAATTAATAGAGATAATGATTAACAGACGTAAGAGATTGCAAATTATATGAATTAGAAAAACAAGATGAAAGAAGCAAATTCCAAAGGAGTAATGTTTGAGGAAAGAAACTAAACAAATAAGAATTTTTAAAGCACTTAGGAACTGTAACAGTAAAAAGATGAGACTTGAATACATGACAAATAACATGAAAATGAATTTTAGTAGATTTAAACACAAAAAACGCTGCTCTAAAAAGCTAAGACCTCTTGTGCTAAGGCAGAGCAGTGCTTATTATAGAATTTAAAGAAAAGAGAGAGAGAAGCAACATTATGACAATGTGATAATGTTGGAGGTTGGCTGCAAGAGCAGGTCCAACTATGTTTACAATGCATTTTTGCACCTCATCTAAAAGAGAAAGGGCATCATCGGATGATCAGTCCCAGATATGATAACAGTATTCCATACAAGGATGGATTTGAGATTTATAGAGATAAAGAATAGAATCCAGTGTAAAATAGTGGTGAGCACAATGAAGAGATGCAACCTCAGCAGATGCTAATTTTGAAATTGGTTTATTATATGGTTTCCAATAAAGATCGGAATTACAATTTAATCCTAGAAAATGAAGGGTAGATAACTCATCGAGTACATTACCGTTCATAAATATAGAAAGATCTTGATTATTGCAATAACAATTAGGGGAAAAAAATTGAGTTTTATCGATGTTCACCAGACAATGTGAGCTCCAAACTGTAGCAGAAGTGAGATCCTTTTCATGCTCAAATGCCCCCTCCAAGCAATCAGAGAGTGTTGGCTTCTTATCAAGACAAGAACAAATGGTAGTATCATCAGCAAACAACGCCACCTTAGATGTGAGAATATCTGTAAGATCAATAATGTAAATTATTGAACCCCTGAGAAGACAGGATATGAAAAGAGTGCTGTCAATCGAGGATAACTATAATACTAAGATTGGTAAGGAAGAATCAATAATCTTGAAGATGTTACCTGATACATTGTAAGAAGATGGAGAATGGAGATGGAAATTATGAAGAATACCAGCATGCCAAACTTTATCAAAAGCTTTAGAAATATCAAGAGCGATAACCTTAACCTCTTCAAAATGAGAGATTAAGTGTTTGTTAATTAAAGACTCAAAAATCTTGCTTATGATAGTAAGAAGACTATGGGCTGGTAGTTAGACTATTTGTCTAGGTTTCTAAAAAAGGGATGGTAGTTAAACAAGTCAGATCGCTCTCCAGAATTTTTGAAAACAGGGATAACAGATGCAACTTTCCAGCAGGCAGGAAAACATTTGATAAGCACTTGCTAAATACTTTTGAAGTTACAGACAACAGCTCAGAGAACACTTCTGCAAGATTATAACAGTTATGTTGTCCGGACCACAAGCTTGAGAAAGACAAAAGTTGTGGACCTTAACACCTGCAAAACCATTGACACTAGAATCAAGCCATTCAGTGTAATGAGCACTAAAGTTACCAATAACAACAATATTGGCTGAAGGATAAAGAGAAAGAGCTTGGTCAATTTAATCAGAAATAACGTCAAAAGAGTCTGCAGTCTTGAGATGAAGGAGAGCAATATAGAATAAAGAGAAAAACAATAAAGTGATGTGGTGCTATATGAAAGCACATAAAAGAATGGTGAAATGGATGAATTCTTATGAATGTAGGTGCCCAGGCCAAACATGTGACTATTGGAGTTTTTACAAATTAAAAGAAGATAACCATCAACACTAAGATCACAAGATGAGATAGCCAAACTCAAATTAGTCTCACAAAGAGTAAGTAGGTCTAGTGAACTTTATAAGAGATAAAACTTAACAGAAGAAAAGTTAATTCAAAGACCACAAATATTAGTGAATGATAGATTTAGAGATGTTGGTGATGTTGATGGTTTTTTGTATTTTATAGTTTTTGGCCATTTTTTAAATTTGTTAAAGAACTTGACTCAAAGCACAGATAAGCCATAACAAAAGTGTTCAAAATGTGGCCTCAACCTACCATGCCCAACATAGCACTGTTAGTACTCGGATACTTTACAGCTGTTGATGAAATCAGCCTCTGAGAGTTACCGCAGAGTTTAGGAAATCTAACAACCAGCCAGCCTCAGAACCATAAAACTGAGTTTTAGAGCTATACCCTCATTAGGAGATAATAAAATAAGTTGTCTAGCCATAAAAAAAAAATAAAAAATTCATGTAATTAAAAATTGAAATGTGTAATTAAGAAACACAATATTAAACTAAAAACTTTTAACATTAAAATGAAAATTTGCAAGTTGTTGTTGTGAATGTTGCAGTGAAAGCTTCTATATTTTCTTATATATTAATTTCATAATTCACTTAACTTGTTTATATCCAACCTGATCCAACATAATACAATCATTCACAAGTTATAAGAAAATATTGTGTTTTATCTTTATCAAATGATGGAAGAAAAACTATAGATTTCTAATATTCAAGACAACATGCATCTCATTATTTTTATTAAAAATGATCATAAAAGTGAACCAAAAATGACTGACAAACGACCTTGATAGCCATCAAAACAAAGATATTAAGACAATTTAGTTTAAGCACCAGCACAATAACCTTTGTTAGCTACCTTGAAACTGTTTTCATTTATAAAAGTGTACATGAATCTTTCTACAGTGACAAGAAATGAACAAAAAAAAAGTAGAAACACATCAGTAAATATATTACAAATGATCATCTAAAGATAACTGCTACAAGTGGATGTTGGCTGTCTTTTACTAGTGATTAGGAATTTTTTGAATCTTAGAGGGTTTACTGGTTATAGCAAATAATATGTGGTTTGCTTTTTTATAATAGATATAATGACAATAAAAACAATGAACAGAGATAAGGCTTTATACATCGGGGTGGTAAACAAACCTTCATACAAAAGAAACAATAAACAGAGATAAGGCTTCATACAAGTGGTTGGTAAACAAACCTTCAACAAAAATGAAATTTTAATACTGAAGTATTATTAATACCTTCCTATCCAAATAATTTATTATAACAATTTTTATAAATGATACCTTCCTATCAATCTTTGACTTTGATAAAGCTAATTCTGATTTGATTGTCCAGAGCATTTGTAAACCAAGTAAGCTCACCTTTAAAGAAATGTATAATAACTTTTATTAACAGAACAACAAAACAAAAAAATCAAAACGACTTGTTTTTAATGCTTCTTGAGAAACACTTAAATACTTGAGTACAAAAAGAAAAAAATTAATTTTTCAAAATTGATAAAATTTTGTTTAGGTTTTACTTGAGCTGGATAACTTGACAGAAATTTTATAAGTTGTAAGTTAACTTCACTAATTGAATTTTTTGCCATTCGAATAACATGGTGCAGAGAGTTTTTAGATTCAGCCAGCAAGAAACCAAGCCAAGTTTCAACATTACCCTATTACAGAAATAAATATAAAGACATTCCATAAGAACAATGCAAACATATTTTAGCATTTGTAATTTAATATTTAAAATTTATGGAAAAAAAATTTAAAAAAAAAAATTTTAACTTATATTACTGAAGCTAAAACAGGATTTTGCAAAGATATTTTCTCTCCTTCTTTTGAACAGATCTCGAATATTTTATCATAATGTTTTTCATCAAATGAAACTCTATTCACATTATCAAAAACTGCAAGTAAATGAGATTGGATGGTGTGTGAATCACTTGCTTGACCAAGTATTTCTAACAATGCTGGATCGCTCACAAAAAAAAATCGAGGGAATATCAAACGTTTCTTTTCAAGATATCTGTCAGCAAAAGTAAAAAATAAATAAATATAAAAACAAAATTTTGTTTATATTAAATAGAAAAAAAAGTTCAGTGACTCGTTTAGATAGAAAAAATACAGTTATACTTACCCACATAATGATTTTTGACATATTTCTAACTGCTCCAATAGATGAGGTAACAGCTGAGTCAATGTATCATCGCCTACACAACATGATACAACATTTTGAATTTCATGAGCACGATTCATTATTTTCACCCAAGACTTGTCAATTTGATTAAACCTTTTAGCTTCCTAAATAGAATGAATAAGCTAGTTTAGAAAAAAAGATACTTAAAATATATTAACACTTTGTAATACATTTGTCTTAACCTGAGGTTGCTATGGAAAACTTCCTCAACATTTATAACAAGTTCATTATCATAGTTAATTATTATAGCTGCAATCAGAGCTTTGGAGCCGAGGTCTAAAAATTTGCTCCAGCTCCAGGCTCCGGCTTCATTAGATTTTTTGGCTTCCGCTACGGATTGGTTTCAAAAAAAATCAAAAATATTTTTTAATGTTTTATGACAGTAACTTAATTACTATTAATATTTTTAATATTAATAGTAATTAAGTTTTTATTTAAAAATCTTGATCTAAAATATTAGGTTTGAGTGAAAAACGCAGATCGCTCAATACAAATTTAAGAGCTGAAAATAACCTCTTTTCACTTGCTTGTGAGATAGGTATACAAGTGAAAACTCTGCATGCTTCTTGTATTCTTTTTGGGTATTCTTCAATTATCTCAAAAACTTATTTTTGAACATTCTTTTTTTTTCTTTCTTTCATTATCCTACAGTCGTCCGAAAAATTTGTATTATAAGTATTTTTCATTAGAAAAATTAAAAAAAAGAAGTGTGACCAAAATTAATTTTGGTCAAACTTCTCCATTTTTCCTTTTTTATCAAGCTCCTTTTCAATCACATCCTCTTGTCCATCGGAATTAGATTCACTTAAAACTGAAAGAAATACTGTAGATAGCACAACAGTATTTCTTATTTCTTGACTTTCTATTATATTCTTGGCATCTCTTTTATAAATTTTTCTGCCATTGTTTTTAAGCCTTATTTTGCTCGTATTATCTGGTTTTCTTCCAATAGTATTCAATATCTAGCATCAACATAAACTGCAGCTAGAAATATATCATTATCAAAAGGTTTTTCTACTTGTTTCTGCATAGATTTTGAAATGTCTTCTGCAAATAGTTCTTGATTTGTCTCTAGGTCAAATTTCAATTAAAACCATTCCTTTAGGAACTCTCCTGGAGTAATGTCAATTAACTGTCACATGTGGCTTTTTTATCCAAAATTGAAACAACCTTGTTTTGCTTCCTTGCTAAAAATATTGTATGTGAGTTTCTTAGTTTCTTTATAACATGACAGACTTTTTCCGAAAGTTGGGCATTGTATTTTTTTTTAAAGCATACAAATATCTAGCTGCAAAGTGTGAATAACACAAAGCATCAGCTTAATGTCAGAAGACAATTGTTGACACCATTCTGGGTTGATAAAGGCTAGGTTTTCTTCCCAAGCTTCTTCACTTTCTTCTTTATTTGTATCCTGTTGTAAAAATTTTACTTGTTATTAATTATGCAAAGCTTTATCTAAAAAAATTTCATCACCTGAATATTTGTTTAAAATTGTGATTGCTATAATCATAATGGCTGCATTGTCTACACTTGCACATACCATTTGATCATTGGTGATACCAAATCTATATAGAGTCTTCCACCATTTCTTTAATAGCAACAAGGTTGTGCTGTCCTTGTGTATCTATCAGTGCCAAAGTTTTTAAATTTATTTTTGTATAATAATATTGAATATTTATTTCCAAATAGTTATTTTGGTGTCGAGTCGCCGCATTTATTTTCACATTAATAAATTTTTCTAACAAAATTTCCTTTATTTCAGCTTTCTTCTTTTTAGCAAATTCATTAATCAAATTAAGTACAGAATTGTGTCCAGTACTGAATCTAAGAATTTTACCTAATTGGCCTGTAACTAACTGAAATTCTTTATCCGCAATTGTTTTCAACAAAATTCTGTTATTCACTACCATTTTAATAATTCTAATTTTAAAAGTTTTAGCGCTAACTTGATTTATTGTTTAACTACTAGTGGTAACAAAAGAACCTAAAGTAATCTGTTTAGATATTTTAATATTGAAATCTTGTGAATGTGATAAAATGATTTTGGAGATTTTCTTTGGGCCATAAGGATCGTTTCAGATTCAATAATTTTATATTCCAGAAGATTTTTCCAAATGCCGTTTCAACTTTTGATTTTTTTATTTGCATGGTGCATGAAATCCTTTTAAGTTTTTATTTAAATCATTTTTAATCCTTTAAACTTTTCATTTAAATTTTCTGTAATCTTTTATGTAACCAGTTTTGTAGTTTTATCAATTAAAAAATACTAAAAGCTTCTCAGGATTGTTTAAGTTTGAAACTATTTTTATAAAAAACTATGAAAATAAAGTGAATGACAAATTTTAAAGATAAGAAAAATAATAAAAAAGATAGTATAAACAAAAATAATATCAATAATATCAAAAAAAAAATTTTTTTTGGAACTCACATGTTTAAATCTATTTTTAAAAAATGTTTTAACTAATTAAAAACCTTAAAACAAATCATGTGACTTAACACATAGATAATGATGTATAATTTTCCTTGTCATAATATCCTTTAGATTAAAGAAAGGAAGAGAGAGAGTTAATACAGGAAGCTGTTAAAAATTACATCTTATAAAGTTTATTTATAATCAAAAGTTATAAAAAAGTTATATTACAAAATTATATAAAAATATTTTCACAGTAAAGTTAAAAATTTTTTTTTTGCAAGATAGTGCTAGGTCTTTGTCAGTCATTATGAACACTTGTAAATAAATAAACAGGTTTTTTCATAGGTAGTTAATATCAAGATAAAGAATTTTTTCATTAAGGATCATCCATAAAGTATGTACATAAAGGATTGCACATAAAGTACACTCGAATGGGAGAAAGGGGTCAATAATGAAAGTAAGGAGACACTAAATTAAAAAAAATATCATAAAATGTTGATCAGATAGGTTAAAAGGGTAGGTAGGTTACAAGTAGATAGTTTAAAAGGATAGGGAGGTGGAAGATTGAAGAAAAGTGAAAAGCAAAATGCAGGGGGGGGGGAGATAAAAAAAAAGCTTATGTACTTTATAGATGACCATTTAACCAATCATTTACAATAATTTACATTGTTAAGAAGTATTGTTTTAAAGTAACTTATTATACTCTACAATAAGAACCTCATGACATAATTGAACAAAAATAAATTCTGAAAAAAAAACTTTCTTTTTTTATAAACCATATGAAAAAAATGCTTTATTTAGAAATTATAAATATTTTAATAATTTTCCGAGATTCTGAGCTGGCTCCGGAGCCAGCTCCAGCAGGAAATATTTTAGTTCCAGCATGAAAAAATTTTAGCTCCAGCTCCTGCTGAGCTACATGAAAAGCCACCAGCTCCAGATAGCTTTGGCTCCAGCTCCGGAGCTGCTCCAAAACCCTGGCTGCAATTACAATTATTTTGTTCAATCATTGTCTGCTCATAGTAGTCATACTTTCATTTTTTTTTTAATTCAAAAGTAATTTTAGAATTTTCTTCTATTTTAATCCAGTTGATCAGAATCTTAGAAATAAACATTTTTTTTAGTGCTTAAAAATTGCTTAATAAATTTTTTTTGCTGCACTTAATCCATCTTACCTAATCCATTAATTCATTTTATCATGTAAAACTAATTCATACATGCACCCTAGCATCAATCCAAATTGATAATTAATACTCTATTAAAAATGACTGCACTGAATACATGTAATTTTATGAGTAACAGGTTGTCTGCATCTTTGCTCTACTTTGTTTCTGTTAAATTTCATCAAGTCTTTGCTTATCATCAACTGTTGTAATACCAATAAATAATATATTTAAGATAGATTCAAAAAAGAAGTTTTTAGTTTACAATATATTACAAAGATTATGCAACATATTACAAGCAGTTTTAGCCATACAAGTACGTTCCTGGTAGTAAAGCACTTGGTATGCTTTTTCTAATAAACAGTTTTTTTAAAAAACTATAAGTTTATGCTTGAAAGTTTAGTAAAAATTACCTTTAATGTGGTCAGTCTGATTAAGTAATAAACAATCTTTTAAAGTTTATGCTAGAAAGTTTAGTAAAAGCCACCTTTAATGTAGTGGTCAGTCTGATGAAGTGAAAAAGTATTTTTAAAAATTAATATGAATCTATTAAACAAATTTAAATTGAACAAATTATTTAACCATTGGCAATTGTTTAGCAATATCTCCTCCTACAAAAACTGCTTCTAAATACACCCATAAATTTTGTACAGAAAGCCACTTTTCAATATTTTCAATGGTGTTTGACAAATCCAAAATCCATTTCTGAATTGATGATTTTAATGGAGCATTGTATCTAAAAATTAGTTGAGAAAATTAAACTAAATAGTAAGCAACTGTGTACTATGTAAGCATGAAAACTTTTACAATAGAAAAAAATAATATACACTAAAAAACAATTAAAAACAACAACAAAAAACGTACCTATTACTTAGCAAAGATCCGAGAATCATCAAACTATCTTCCATGAGTGAGATGATTTCAGAAGTTTCAAAACCTTTTAGCAATAACTCCCCTCTTGATTTGAATAAAGAAAATGAAAGTTCGTGTGTATTCCATTCAAAAATTACTTGCTGTAACTTAGCTTCAATATCTTTTTCTTTCACAGCCGAAATACATATATCCTATAAAGAATGACATCCCATTTGGTATTAATTAATAAAGTCTTTTTTTTAGACAAAAAAATTAAAAATTTAGTTTAAAAAACCTCAATATCTTCTTTAAACTTTAGTAATGGTGCATTCATTAAACATCGCAGTGTAAAATAATCACTACATATTGCAGGAAATTGATAACTTGTAACTAAAGAAATCTGCTCCCAATGTCTTTCTTTTAAGGCAGGATTAGACATCATTTCAAGAAGAGGGCAACATTCAATAAACTCTTCAATTGTTTTATTTAATTCAATAAAAGCAGGCCAACACTTTGATTCTTCAGGCAATCTTTTTGTTCTAAAAATATTCAAAGTAAGATTTGAGAATTTTAAAAAACATTAAAAAAAAATTATTTTGTTGAATATGAAAACAAGTTATTTGTTATTTTGCTATTGATATTGTTTTATCTTCAATAATTCATTTTATTAATTTGTATTGTATCTGTTTTTATCAATTTTAATAGTTGCTTTGTTTTTTGCACAAAAATTATTCTGCGAAAGTGTGTAAGACTTTAATGGAAGCCTAGTGAAATTAACGGAGAGCAAAAATGTTTATTTATTTTATTTTTTTTTTACATAAATATGCGGACAAGTTTTTAGAGTGCCATAATAGAGCTAATTTCAGCGGAACATAACTGAAAAAGATAAGTAGAAAAAGTCTTTGCATTAATGTTTGATTCTCATTGAGTCTTTGCATTACTGATGTAAAAAAAGTATTATTTAGCTACTTTGTTATTTAAAAATATGTCCAAATCTATCCAGCAAGATGCTGTTATCTATTATGAGGATAACAGCATCTTGCTGGATAGATTTGGACAGATTTTTAAATAACAAAGTAGCTAAATAATACTTTTAAATTTATTTAAAGATTATTCATTCATCCGATGAAATTAAAAAACTGGCAAATATTAAAGAGGGTAATAAATGAACTAAAGGAAAAATAAAAACTAAAGACAAAGTTCAAACGGAAAATTTTTTTAAAAATAAAACAAAAAATAATAATCAATTTAAAGTAAAATATAAGTTATATTCGACTATTTTTCAAAGTTTAATTTTTGAAAAAGTGTCTACTGCTTTGATTGTTGAACTTTTTATCTTGGCGAAGAATATATATATATATATATATATATATATATATATATATATATATATATATATATATATATATATATATATATATATATATATATACATCATTTTTATTAATTTGTAACAATTCTATTTGTCTGTTAATATTTCTCTGTAATGTCTTCAAATTTTGATTTTATATTTATATCCAGAGTTTTAAATTATAATTTTATCTTTTGAAAATGTAGTATGTTAATGCCAAAACATGTCAAGATTAAAAATTTTGTGTTTTTCTTTAAAATATGTTCACATTTATTGCTATTACTTTGCTTAAGA
>NC_061158.1:36909583-36949583 GCF_022113875.1 Hydra vulgaris | reverse complement strand
GCAAGAAGCAAATTGAATGCCAAAGCAAAAAAAATTTTCACTAAAATTTTTTTTCACAAAAATTATTGATAGACAAAAGAAACTTTAATTGCATCAAAGCGATGAGTAATTATTCAAAGATCTCTAATGGTCAATCGCCATCATAACAGCAACCACATTAGAAGAGCTTTGAAATATTTAAGTGGTACAAACATAGTGGAAAACCTTTTGTCATATTGCTGTCTTATACGACATCTTGAAAGATTCTATGAACCTGCTGATCAAGCATGGAAATAATTACAATTATTTCCATGCTTACAATATTACAATTGGAAGAAATTGAAAAATGAGGCACCCAGTCTAACATTTGCAAACTAGTTAAGGACAACTTTATACAAATAAAGTTATTAAAAATAGTTTCCAGGGAAGCAAACTTTCTTTCAATGTTGAGAATGTATATATGGATTGTATTTAAGGAGGGCAACATTTGAACAAAGCTGGTTAAAATAAAATATTAATTGATGTAATACCACTTATCAACTATCAAAGATTTAGGAATTAATAATCACTAAAAACAAATTTAAAAAAAAAAAAAAAACTAGATTAAAACAAAGAGGAGAAAAAAAATGAATGGAAAAACTAACGAGTGAAGCAAGAAAGATGTGGAGATAAAGTTGTGCAAAGAAAAGAAAGCTAAAAAAAAAACATTTAATGTTGCTTTGGGCAAAAAAATTTGACCGCATAAATTTGCACTCATAAAGATTATAAATTGAAAACTCTTTTTGTTTATTTGTTTTTTTAAATTAATAAAAAATTTAAGATATTTATTTAAAATCTTTATATATCAAATAATATTAATATAAACTAATTGGGGTATTTTAAAGTTTTTTGGACAAAATAACGTAATATGCATAAAACACTTTATATGTCTTGATTTAAACTACAGTAAATAACTCTAGTTTGAAGCCCTAACTAGACCTTCTGCTTAATTTGGATACATTAGGATCATTCTATTCAAATACAAAATGTTGAAAAATATAAACAGATATTTAATTATAAATATGTGTGTGTGTGTGTGTGTGTGTGTGTGTGTGTGTGTGTGTGTGTGTGTGTGTGTATAACACATACACAACACATTGATATTTTAAATAAAATATAGTGTGTGATTATAAATATTTGCCAAAACCTAACTTTTTTTTTTACAATAAATGGTATACATGTGCAAAACTGTTTATGTATACATGCACAAAACTGTTTATGTATACAGACTTTCACAGGAAGACGTGCGTTTTCACGTCTTTATATGAACACGCAAAAAAAAAATGTTTTAACGATTTGACTACGGCATATTTTTAAAATTTAAAAACGCGCTACAAAAACTTACTTAAACTTAAGTGAAAAAAAAATTTAAAAAAATAATAAATATTAACGAAAGAGAAAATAAATAAAAAAACTTAGTTTAAGCAAAAACACAAAAAAAAAAAAAAAAAATATATATATATATATATATATATATATATATATATATATATATATATATATATATATATATATATATAACGCAACTAAAACAAAACTTATCAAACTAAAATGCTTAGTCTATTTAATTTACGCATTAAAAAACCTTGTTTCAACATTTTTATATATTTTTTATTTATTTTAATATGTTCAAAAATTAAATATTTCTCATAAAAAATACATAGTTATATAAATAAAATAAAAAAATATTTTATTAATACTTTTTTAATTAATTAGAAGTGTTTATTGTTTACTTTAATAAAAGCGTTTCGATAATAAAAAAGCATTTAAGATCAAACTTATAAAATTGTAACAGTTTTCTAAAACCGTTACAATTTTATAAGTTTTTTTTTTTTAACGAAATTTTGTTAATCTTTTTAAATGCATTAACTTTAATCATTCTTATATTTAAATTCGTTAAAGAGACTTTCGTAGTCGTAGAATGTCATCGTTTATAAAAACAAAACAATTTTTTATTTTTAAATAAGATTTATTTTAAAAATGAACACTTAAACAATTTATATGTTTTAAATTAAAAAAATATATACAACTGTCAATTATATTTAAAAAACAAAACTTTTTTTTAGTAAATTGTTATTTTATTTAAAATTTTTTCGCAAATATAAAAACATTTGATAAGAAGTTTTGATGTAATTAATTTCTAAAATGTTTTTTGAATTAGCCGCGGTCAAACCGTCATGACCGTCATAATGTAACTTGCGTGGTCATATAAAGACGTGAAATCGCACATCTTCCTGTGAAAGCCTGTGTATACATGCACAAAACTGTTTATGTATACATGCACAAAACTGTTTATGTATACATGCACAAAACTGTTCATGTAAACATGCACAAAATTGTTCATGTAAACATGCACAAAACTGTTCATGTAAACATGCACAAAACTGTTCATGTAAACATGCACAAAACTGTTTATGTAAACATGCACAAAACTGTTCATGTAAACATGCACAAAACTGTTCATGTAAACATGCACAAAACTGTTCATGTAAACATGCACAAAACTGTTCATGTAAACATACACAAAACTGTTCATGTAAACATGCACAAAACTGTTCATGTAAACATGCACAAATTATTAAAAATTAATAAATTATTAGAGCAAAATATTTAAAATAAAAAAAAAAGATTTTAAAAGAACTTTATTGAAATATATTTTGTTTTTACCAGAATAAGTTTGATATTTTCTCCACAATTCGTCAAACTTAATTTGAAATATTGATAACCTCTCAGAAGCTTCTTGAGTTGTAATTCCAGGAACCATTGGGCCTCTGAACAAAATATAGTAAATATATAACTTTAAATCTAATGTTCATGTTTAATTTTAATTATAAATAAATCAAAAAAAAAAAGAGAAAGTTTTAAGAACAAGACATTTTTATAATTATTAAAAAAAATAAAAATATAGCGAAACCAAAATAATTCTGTGCAAATCAAAATAAAAAATAAAAATAAAAAATTATACTTTTGAAGATAGTCTTTATAAAATGAGATAACTGCCTGTTTGAACACTTTTACACCAGATAATAAGTTTAACTTAAACTGAGGTTGTACTTTTTGAAGATTTTGTTGAACAGATGATGCCTAATGAAATAATTACATTAAAAGCTTGTTCAAAGTGATTAAAAACCTTAAAATAATAATATTCTAAAGAAAAAAGAAAATGTGAGAATGTAAACAAATGTATTATATAAGAAATGTAAGTTTGTTAACTTTAACATTGCTTTCTCCTCAACCTACTATTGCGTGATACCAAAATAAAACTATATACCTAATTAAAATGGAAAAAAAAAAAAAAAAAGCAATGAAAAAAAAAAAATTTTTTCAAACCAATTCTTGTAATTTCTTCCAAGCATAAGTCAAGTTATCAACGTGTTCATTATCATTGAATTCATTTAAGCCATAATTACTAAGAAGTGCATACGATTCTTCGATTGGAGTAATTTCCATTTGAACTCTAGATTCATAAAAAAATTATAACTTCAATTTTAGCTTCAAAAGAAAACTATGGAAACTTATTTAATTATGCTAATTTATTTAATTAATTACTGATGGTTCACTAACTTAAAAAAACAAATTCTGAAGCGCATATGAAAATAATCAAAATCTAATTTTTTTAAATTTTTAACTCTATATACCTTATCTCTGCTTCCCTTATATCTGCAAGTGCAGCCATGCTACTCCTTACATCATCAAGATCATTAATGGGTCGAGTGAGTTGTTTATTGGTGTTATCAATAAACTGAAGAATATTTTTCATGCTATGATAAGCCTAAAATTGAATTAATTTATATAATAATATATATATATATATATATATATATATATATATATATATATATATATATATATATATATATATATATATATATATATATATATATATATATATATATATATATATATGTAGATATATATATATATATATATATATATATATATATATATATATTAATATATATATATATATATATTAATATATATATATATTAATATATATATATATATAATGATAATCAGACAAAAATTAAATGAACTTTTTTTTTTTTTTTAACTATTACTCACCTCCACAAGACCCAAGGGGGCCACTACAGTCGAGGAGGCTACTCATTTTTTATTTTTTATTTTTTTTTTTTTAATTATTATTTTTTTTTTTTTTGTAAATCGTGGTACAACCCTCTCTCAACTCTTTAACTCCGAAACACGAACCTTGACAAGCAAGGCCGCTGCGCGGAGAAATTAAGTGAGCGCGGTACTTCCAGGGACATGGTGGGAGTCGAACTCCAAACCTCTCGCTTACAAAGCGAGCGCTCTTACCACTACACCACTACCGCATTTTTATTTAACTATTTAATAAATTATCTAATAAATTAGGCTATTGAGTAAGAAACTGGTTAGTTTATACCTTGTTTATACAAGGCAATCAAGTGTGATTAATTAAAAGTAATAAATCTATAATTGAGGGTGATTTATCACATGCCATACATTATAGATTTAGTGGAAGAGATTGATCAGATAAATGGTACAACTATTAGTAATTAATTAGATGTCAAGCAATTGAGTTAAATGAAATGATTTAGTGAGATCAAATGATCATTGAAATTACTTCAACTGATAAATTAAGCAACTGAGCAAAAGATTGTTTGGATAAAGAAGACAAATAGGTAAGATTTAATGAGAATAATTGATCAAAAGAGATTATTTAGTTGGAAAACCAAAACAAACCTAAAGAATTCTAACCTGACTGTTAAGTGATAATAAACTCTACTTACTGATTCTCGTATATTATGATTCATATTGATTTAGCAAATTTGTAAAATAACAATTTTGTACAATAACTGAGTAAACTGACTAAATTAGCTATTTGTAAAATGATTGAGCAATATTTTTTAAATACAAATAAAATTGTTAGATAGTAAAAAAAAATAATTTAAAATTAATTTATAAATTACCATAAAATAAAATTCATAAATATCAACCATAAAATTCATTTATTTCAAAGAGTTTTTTATAGTCAAACAATTTCAATTGAATTTTTAAATTTTGTTCAAAAAAGTAGTTACCCTCTCAAAAAAATAGTTACCCTCTCAGCTAATGCTTTTCCATAGGCTTGCTTCCAGGTTTGAGTTTCATTCAATAAAGCTACTTTTAAAGGAATTGAAGAATAAATTATCGGACCAACTGTATAATTATCTGGTAAAATGTTTATTGAACTCTCTAAATTTATATAACGCAAAAACACTGATGCAAACTCTTCTAAACTTGGGTTATGACTCAGAAATTTTGAGACACCAAATTTTGGTTCCTGAAAACAACAAATTGTGAAAATAAACAGTTGTAATTTTTATAATTTATTTTTTACATATTAAATATTACTCCAAATCCTGAAGTAAAAAAACCATTAAAAACAACAATAAAAAAATAGTTTAAAAAGAATTTAAAATTACTGTACAAATTCTGATGTAATAAAAAAAAGATGTAATCATTTAGTCTCCAGTATCAAATAAGAAAAGAAGAAATTTGTTAGAATGCTGACACTGATTATATTGTGATATAAAATCACTAATTTTTCATGAAGGCACAGGTTGCAAATTTTAGTTATTGGGTTATAAGGTTTACAGCCCTTTATAATTTTACACTTTATTGTGGCATTAATGTGGCCTTTTTTTTTATATTGGAAATCTCCTTCGAAAGCTTGGTATCATTTCTATAATTTGCCACATTATAAACTTTTAAATTATTCACATATCTTAGCTTGAATGGTATCTCACTGATACAGAAATAATCTTTCTTTTTAGGATCAGGATTTTCAGTAATCACAAATGATAAGCAATATTACTTTATAAAACTGATTGTTTAATGGTTAGCATGTTAAATAAATTGCTAAATATTGTCAATGTAATGATAAAGTAATTTCTAGAACTAATTAAAGTTATGCCTATGATCGATGATAATTACAATGATAATCACAACAATAATGATGATTACAATGATGATGGTGATCACAACAATAATGATGATTACAATAATGATGATGACACAACGATTATGATGATTGCAATAATGATGATGATGATCACAATAAAAACTAATGAAAATAATCTTATTTAACTATTATAAAATAAACCATTTTTTAAACCATTTTTTGATGAGCGAAAGATACTATGACTCAAAATGAGGTTTTGATTTTTCAAAAAATGAAGACCAGATATATTACTGATTTGGGGAGAAATGTAGGAGAGTGCTGCTACATTGACTAATTTATGGATACCATGCAAGGGAAAGCTGCTACATCGACTCAGGGTTTGGGTTGGGGCAGGTATAGATCAATCGATGTAGCAGCACTCTCCTACATTTTTTTCCAAATCAGTAATATATCTGGTCTTCGTTTTTTTGAAAAATCAAAACCTCATTTTGAGTCATAGTATCTTTCGCTCACCCCATTTTTTTAAACTATTTTTTTAATGCAGTTGTTACAGCAGGTCCTTATAATCAGATTAGTATCATTGTGTAAAATCTTGTTGTTATGTGAACTAATTAATGTGAACTACTATGTTATGTGACTAATTATGAATTTTACATTTTACTAACTTTGATTGAATTTCTACTAAACATTTTATGAAATTTATGGGTTACTGGAAAGTGAAGATCAATTAATACTAGTATTTTCCTATTTTTGTTTTAACATGGAATACTTGTATATAAAAATTAAATAAGTTTTTTAAACCCAACTAAAGATGTGTATAAAATAGTCGAAACATGTTTTGTTGTTTCATTTGTTAAAAAATATTGTTTTTATTAATGAGTGCAAAAAAAACTTTTCTGATTTTTTGTCAATTAAAAAAAATGTAAAAATGCTAACTTAATCAGGGAAATAAATTTAATTAATATTTCTATTTTTAAAAGAACAATCAATAGTTAGCTATATACAATTTAATTGTATAGATTAGACCATATATATATATATATATATATATATATATATATATATATATATATATATATATATATATATATATATATATATATATATATATATATATATATATATATATATATATCTATTATATATATATTTATATACTATATATACATTATATATAAATATATATTTTATATATATATATATTTATATATTTATATATATATATGTATATATATATATGTATATATATATATATATATATACACAAATAGTATTGCGTACTAAGGTAAGCAATCTGACGTCATACTGAATTAGCCTGCTGCTGGGGGCTTCAGTACATACATCGACTGACAAATAGCCTCACTCGCAGTGGAGTGCTGCTACATCGACTGAGGGTTTGGGATGGGGTAGCAATCGTTTCATTCATCATTCTTCGTTTTTTTTTCTTCTTTTTCTAAAAAAGCTGTATGGGTTAAGGTAAACAAAAAAAAGTGAGCAAATGCTTATAAAAATACGCTTTAGTAAGTGTATATATATATAGGGATGACTAAAAAAGCTGTATGGGTTAAGGTAAACAAAAAAAAGTGAGCAAATGCTTATAAAAATACGCTTTAGTAAGTGTATATATATATAGGGATGACTGAATAAGCGCAAATTTCATACGTGCAAACTGGCTTTTTATTTTGAAATATTTAAATACCTATAATATATTTTTATACCTTTTAATATTATTTATATGTTTATTCAAAAAATATTACATTGTAAAAAAAAACATCACTTTGTTTGCATTCACCTTGCTTAGTTTTATCCAAAGATAAGGAGTTAATTTAAAATAGCATCTTGTTGTAAAAGGAATTTTATATTAGCATCACTTTTGATATATTTTAAAATAGTTACATCAGTTTTTTTATATAATTAACAGCTTGTGCGTTGTATCAAAAAAGTGAAAACATAAACTTCTTTATAATTTAGTAAGAATTTTAATTAAAAAAGTTATTTAAATTTAAAAAAAAATTTTTTTTGTAAAAAATAGAAAATGAGAAAGAAAAAATGAGAAAAAAAGTTGTTTTTTTCTCAGTTTTTCTTTTTCATTTTCTATTTTTTACAAAAAATTAAATTCCTTCTTAACATATTATAACTTATAACACTGCATCAAAAATATTCATAAAGCATACATGTAACTTTGCTTTAAGGCAAGTGAAAGCACAATGGTATACATTTTTTAATAAGTAAATGATACTTGGAAACTTAAATCTTTGTTAGTCATTAAAAAAAAGCGCTGGTAAAGTAATTAATTTGAGTTTTTTTTCTTTGTAACAAGTAATACTTTGTGTTTGTTTTTAAAAGAAAAAAAAATCATTATTTCCAAAGTTGCAATTCTAAGAAATAATGAAAAAAAATTAAGATATTTTAATTCATTTATGCAAATGTTAAGAAAAGAAAGAAGTTAATTTACTTGAAATGATAATAAAAAATTCAATTATTTAATAATAATAAAAATTTAATTATTTAATGTTGAAAAAAAAAAATTAAACAAAATAGACATTCCACAATATGTACATTTAGAAAAAAACACTTCTAGATTTATTTATTTACATTTAGAAAATAACACTTGTTTTGCGGTTTATGTCCTTAAATAAAAAATGAAAGTAAAGATAATTTTATGACGTCAAAAACATGATGAGCTAATGTACTAAGCCCAAAAATCATCTAGATCATATTTGAAAAATCCGGAAAATATTTTGAAAAAAAATTCCAAATTTTATTTTCGAATTGTTTAAAGTTTAAGCTGATGGCATTTTCAATTTTTTTGAAATTTTTTTCTTTGTGCATATAGGAATGATTTAACAAATTAGAAATATTAATTTTTTATTGCAAAAAAAATATTTAAAAAAACTTCTTGGATATCTGTAAAAACTAAAAGTAGAAAGAAATATCCTGATATATCCGGAAAAAGATAATCCCTGTTCAATGTTCCGGAAAAAGATAATCCTGTTCCATGTTCTGCTGCCTTGCAGGATTTGCTATCTAAGCAAAGGCTGGAAGGAGTGTTCTTCCTGTCATCAGTACTATCTTATATCAGTCATGCCTATAGTATTTTTTTTTTTTTTTCCCCATATAGTTGGAGGTGCCTTAGTTACTGTATTAGCTCACCTGTAATCTACATTATATGTATGTTTGTGTTCTGTCTGAACCTCTGGCGCGGTGTTCACTCACCCGTAAGTTACTTTATGTTCTTTATGTATGTCGGTGTTCTGTCTGAACCTCTGACGCGGTGTTCGCTCACCCATAAGTTACTTTATGTTTATGTTTATGTTTTTGATGTTTTTTTATGTATGTTTGTGTTCTGTCTGAACCTCTGGCGCGGTGTTCGCTCACCCGTAAGTTACTTTATGTTTTTTATGTATGTTTGTGTTCTGTCTGAACCTCTGGCGCGGTGTTGACTCACCCGTAAGTTGATTTATGTTTGTTTGTGTTCTGTTTATACTCTAATGCAGCGTGAGCTCAGTAACTAACTACTTACTCCAAATACAAAACGTACACTTACCTTAGACTCCTGTATTTTGTTAGATGCAGTGTTTTTCCTAATGCACTTCCAAAATGTCATGCCTGGTTTTCTCAAAGTACTGTTGCGGGAAGTAGCTCCTTTTAACTACTCCAGGTCAGGTCAGGATAATCCAGATCAATCTTGCTACTGGTATCACGTAACCCAGTACCACCTGCCACAAGCCCTGCTGCCTTTCAGAGTGTGCTCTTCTTATGCAAAGGCTAGGAGAAATAAACTCCGACTAAAAATTCCCCTGCCTTGGGGCTCTTGGTTGAGTAAAGGCTAGAGATGGTGTCTCGATAAAAACACTCATCTTGGGCAGATGTTAACTGCATCCAGCTAAACATCCCCTGCCTTGGGGCACTTGGTTGAGTAAAGGCTAGAGATGGTGTCTCGATAAAAATACTTATCTTGGGCAGATGTTAACTGCATCCTGCTACTGTCTTGTAGAAGGCCTCCTAGGCAAAGACTTTAGGGGTAAGCAGAAAAATTCTGCTAACCAGCCTCGAACCCCTTCTTCATCTATTAGGCTGGCGTAGATGTAAGCTGTGTTACATTGTTTCCTGCCTAGGATGATGAATGCTGTATCTCATTGACTCTACTCATAGAATTTTGCTTATGCCTCTATGATAATGGCTATGCAACTTTTCCTGTTATCTCCATATGAGGGTACAGCTCTAAAACTCAGTTTAATGGTTCTGAGGCCGGCTGGTAGTAAGGTTTCCCGAACTCTGTGGTAGCTCTCAGAGAGGCTGATTCCATCAACAGCTGCAAAATATCAGAGTATTGACAGTGCCATGTTGCGCATGGATGGTGTCCCTGTTAATGCTTTTGGTGTGCATTGTCAAGGCCACATAAGGAGCCCTATGTCACGGCTTAGGGTTAATTAACAGGACTGAGACAACTGCATAGCTCATTGATTAGGAGGCTGTGCTCTATCTATGAATGAGTCAAGTTCTCATTAAACCCAAATCATGACCAAAGTAACCAAAAATTTAAAACCTAAAAAACCATCCCCACCACCTAAATATTTTAATATATCTTTTACAAATATTCGCGGTCTACGAAGCAACTTTCCATCAGTTGAGTCTTACCTCCTGCAAAATTCACAAGACTTGCTTGCACTCAGTGAAACAAATTTAAATTCTGCAATTCCTTCTTCAGATGTCAGTGTTGATGGGTACTATCCTTTGATTCGTAAAGACTCCAATAGTCACATGCTAGGTTTAGGGGTATACATACGCATTAATTCCCCTATTTGTCGTGAAATCAGGTTCGAATCCTTTGACCATTCTTTTATGTGCTTTCGCCTAGCACCTCTTCACTCTATCACCTTTCTCTTTGTTCTTTATCGTTCTCCTTCTTCCCAGGATTGCACTCTCTTAGATGTTATCTCTGATCAAATTGACCACGCCCTCTCTCTTTACCCCTCTGCCAATATTGTTGTTGTTGGTGATTTTAATGCCCATCACACTGAATGGCTTGGTTCTAACACCACTGATTCTGCTGACACTAAAGCCTTTAACTTCTGCGTTTCTCAATCTCTTACTCAGATAGTTAACTTTGTGACTCGTTTTCCTGACAACCCTAATCATTTACCTTCACTCCTTGACTTATGCCTTGTCTCTGACCCTAGCTTATGTTCAGTTTCTCCTTTTTCTCCCTTAGGTGGTTCTGACCATGCAATGATCTCTATAAATCTTTCTTCTCGTACTTCTTTTTTGGGCTCACCTTATCATCGCACCACCTACTACTACCCTAAAGCTGACTGGGATTCCTTTCGTGATTTTCTTCATGATGGTCCTTGGGCTGATGTTTTTTCTCTCTCAGCTGACAAATGTGCCTCCTACGTAACCTCCTGGATTCAGGCTGGAATGGAAGCTTTTATTCCTTCTCGTCGGTTTCAAGTCAAGCCTCATTCTACTCCATGGTTTTACTCCTTCTTGTGCGGCTGCTATATCCAATCGTAACCATTTTTTTCATCTTTTTCAAAAGAACAACTCTCTTGAGAACAAACGGCTATTTATTATTGCAAGAAATCGATGTAAAAAGGTGCTTTCTGATGCTAAACTCCATTATTCTCAGTTCACTAAATCTCGCATCTTATCGCAGAAGTTAGGCTCTAAAGACTTTTGGAAAATCTTCAACAGCATTGTTAAAAAGGGTAGATCTAACATTCCATCTCTCATTCATGGGACTGATCTTGTTACCTCTCCCAGGGATAAGGCAGAACTGTTTGCAAAGAACTTTTCTTCTAATTCCACTCTTGAATCTTATGGACATTCTCTTCCTTCCATTCCAGTCAAACAGGTTGACCCATTGTTAGACATTCAAATCACTCCGGCTTCTGTTGCTGAAGTCATATCTCAATTAAACTCGTCTACAGCTTGTGGTCCAGACAACATTCCTGTCACAGTCTTGCAGAATTGTTCTCCAGAACTTTCTTCAATTCTCTCTAAACTATTTAACAAGTGTTTGACTGAGTCTTGTTTTCCTGCTTGTTGGAAAATGGCATCTGTGGTTCCAATATTCAAAAACTCTGGAGAAAATTCTGACCCCTCCAATTATCGTCCGATCAGTCTTTTTTTTGTTATTAGCAAAGTCTTTGAGTCTTTGATCAACAAATTCCTCACATCTCATCTTGAGTCAAATAAACTGCTGTCAGACAATCAATACGGTTTTCGATCCTCTCGCTCTACAGCCGACTTGCTAACTGCTGTAACTGAAAGATTTTATCGTGCATTAGATGGAGGCGGTGAGGCTAGGGCTATTGCTCTCGACATATCTAAAGCTTTCAACAAAGTTTGGCATGCTGGTCTTCTCCATAAGCTTGCTTCATATGGTGTTTCTGGGAAAGTTTTTGAGATAATCAAATCATTTCTTTCTGACCGGTTTATTAAAGTCATCCTTGAAGGCCAACACTCTTCTTTATTTCCAGTAACTTCTGGGGTTCCCCAAGGTTCCATCCTGGGCCCTGTTTTGTTTCTTATCTACATAAACGATCTTCCTGACAACCTTTCATCTAAAGTAGCTCTTTTTGCTGATGACTCAACTTTATACTCCTGTCTTGACAAAAAGTCTTCTCTTTTCGATCGCATAGAACAAGCAGCTGATCTTGAATCTGATCTCACTTCAGTAATAGATTGGGGTTCACAGTGGCTTGTGAATTTCAACTCTAAAAAAACCCAATTGCTTACTGCAAACAACTACCGTAATATGGTCAACATTCCTATATTAATGAATGGCAATCCTCTTACTGAGTTGTCCTCTTTACGTCTTCTTAGATTATCGCTTACTACTGACCTTTCATGGAAACCATATATACAATCGATTGCTAAATTAGCTTCTGCTAAGGTTGCTTCTCTTTATCGTGCTCGCCATTTCCTTACTTCTGATTCCATTCTCTACCTCTACAAATCTCTTATTCGTCCCTGTATGGAATACTGTTGTCATATTTGGGCTAGTTCTTCTAACGATTCACTCTCTCTTCTTGACAAGGTCCAAAAACGCATTGTAAATGTTGCTGGACCTGGACTATCTGCTAAGCTTGAACCTCTTTCCCATCATCGTAAAGTTGCATCTCTTTCTCTTTTCTACAGATACTATCATGGTCACTGCTCAAAGGAGTTATCATCTCTAGTTCCATCAACTAAAATTCATTCTCGTTTTACTCGTCATTCAGCTAAGTCTCATTCGTTTTCTGTATCTGTCCCTGCATGCTCTAAAAACTTTTATTCATCTAGTTTTTTTCCCCGCACTTCAATCCTTTGGAACTCTCTCCCATCTTCATGTTTTCCTGACTCATACAACCTTCAATTTTTTAAGTCTTCTGTCAACCGTTTCCTTGCTCTATAACTCTGTTCTTTTTTTTTTCCTAGTAACTCCCAACTTAATAGTGGTTGCTTGCAGCCTTGTTGGGAGTGAATGCAAATAAAAAAAAAAAAAAAAAAAAATCCCTGTAAGCCATTTTTTATTTAAAACAAGGCCTGATATATAATATATATATATATATATATATATATATATATATATATATATATATATATATATATATATATATATACACATATATATATATATACATATATATATATATATATATATACATATATATATATATATTTATTTATATATACACATATATATATATATATATATATGCCATTTTTTATTTAAAACCTGTAAGTCATTTTTGCTTATCAAAGTTGTAATATAATAAAATGTAATTTTTATTAACCTCTTTCCAAAGCATTTGAAATTGTTTAAACTCTTCTAAAACATTTGCAACTTCCACCTTCAATGAACTAATGGAAGAACTCAGTATAGATACAGTTTTTATTATCTCTTTATGTTCCAAAACTATTTTGAAAACAGATTTTACTGATGCTGAACCTAAAAACATATATATTTTTCAATTAAAAAAAAAAAAAAAAACAATAACAAAGTACACAAAAAAAATCTTAAATGTAAATAATGTTTTAAAAAAAAATTTAATGTGTGAATTTGGTGTTTATTTGGAATATGAGAATCTGATATTAGGTTCACTACAAATAAGCTCTTCAATTAGTCCTTAAGGGTTATCATAAAGATATCATTTGTTCATACTGTTCAAAAGCTAAACTGTTAGTTTCATATAACTGAAAAAGATAAAAAGATGAAAAGACTATTTCAGTATATTTATTCTGGAATGTCATTTTGAGCACATATATGTAAATATAATAAACTGATCAAGAAAATTATGTAGAACATAATAAAAAACTAGTTAAAACAAAAACAAGATATAGAAAAATTATAATGAATAAATAAAAAAATTAAATGTAAAATTACAATGAATAATAAGCAAATCTAATTAGTCTAAGTAACGCTATTTACTAAGGGCTAAGTATTAAGTTATTAAGTACTAAGTACTAAGTTACTAAGTATATTAAATAGTTTATTAACTAAATAAGTATATTTATTATAGTTTATATTAGATAGTATTTATGAAACTAATTTTTGAAAATTCACTTTGTTGATTTACTTTCATAGTATATTTTATAGTTTTGTTAATTTACTATCATAACATATGTTATATAATGTACATATATACACATAGATTAGAGCTTAATATGTGATCGGAGATCAGCACATCCAAACAAACCTAAGACCTACCCAAGAGAATGAGCCATTGTTTATTTTTTCTGAAAAATGAACCATGGTTGATTGCCCCTCTTAGGTGGATCTCAACATAGGTCCAGGAGGGCATCAATGTCTAACCATAATAAACCCTGATACATACATATAAGTATTTGAAACTTCATACATATAATTGTACTTTATACAAACTATATAAACTTAACACAAATAATTACTGTAGCAAAAATACCTTTTCCAGCATCTTCTGTCTGGTGGTTTGTTACTGGGTGAAAATAGTTATGGTATTTCCACTCATAAATATTCTCAACTGCTTTCAAAATCACCTGTACAGATTTATTTAGCCATTGTTGAATGATTTCCAAACTATCTTTCATGACAACTTGAGGAATTTGTAATACTATTGACCCACTAAAAAAAGTAGGCAACTTTTTTATGCTGTGGCTTGAATAATAGATTTTCCTTTTGAGAAATTCTAAGGACAAGCGAACACATTCGGTGAGGGCTTCAATAGTTTTCATGTTAAAATGAAAAATAAAATTCCAATAATTACAAGGACTGCATTCTAAACATCTATTTCCTTTATTTCCTTTACCACATACTAAATCTGGCATGAGACGGCATGGATATATATCATGTTCGCGGAGTTCTTCAAGTTGCTTTGGTTTAAGATGTTTTTTTATCATTTCGAGAAGTGTAAATGTATGAAACTCTGTTAACTCACAGTATCTGAAAATCAAAAATAAGCTTATATACAGTTGTGAAAAAAAATGTATAAAATACAAATTCAAAGAATAAAATAAAAATTAAAGACAAAATATTTATAAATATAAAAATTTAAAAATCTCTTCTAAACTGGGATAGCATAATGATAGAGCTCTAAATGGCTTTACATTCTACCCTGTTCCTAGTTGTAAAAATGTCTCAATATCCCACCTTATTCCTGACAATATTTCTATGATAAAAATAACCATATTGTATAAAAGTTGTCCTTGATGGACAGCACTCTTCTTCTTATTCTGTAACCTCAGGGGTTCCTCAAGGTTCAATCCTTGGCCCTATACTCTTTTTAATTTACATTAACGATCTTCCAGATTTTCTCACATCTAAGGTAGCATTGTTTGCTGATGATACTACCATTTATTTTTTTCACGATAAGAAGCCAACTCCCTCTGATTGCTTGCAGGGGGCATCTGAGCTTGAAAAGGATCTCACTTCTGCTACAGCATGGGGCTCACAGTGGCTGGTGAACTTTAATTAAGATAAAACTCAATTTTTTTCAGCCAATCGTTATTGCAATAATTTATACCTTCCTATATTTATGAACAGTAATGTACTCGATGAGTCTCCTACCCTTCATCTTCTAGGATTAACTCTTACTTCTGATCTTTCTTGGAAACCTTATATCAAATCCGTTGCAAAATTAGCATCTGCTAAAGTTGCTTCTCTTTATTGAGCTCGTCACTTTCTTACTCTGAATTCTATTCTCTATCTCTATAAACCTCAAATCCGGCCTTGTATGGAATACTGTTGCCATATCTGAGGTGGATCTTCTAATGATGCCCTTTCTCTTTTAGACAAGGTGCAAAAACCCATTGTAAACATAGTTGGACCTGCTTTTGCAGCCAATCTTCAACCTCTGTCACATCGTCGTAATGTTACTTCTCTTTCTCTTTTCTACAAATACTATAATGGGCACTGCCCTAAAGACTGCTTGCACATTTAACATTTTAACAGAAGTTGTGAAATATTTATAATGCCCCATTATGAATAGTTAATTACCAAACATTTTTTGAACAAATACAAATTCATTTTTTTTTTTTTTTTAATTTTAATTCACCTCCTCAAGGCCGAGAAGGCCACTACAGACAAGGAAGCTACTTATTTGTGGTTATAACCCTCTCTCAACTCTATAACTCCAAAACACGAACTTTGACGAGCAAGGCCGCTGCGCGGAGAAACGAGTTGAGCGCGGTACTACCAGGGACGTGGTGGGGATCGAACTCGGAACCACTCGTTTATGAAGCGAGCGCTCTACCACTCCACCACTACCACATATTTATTAAAATTTAGATTATTACTCCCAAATGTGATTTTTATCTGACTTTCAGATTTTTTTTGACTGTCAGATTAAAATCAGATACTGTAGTATAATTAAAAACACTTTCAAAAAAGTTTTTGCAATTCATTTAAAATCTCATTTAATGTCAGTAGAGCCTAATTACTTTTGATGCTGCTGTAACTAAAATTACAGTAGCATCTAAATGTTAGACACTAACTTTGACTGTCACTTAAGTTTTAATGCAAGAAAAACATTAACAATAAGATTATGATTCGACCTAATAACTAATCCATCCATTATTCAACCTAACAACCAATCATATATAATAACACAAAAACTGAAAATGATAATTAAAACTATAAATAATAACAAAATAAAAAAATTGAAAAAAATTTAAATTAATAAAAATCTAGTTAAAATTAAAGATAAAATATCAAACATACAAATTCAATGTTTCTGAATGGGCTTTACACAATCTTTCAGTAGAAGCATGAAACTCAGATGGATGCATTATATTGTCTGTAATTTCGCAGAGCATAATACTTCTAATACTCTCCAAGGTACCTTCAATTCCACATTTTAATAAATCAGTAACACGTTTAACAACAAGATCTAGATCATGCAGTGACTTTTTGACAGCTTGCAAGTCTAGTTAAAAATTAGAAAAATATTTAAATTTAAAAACAGTATCAGGAAAAATAAGAATTTAAATAACTAAAATATCTATTTTTAGAACCCCTTTATGTATAAATAGTTCCAGTACATGGATTAAAAACATTTTAAAAGTTGTATTGTCTCTTTATATTTGTTAACAAACTAACAATATACTTAAAATCTCAACAAATAATTATTGTATTTTATTTAAATCATACCAAAAAAAAATAATATATGTCTATATATATATATATATATATATATATATATATATATATTATATATATATATATATATATATATATATATATATATATATATATATATATATATATCCTTGTAGTGTAGTCGAAAGTTGCTACATCGACTATCTTATAGCCTGCTGCTACAAGGGAGTGTTGCTACATTGACTATCTTATAGCCTGACTCGCAACAGAGTGCTGCTACATCGACTGACAAATAGCCTGACTCGCAAGGGAGTGCTGCTACATCGACTGACAAATAGTAAGACTCGCAAGGGAGTGCTGCTACATCGACAGACAAATAGCCTGACTCGCAAGGGAGTGCTGCTACATCGACTGAGAGTTTGGTTTAGGCACGCAGTCTATCATTTAAAAAAAAAAAATTTTTTGAAGTTTTTTAACATTTTCAGGCTTATTAACGCGCTCTTTAAAACAACAGTTTATGGGAAAAACTTGACTACGATGCAAGACTAAATATATATATATATATATACATATATATATACATATATATATATATATATATATATATATATATATATATATATATATATATATATATATATATACATATATATATATATATATATATATATATATATATATATATATATATATATATATATATATATATATATATATATATATATATATATATATATATATATATATATATAATATACATATATATAAAGCAAAGAGACACATATGCTCGCACACCTTAAATAACCATGAATACAAAATTTTTCTTTGACAATTTATTATACTATATATATATATATATATATATACATATATATATATATATATATATATATATATATATATATATATATATATATATATATATATGTATATACACACACAATATATATATATATATATATATATATATATATATATATATGTATATATATATATATATATATATATATATATATATATATATATATATATATATATATATATATATATATATATACACACACAACCATCCATATTTATTTAAATGGTTGTACTTTTTGATATAAAATATCATAGTTTTACTATACTATTGGGAGAAAAACTGAAAACAAAATCTACCTAAACTTTTATGTTATCTTCCTTTTTATTTGCTTTACAAAAAAATTAATATAAAGTCCAATTAGATAAGTTTATAATTTACTTTACATATTCTTGACATTCTACTTAACAACTTATCCAATTTGTCTAAGTCAAGTTTATGTTTTTTACACATCTTATGCATCGTTAGGCAATAGTTTTTAACATTACTTTTTATTCCTCCCATGAAAATCTAATAGGAGAAAGATCTTGTGATTGGGAAGCTAAATCATTTTATTTAATATTTGATTGTTCTCGAACTCAGCCAAACAACTTTAACAATCTTTTGAAAAATATGTTTTAGATTTAAGCATCAAGTCATTTTCTTCTGAAAAAATGAATAGATTCTCATTAACCTGTCTTTCCAAAGGTATAGCATAATTTTTTAAGTGTACAAGTAAACTAATTTTGCCTTTTTTTTTTCCTGACACACAATCTTATCTTGAAACCAAAGATTTAAAACTTCAACATTTCGGTCCGTGTTTACAGTCATTGATGGTTTATATTCTATGTAGTTTTTGCCCACTTTAACATTTTTGTATATGGCATAATATTGAGGTGGAGCTTGGAACATACATGTAAATGAACTGATCAGATCACTCAAGAGTTCAACCAATCAAAAAGAGTTCAACCAATCAAAAAGAGTTATCCAACCAATCAAAAAGAGTTATCCAACCAACCATGATTTAATATGCTGTACCTTAAATGACTATTTTCAATTTAAAATGTTACATTGACAAAAAAAGTTTAAATGTTCACGAACTAACATTTTTAATACTTCTAAATGATCTAATATTTAGCTTATACTTTCAAATCATATATTATTTGGCTTATGTTTAGGAATGATCTAATATTTTGTTTATGCTTTTAAATATAGAGAAATTTAAGATAACGTATGTTGGATGCTAACTATAAAGGTATTACATAAATAGATGATGTTAAATGTCAACAACCATATAACAATTAAACGGGATCTTGCCATATCTCAGATAATTTAAAGGTTTGTACACAAATCTAAACAGAAGTGATAAAACTTTTGTTTTTAAGTTTAATTTTCAAAAACAGTTTGGTCATCTGAAGTGTGACATCCCACTTCAGGTTTGAAATCATGAAAATGTTTAACACAAAAAAATAAAAATCATTTCAATCAATATGAGTATAAGGTATAAAATAATAGTGAAGTACAATTCCATGTAGTGTAATTGAAAAATTCAATTATAAAGAAAATTAATAAAATAATACTTATTATACTTCAAATGTTTTTAACAAACATATAATTATTATTTCTTTTTTTTAGCAAGCACAACATATAATTATTATTTCTTTTTTTTAGCAAGTACAACATATAATTATTTTTTTTTCTTTTTTTTAGCAAGCACAACATATAATTATTATTTCTTTTTTTTTTAGCAAGCACAACATATAATTATTATTTCTTTTTTTTAGCAAGCACAACATATAATTATTATTTCTTTTTTTTAGCAAGCACAACATATAATTCTTATTTCTTTTTTTTAGCAAGTACAACATATAATTATTTTTTTTTTTCTTTTTTTTAGTAAGCACAACATATAATTATTATTTCTTTTTTTTAGCAAGCACAACATATTATTATTTCTTTGAGAACATAAAAACATCTTGATTGTTTTTTTTTATTGAGTTTTGATTAGTCAAAGAGTGCAAAGGAAAACTTTGTAACAAATAAAATTTTAACAAAATGAAACTTTATTTCAAAAAATCTTAGTGGGTTCAACTTCACGTGTATTTAAGAATGGGATACCATAATTTAAAACAAACCTTAGTTTCCTCATTTGAGATTAAAGTTTCTTCATATTTCCTAAGCATAAAAAAGCCTGGTGCCTAGGTATTTTTTTATCAAATATAGAGTATAGGTATCTGTTTTATTAATAAAAAGAAACTTTTTTTTTTACAATTTGTTTTTAAATAAATTTTAATAACTGAATAAAAAAAAGAAAAAATTTCAGATAAAATACCTAAAATAAAAATAATTTGGTTAATTATATTTTACTCCGATATAAATAATATAAAAAAACTTACAAATATCAGTGTTTAAAGATATCCAAGATAAAACTGAAGTCCCAGGTTTAAAAACATTCTCTGTACTCCTTATTATAGGCTGCATCAATGAAAACACAACTTCAGGTATTTTTGACTTGATTACTGCAAAATCTTCAACACACTTACAAATCGATGCATGTAGTAACCTAATATGAGGCTCGCGCAGTTGTAATTCAATAGCTGTAGCAGGCACCTATTTTAAAATAAACAAATTTTTTTAAATTTTACACTGCGCGACACAATGATAAGTCACCCAAAAAAGATTTATAAAACTCTTCTATACATTCATATTTAAAAACTAATTTTTATTGGTAATGAAAGCAAAAGGTTTACAACACTAAACAACATTTTAACAAATTTACTTTTAACGTAACTCGTATTTTATAAAAATAAAACCGTTTTTTCAGTGCGACAAAATTATAAGAAAATTTTACAAAAAACGTTTTATTTGCAAACCGCATTTGTGGGCGATTAAAAATATTAATTTGATGTAAACACCACAGACAATAGCTGGCCACTTCAGTTTCAAAATTGAAACTGAAGTGGCCAGCTAGATCTCCAGATTTAAAGATTATTAATAATGCTTGGGCACAGCTGTCACATATAGTGTTTGAAGGTGGTAAACAATATAGCTCACTAGCTGACTTGAAATCATCCGTCGCATCTGCATGGGATGCAATTGACATTTCGTACATAAAAAAGTTGTATGACTCTTTACCTTCTAGAATGATTGAAGTGACTCAAAAAAATGGCAAAAGTACTCACTATTGATTGTTTAAAATTGAGACATCTTTTTATATAAATGACAATTTATATGAACTTTTTCCAAAAGTGTCTTATAATTTTGTCACACTAAAAAAACAGTTTTTTTTTTATAAAATGCGAGTTAGGTTTAAAGTAAATTTTTGATTAGTCTTGTAATCCTTTTGTTCATTTACTATAAAAATTAGTTTATAAATATAAATGTATAGTAGAGTTTTATAAATATTTTTAGGGTGTCTTATCATTATGTTGCACAGTGTAGTATTTTATTAAAATATAATTTCAGTAATAATTTATTAAAATATAGAAAAACTGTTCAATTTGTAAATTAGTCTGCAATAAACCTACACCACACAAACTTTTACTTGAAAAAATATATTATAGTTATCCCTTATGACACAATAAAATTTCCTATTTTATTAATTGTATATTACTCTTGGTAAATATATATTACCATATTACTTGTAAACATAAAAAAATTAATGTTGTTATAACTAAACCAACTTTTTTTCACTAAAAACTTTTAATAATACATTTATTATTAAATAACAGAAATAGTTGCATAGCCACTATTACATACTAAATAACAAAAAGAGCCGCATAGCCACTTAACACTTTTTATACTAATTTAGTGTGTGTATCAATGTTTCTTACAGTGACTGTAAGTGTAAACAACTATTTTGAAAAATATTTATATTTTTAAACTAATAAATTAAGCAAAAAACGAACCTTTAGGAGCAACTCATCAATATTATTCTTTAGGAGCAATTTTGCTCCTAAAGAATAATATTGATGAGTTAGCTTTGTCTCGGTCAATATAATCTTGTAAGCTCAACAGAGTTTCTTGAACTTTTAAAATTACATAATAAAAATTTTCTAGCTTGCCATAAAACCCAGTTTTAACCCTAACTTGGGAGTAGTAAAACAACATATCTCCCCTTTATTGCAATATTCTTTAGTTACCAGTCACCCTAGTTACAATATGGTTTTACAAAAAAACTAAAAACATTACTATTATTAAACTATAAACAATTTATTTAACTAAATCTACTTGTTATAAATATAAACCAAACCTATGCAAAAATTAAAATAAAATTTTTGAGTCTTTGTGCGTTTGTGCTAGACTCTAAACATAAATTGAGAAAAGTTTGACTATTTTTATTAAACTTATAATAACTTTATATCTATTAATACAATTGAACATTTATAAATATGTATTTGTAAACAAAAATTTCATAACAATGCCCAAAAAATCTAAAACTAAACAAAAAAATTTAAATACAACAAATTTAACAACATGAAAAAATGTTTTTGACCTAAGATTTTTAATTTATTTGTCAAGTTTTAATAATCAATCATTTCTTAGTTATTTTCAAATTTCATTAACTTCATATAAAGTTAAATTTTTTATTCAGTGATATTTAAATATTTATCATTATTAACCACATATACATAAAATATATTCCAAAACTTTATAAAACTTTATTCAATTTTTTATTTAATCTATCAAATCGATGTTACAATTAACAATTTTTTAACAAAATGAAAAGCAATAAAAACTAAGTAATAAAAGTTTGAAAATAAAAATCACCTCCAGAGACATTTTTTGCATGTATTTTATTTCTTTCATCAATTCAAATATCTGTGGATCAAAATTCACATGGAAAACCTGAAAACACAAGATACAAAATGAAACAATTAAAAAACATAAATGTAAACAAAACTCATAAAACATAAAAATCACAAGAATTTTTTTACAAACCAAAAAAATATATTTTATAGTATTAGTATTTTTTATTTTATTAAAGCGAGCATTTTTACTCCCTACCATATATACACCGACCGAAATTGATTGAAAGTAAATTTGTATTTAAAAAGAATAAGTAAAATGATTAGTTATTTTTCCAACATTTTATTTGTACAAACATTTACCAGTTTGCACCAATACAGGGCTCAACTTAAGCGTATCGCGATTGCTTTTCACACCTTCGTGATAAGTTTTTTCGTAAAAAAAATATTTTCCTGATTTGTTTTTGTTGTTTTTTTAGTTGTTTATTCAATTTTTTTTTTAGTTTAGTATTTTTTTTTTGGCAATTCTTAAAAGTATCTTCTGAATAGAAGATCATTTGCTCTTTTGCGCAGAGATTTTAATTTGAATTACTTTAAATCTTTAAATCTCTATCAACAATTTTATATTATTTAAAAACTTTGGTATATAAAATTTGCCGAATGGTCACGCGCGACAATTTTATATTATTTTATATTATAACAACAATTTTATATTATTTTATATTATTTTATATTATTTTATATTATTTTATACTATTTTATATTATTAATTTTACTACTTTAAGTATATTGAAATATATATTAGTTCGTTTTTTTTTTTTTTCTTTCTAATACTTAATCAATGCTAATAGAAACCAGTAACCTTTTATGCGTCAACGTTTTTAAGCTTATTCTTAAACTTAATGAAATATAATTCGATTTATTTAAACTTAATTATATTTAAATGAAAAACTTAATTACTTAAACTTTTATTAGTCCTCTAGATCAAGAAACAATAAATTATTAAAAAAAGTGGTGTCTAACTTTATTTTCTTTAATCTTACACATTTGGTCTATAGATTATAGACTTGTATGGTCTATAGGAATGTTTTTGCACAAATATTAAGTTTTATGACAATAATTTTTTAATTTATTAAATAGAACAATTTCATTTATTTGCTTTGTTTTATTTTAAACGCGTTTTATGTTATTAAGGTTATAAATTGTATAAAACAGCAAAAAAACAGCGTCACGAAGTTGTTTTACATTAAAACAAGCTATTTATATTTTTAAAACAACTTTGAAGATTGTTTTAATGTTGTTTTATAGCTTTTTACAATAACAATTAAATACTCTTTAAAAATAACAGGTGTTTTATCGTCAGCATGAAATAGATTTTTATGACTAATTAAAGTGGTTTAAATATTGTAATGTTTATTTTTTACTCTTAGTTTTTTACTTTTACTTTTTAAGTATCATGTTAAATAAAAACAATTACTAAAAATAATATCTTAATAGTATTAAATACGTTACTTGCTCATTACACTATAACTGCAACTTTAACTTTAAGTCGTAAATTAAGCTGTAAATTATAACAGTAACCTACGCTATTTTAAACTCCGCCAAACAAGAAAATTATAAAATAGTATTTAAATATGAGATAATATGTTAAAAAATAACAACTACGTATAAAAGGTACAATTTTATGCTAATGCACCCCCCCCCCCCCATTACCGCAAAGCAGCAGGAGCTGTGAAGGAAGGGGGGGGGGGGGAATCAAAAAAAATTTTTTTTTTTGCGATTAGATTTTTTTGCGATATTTTGAGCCCTGCAATAAATATTTGCAATTGTGTCAAGTAATGTTTTTTTGTAGAAAAAAACATCACTTGACACAATAAATGAAATGTAGCTTTTCTTTCTTTAAAGCCTTCAAGCTTTCAACCCAGACCACTAACTTCAACCCAGACCACTAACTTCAATTAAATCAGTTGTGTTAAAACAACAAAACAGGATAAAGTTTTTTGAAACCTTGTTATCTCAGGTTTTGATTATTTTTGATTATTTATACATAGACACATACATACATACATACATACATACATACATACATACATACATACATACATACATACATACATACATACATACATACATACATACATACATACATACATACATACATACATACATACATACATCGTGTACCTTAGTTTCAGGGTGTCTTACAAGCAATGAAGCACTTAAGCTATATTTAACATGCTCCACAGTTTTCATCCAGTTTTCATGGTAAACCATCTAAAATATCATTAATCTTTTCAATTCTTAATATAAAACTTTACAAACTTTATATTAACATCTTCATCAACAGCACTTACTTCAAATTCAATCAATGTTCGTGCAACTCTATTGTAACTCTTGACAACTTTATTTGCTTCAGGTGTCTAAAAAATTGTAGTTGATATACATTACAACTTTAGTACATTTTGATCTAATACACTAATACAATTTACATCAATTGAAAAATAAAGAGCTTGCAACATTAGGGTTTGCAATCCCGGAGGTCTTTCTCAATCCCAGGATTCCGGGATTGAGAAACATCAATCCTGGGATCCCTGGATTGATGTTTCTCAATCTATATAGTATTAAGTAGAATAAAAACAATACATCATTACATGCGCAGAAGAAAAATATGTTAATTAATGTTAAGAAATTTCATTAAAAATAAGGAAATATATCATTTTTCATGTGCTTTGAAATGTGACTTCAGAAAGCACAACGCGTCCAATGTTTCATCGCCCAACTTGTTACGAATTTTAGTCCAGCTAAAGAAAATGCCCGCTCAGCCTCAACACTTTAAGGTTTCATTGTCATTAGAAATGAATAAACTCTTTCAAAATAATCACCACATGTATAATTATTTTCAAATACTGTTGTTTCTTTTTAAATTTTTGATAACAGTGTTTCATGCCTAACTGGTTGCATCGGGGATTGCACTTCTTTAATTACACGATCAAGGTCCTCTTCAATAATAAGTGTTATTTTCAGTTTGAGATTCTTCAATAAAATTCAGCATATGAGACTCAACTGATGCTCTTACTAAAGCAAGATTGGAAGCGTTTAATCTTTCCAGCAATTCTACCAACAGTTTTTGACAATTATATGAAGTAGGCACTGTAATTATTTCTTCATTGACTTCAACGGAGCTTCGACCTTTATGCAGGTATTGCAGAAGTTCACTCATATCAGTTTGGCGTTCATGTATACGAGCCATTAAAGCTGTACGCATTTCCTTGCCTGCGCTATCGTTAGCATCTTTTAATTTTGTAAGCACAAAATTAATAGCAATGTCAGCTGTAAATAGGTTACAAGCTCGGCGACAACGTGATTCAACAGTTGATTTAATTGGAAATAAAGTTATAATAATGTCTGATAATATTGTCAAATCATCATACGACAGAGCTATAGAATTATCTTGCACTCTGTAAATATCAATTAATGATTCTTGTATACAATTTTTTACTTTATAAAATCGTTTAAGCATTAACAGAAGGCTGCTCCACCTTGTTTTGCAATCCATAATTATAGACAATTGTTTTCAAAATTCAGCCTTGATATATTTTTGTAAGATGTCATTCTTGGTAGGTGATCGTCTAAATATTAATATTAACTTGCGTACTTTTTTAATGACTGGTCCATAATGAACTTCATTTAGTTCAAGTTTAGATCTTAAAGTTTCATGATACAATCATTAAATCTGTAGCCCAGTAAATCTTCCTCAATATCCTCATTATTAGATAAATCACTGTCAAAAAATTCATTTTCAAATTCTGGATGATTTGCATTGAACTCTCTTTTTTTATAAAGAACATCAATTACAGCCGTGGGCAAAACATAATTGTTGATTTGCAGCCAGCAACCTTCCAACTTTTTTCATAACACTAGCTCTGTCAGTCATTATAGACACAATGTTGCCGTGTAGATCAAGACAATGGTCTTTAAGTTTTTTTTCTAATAGTTCAATGCACTTTTCTGCTGGCATTGACACTGTTATTAGCACTAAACCCAAACTCCAAAACTGAGAATATTTTTCCATGAATGTTAATATTCATATAGCGACAGTTTCAAAGTGATGTCTATTTGTAAAAAGATAAAGAAAATTTCCCTTCTACCCCGAATTCTGTACTCTTGAGCGCTTTAATTTGCTAAACTAAACATAATCTTACTTATTTGCTGTACTCTACTACATGATTACAAATTGTGTTTACTGACGTTGGTAGATTTCTGAATCCCATAGCAGTTAGAGCGGCACGTAAATCTATTGAAGAACAAATTACATTAAATATTCTGTTAGTAGTTTAGATTTGTTTTTTGGTGGTTTATCTGATGTGAGTTCTCCGGTAATATAAGGTTAAGTTGGACTTTCAACCTTCACATTATGCACCTACAACATGTGTATATGAAGTCCTTTTGTTGAACCACCACAGATTTTTAAAATCTTCTTGCATTTTGACAATTTACACATCGCTGTTTGCCCTTTCTCTTCTCGTAGAAAACATTTCCAAACAGCTGAGTTACTTTTAATTGTAAAACCCACATACGCCATGCTTATTTAAGTTTTAATTTTAAGAGTAAACCTTGTAAGAAACGCGCATTTTTTTTCAGTTTAAAAAAGTTTGTTTTGCAGAATTACAAAACAGAATAACTGAAAATAGAATTACTTTCGGCAATATTATACAAAATAAAAATTATTATATTGATGCCCATAAATTGTTATTATTTTTATATATTTTTTGATTTCCCTTTTGTTTTGCTTAATCGTATATCTATGTTTTGCTCAATCGTATATGCTCGAATCCCGGGATTGATATTAGACAATCCTGGGATTACAGGATTATAAAAAAGGCTGGGATCCCAAGATTTCGGGATCCCGGTATTGCAAATCCTATGCAACACTTTCTGCATTTTTTAATACTTTTAAATTTTATAATACCCTTACTAACATTTAATATGTTAATTATGCATCAACCAAAATAGAGTTTTGGAAACAATAGCATATATGTAACCAAATTTTTTTTTTTTTTTTGTTAAATCTATTATGTGTTAATATCATTGAAAAAGATTTTTAAATGTTTAATTTATATGATTTTATTTATTGTAAGTTTTGCTTTTGCTTTGGTCATAGTTTTGTCTAGTTTTTTTTTTTTTTTTTTTTTTTTTTTATTTGCATTCACTCCCAACAAGGCTGCAAGCAACCACTATTAAGTTGGGAGTTACTAGGAAAAAAAAAGAACAGAGTTATAGAGCAAGGAAACGGTTGACAGAAGACTTAAAAAATTGAAGGTTGTATGAGTCAGGAAAACATGAAGATGGGAGAGAGTTCCAAAGTATTGAAGTGCGGGGAAAAAAACTAGATGAATAAAAGTTTTTAGAGCATGCAGGGACAGATACAGAAAACGAATGAGACTTAGCTGAATGACGAGTAAAACGAGAATGAATTTTAGTTGATGGAACTAGAGATGATAACTCCTTTGAGCAGTGACCATGATAGTATCTGTAGAAAAGAGAAAGAGATGCAACTTTACGACGATGGGAAAGAGGTTCAAGTTTAGCAGATAGTCCAGGTCCAACAACATTTACAATGCGTTTTTGGACCTTGTCAAGAAGAGAGAGTGAATCGTTAGAAGAACCAGCCCAAATATGACAACAGTATTCCATACAGGGACGAATAAGAGATTTGTAGAGGTAGAGAATGGAATCAGAAGTAAGGAAATGGCGAGCACGATAAAGAGAAGCAACCTTATCGATTGTATATATGGTTTCCATGAAAGGTCAGTAGTAAGCGATAATCCAAGAAGACGTAAAGAGGACGACTCAGTAAGAGGACTGCCATTCATTAATATAGGAATGTTGACCATATTATGGTAGTTGTTTGCAGTAAGCAATTGGGTTTTTTTAGAGTTGAAATTCACAAGCCACTGTGAACCCCAATCTATTACTGAAGTGAGATCAGATTCAAGATCAGCTGCTTGTTCTAGGCGATCGAAAAGAGAAGACTTTTTGTCAAGACAGGAGTATAAAGTTGAGTCATCAGCAAAAAGAGCTACTTTAGATGAAAGGTTGTCAGGAAGATCATTTATGTAGATAAGAAACAAAACAGGGCCCAGGATGGAACCTTGGGGAACCCCAGAAGTTACTGGAAATAAAGAAGAGTGTTGGCTTTCAAGGATGACTTTAATAAACCGGTTAGAAAGAAATGATTTGATTATCTCAAAAACTTTCCCAGAAACACCATATGAAGCAAGCTTATGGAGAAGACCAGCATGCCAAACTTTGTCGAAAGCTTTAGATATGTCAAGAGCAATAGCCCTAGCCTCACCGCCTCCATCTAATGCACGATAAAATCTTTCAGTTACAGCAGTTAGCAAGTCGGCCGTAGAGCGAGAGGATCGAAAACCGTATTGATTGTCTGACAGCAGTTTATTTGACTCAAGATGAGATGTGAGGAATTTGTTGATTAAAGACTCAAAGACCTTGCTAATAACAGAAAGAAGACTGATCGGACGATAATTGGAGGGGTCAGAATTTTCTCCAGAGTTTTTGAATATTGGAACCAGAGTTTTTGAATATTGGAACCAGTTTTAGTCAGAAGTATTATTTAACAGTAACCAACAGCAACTGGTTTAAATCATGATATATTAAAAAGAACTATAGATTAAAAGAATCAGTGCTCAACCTTCAAAAACCTTTTAATTAGCTATCACTCACCTTAATAAGATATTTGTATTCTTGTTTTTTATAATTTTTTTTTAAACAAAAAATTTTAAATTTAAATTATCAACTTTGATTATTTAATCAAACTGCATGAAATTTCTTCAAATCTCTGTTAATTAAACTGGATGAAATTTCTTCAAATCTCTATTAATCAAACTGCATGAAATTTCTTTAAATCATGAGGCGCTAAATGCTTTATCAAACTTAATAAATTTTATTTATATTGTAGATTACAAAAAAAAGTAACAAATTAATAACCTTTAATAAATCTTCACATCGACTAAGTAACTCCATCGGATGTGATATTTGTCGAAATAGTTGTCTAGACCAAGCAATTTTGCTGGAAATCTTAAATATAATGAAAGTTTTCAAAGATGAAAAAACTGTCAAAACATGTATTATATTATTAAATCACAAAACTGTCAAACTATATATTACATAATATATTACAAATATAGTTCATTAATAAATAAGCTATGACACCTAGTAAATTATTTGCAAATCTATCAATTTAAACATCTTGAATAACTTGAAGAAAAATTAAGTTTTCTATGTCATATCTATTATTTACATAATATAAGAAAAATTAATATTAAAGACTCTTCATCAAAATTTACATGATTTTAAATCATTTTATTAATATATATTATATATTATTTACATTTAGTATAGCATAACATTTTAAAATAAAAAAACTGATGTATTTTTATATATTAATCATTAAAAAAATGGTGTATTTTTATTATCTACATCATCTCAGTGAAAAAATATTATTATTTTATTTATAGCACAATAAACATGAATTTCAATTAATACTCACTGGAGGCATATCACGAAAACAAGGGGGATTTTCTTTTTGTTTTTGATAAATTTTCTTTATATGATCAATTTCTCTGGAAATAAACAGTTGTAAATATATATTATTATAATATTTATTTGACATTAACATCAAAATAAATAAGATCTATAAATGTCCGGAAAAAATATATATTTCAAAAATTTTCTTTTACTAAAATATACATATTTAAACATTTAGGTAGTCTAAAATATGATTGAAATATTTTTGTTATATTTATTTTTTTTAATAATCATGGTGGTATGTATATTGCTTTAAGTCCCAGCTTCTAATTGTAAAAACAAAGAAAAATCACGCAGAGAAATGGAATAATTTAGTAATTTTGTATTATTTAACACCCAAATACATTGTAAGCTGTGAAAAATCTATAATACCATAATATAATCCATAATAATCCATAATATTTTAGCATAAATATTTCAATTGTTTTGGTATTTGATGTACTTTGGTTATTAGAGTGATGACCTTGTTTCCCTGTATCATAACTTGATGAGCATTAAAGATTATATAAACTTTTACTTACCAGGTAGTTTCATAAAAAAACCTCACACACATTACACAATGTCATTGTTGTCAGAATTGTGGTAGCTCTCAGCTCACAACTCTGGTTAATAAGGGCAATACAGATCAAGTATATATATGTTTTCAAGTAGTCTTTTAAGCAGAGACTTCTTTGGTTATCAAAGTAGCAGATAGTTCTGTTTAGAAATCTTCAGCGCAAACAATTGACTGCAAAACCTGTCATGTCAGCTCATGATTATGAAATGAATAACATATTTTATGCAATATACACAGTCCAGGTTTCAAGCATCATAATATATGCAAGAAGAGCTAGAAGAGAACAGAACAGAAAAGAGCTAGAAACAGAACAGCAAGAACAGTGCCAGTGTGCATTGCTGATGTTTAGAACCTCAGCTTGAAACTTTACAATGAAAAAATTTTTTTTTTCAGTGTAGTAATGAGAGACATGGGTGAGGTGGTAAAGAAACTTTATGTCTTTTCTCTAACCACCAATTCTACCTTGCTGAAGGTTGCTTTTAATTTATCATGATTGTTTATCAAAATTAGTCAACCCATAAAGCTTACCGCCCTTGACAGAGCAAAGAACGTAATCCAGCAATTGATGCAGACAACTGATAAAGATGGGTTTGCAACTTTGAACATTTGTCTTCAACTATTTAGTGCAGTTAAACAACTGTTATCTTCTTACCAGTATTTACACTTGTTGTGTCCAATTCATTAGAATTAGTTCCCGCATGTAGAAATTCTAATTTACTAAAATTTGATTACTTAATTAAAAAAAGATATTTAAGAGTAAATTTAGAAATGTGCTTTAAAAATATCACAATTTCAACAATAACACAATATTGCACAATAACACACTATTACACAATAACACACTATTAATCTTTACAACTCTAATTGCTGTTCCACCTTTAACTGCTTATCACTAGAAAATAGATGCAAACAGAAAAATTATAACAAAGAGTTATAATTTTCTTTTGCATTTGTTTCTCCTACACTGAAAAACAATAACAAAAAAAAATTTCTGTAGAACTACATCTAGAGATGGTCGGACATGGGCCACATTGTGTCCGATGTGCAACCGAGTCAAAAAAATTTTACAAGATGAATGATCGGTTTGAATTGAAAAATTTTCAGCGGTGTCCGTGATCGAAATATTCGGTTCTGATTGAAGAATGTTTTGTCCGATGTCCGCCATTGTCAGACTTTTTTATGGCCGCCATGTTCGGCGTCCGACTAGGCCGGCATTTCTGGGCCAAATCGATTAAAATTGATTGACTTTTCAGAAAGTGTTCGACTGTTCGGTTGTACGACTTGTTCAGCATTATTATCTTTCTTGAATTTATTCCATTTTAATCCAAATTATTCACCACAGCTTTAAATTATTTCAAGACTTTTAAAAGTTTCATTCTCCTTGGACTACAGGAATTGAAGCATTTAATTTTTTTTAACACTGATGCAGTGGTTTTCATAATTTAAAGTTTAGCTTTTTTGAAATCAGCGTAAAAAACTGCATAAGAAAAACTTATTTTGATTATCAAATTCAAACATGACCAAAAGCAAAGAAGATATGATAAATATCCAATTTGCTTTGGTTGTGAACAAAAAATTAATTTTTTTAAAATTTTTCAATTGAATTTTTCTTTTATAACATATTAAATATATATTACAAAAAATTTATAAATTTATTGAATTTATTAAAAAACTTTTGTTTTGTAAATATCAACTTTGTTTTTTAACTTTGCATGTAGTCAAATTCGATTTAGTAACACATTTTCGAGAACTTATTACACAAAAATACAAAATGGCGCATGTTATAAAAGAGATCTATGAGACTTCAGATGAAGTCATTGAACTTAATGCAATTTTAAATGAACAAATTTCCAGTGGTTCTGTTCTTTTGAAAGCAAAAACTACTGGTGTAGGCAAGTCAAAACTTTGGATGAATTTTTCTTTGCTCTTCAAATTACATGCCACCAAACCTGTCAAAAATATTGCAGTTTGTAACATTTGTAAAAAAGCTGATCACCAAAAGCTAAGTAGCACTACTACAGCCCCAAGTGAACGAATGAATTCCATTGCAAAGCTGATTACTAATGACAGGAGAGCCAATCTTGCACCAGAAACAATTGAAGCCTTGATGCTACTTCGAATGGGCAAGGAACTGCAAAATTCTCGTTTCAATGCCAAGGACAAACACTAAGAAAACTTATTGAAAACTTACTGAACTTTTTTTTTTAATTTACTACCTGTATTATACAGGCTGTATATACTGCACTTAAATCTGTACTAGAAATTACTACGAAGCTGTAAATATGAAAAATTGTCTGATTCTTGTGTCATTTTTTATTTTTCATTTTTTTGCATGTTCGACGTCCGACCGCGTTCGAGATTTTTAGTTCAATGACTGTTCAGTGATCGATCGATGTTCGGTTCGACATTAGTTTTTCTGTCCGGTGTTTGGGGTGTCCGATTTGTCCGGGTTGTTTGATAAAATTATTGTTGCTCGTGTTCGACCGGTTTGGTGGTTCGAACCGAACGAACACGGGCGAACAGAAAAACGTCAATCAGTCCAACCATCTCTAACTACATCATACATTGTTGAAAATTACACCACAGTCCAACCTGACAGTCCACAGTTTTCTATGATATTCTGGAAAATTCTCTGATAAATATACTACTCCATATGTCAGCTTTATGAATTAGATTACACGCATGAATTATTACTAACAGTATATATTATCTTATTATATATTATCTTCAAATGATCTACATAACATTTTAAAATTGCTTGTGCGCGACCTTTTTTAATATTTCAATTAAATGAACTTTGTCTTAGTCATTAATAGAAAAAAAGAACAAAAATTAATTCAACAGGAATTATTTTTGAGAAAAAAAATCAAAAAAGTCATCATCTACTAATTATGTTGTGTATGCATGTTATGTATTTTGCATAGAAAGTCTGAACAACTATTTTAAAATCCCTCTCTTTTTGTAGTGATAAATTATTTATATTTACATATATTTACTAATATGTAAAATATGTACTTATTTGTACATATATGTACAACACATATTTATTTTTATTATAAAAAACCACAATTCGTGATACTTTAAGACATGATAAGATATGACTTACTTTAAGACATGAGATATGACTTACTTTCAGACATAAAAAATGACTTACTTTAAGACATGACTACTTTGTAAAGTATTTACATAAGATATGACTTACCTTGTAAAGTTGAACAACACTTTGTGGTACTTATTTTTTAGGTTTAGATCAATACCAAGCAATCTTTTAAACTTATCCAAAAATTCTAAACCTTGTAATGTCTAAATCAAAACATTAAAATAAAAATAATAAAAACAACAATAAAAAATAAAAATAAAAACTAGTATTTGTATAAAAATACTGTAAGGAAAGTCAATTTTATTATAAGATTTATTATTTAAGATTTATTATATAGGATTTCATTATTGTACTATTTTTTTTTTTTTTGGTAAATAATACATTAGATTTAAGGAAGGTAAACATAAATTAAAAAAACTTTTAAATATAAAAGCCTTCAAATTTAAAAAATATGGACACAAGAAAAAACATAGCAATTGGTTTCTAATTTGAATATTTATTTACGCAACTGTAAAAGATTTTTCAAACCACGAATCAATGAAATTTTGAAGCTCTCCTTGAAGTGAATCAACTCCCAGTTTAAATTTTTCAAAATCAGCATCAAACTAAAAAAATAAAAAGTTAACTACTGTTAATATTTTAAATAAAAAGCAACAATAAAACAGTTACAAAGTTAAAAAACAAACAAACACAGAAGCAGTGAAATTTTATGTTCATATATATACATACAAGCATATTAAACAATTTTGTTTATAAACAAAGTTTTTATATTCAACTGAAACTGATTTACTTTAAAATTACTTTAACTTCAGTTTTATGCAAGTGTGAACATAAACAACACATCGTGTTATTAGAAATTGGTAAAAAAATTAACTTTTAATGTGTTATAGGAGGGGAAAATTCTCCTAATACACATGTTATACTCGTTATTGTACTTGGGTTTATTTTTAGTTAAATGTGTTTGAACAACCTTTTACCTTTTAGTGGTTTGAACAACCTTTTACCTTTTAGTGGTTTGAACAACCTTTTACCTTTTAGTGGTTTAAACAACCTTTTACCTTTTAGTGGTTTTAACAACCTTTTACCTTTTAGTGGTTTGAACAACCTTTTACCTTTTAGTGGTTTGAACAACCTTTTACCTTTTAGTGGTTTGAACAACCTTTTACCTTTTAGTGGTTTGAACAACCTTTTACCTTTTAGTGGTTTAAACAACCTTTTACCTTTTAGTGGTTTTAACAACCTTTTACCTTTTAGTGGTTTGAACAACCTTTTACCTTTTAGTGGTTTGAACAACCTTTTACCTTTTAGTGGTTTGAACAATCTTTTACCTTTTAGTGGTTTGAACAACCTTTTACCTTTTAGTGGTTTGAACAACCTTTTACCTTTTAGTTTACAACTATATATTTAAAAACACATAAAGCTTGTAAAAACTTACATCATTTTTACGATGATCAAGAATATCATAATTTTTATTTTTAATGCTGGAAACTAAGTCTACATAATGAGATAAAATATTTTCAATCCCCTAAAAATCAAAAGATATTATATTAATTCATAACTGATTTCACAAAGAATTAATCGGAATATCTAGTAAACTAAAAAAGATATAGCAGACTAAAAATACATTGACAAGTTTTGTAATAAAGCAATAACAACAATATCATAATCATACCTCAATTTTAATTTTTTTCAATGCAGAAAGACTTTCAACTGTTTTTAACAAATCATCGATTTTTGTTAAACGATTACAAAAGGCATCAAACTTTCCAAAGATATAAGTTTCGCTAACCGAAAAAAAGTTATAATTGCTTTTTAATAAACTATACAAAAAATTTTTTTTACACTGGCATAGCTAAAACATCCAAAGCTAAAATAATAAAATGAAATGCATCAAAAAAACAACTTGAAATTTTTATAAAATGTACAGACAATCTGCATGGTTGTCTATACATTTTTATCAACAGTAGTAACTCGTTAATTAACCATAACATTGAAGTATATTAGTATCTGCATGATACTAATATATTCCAATGTATATTAGTAGATTAATGTATATTTGTATATTAATATTGGAGTATGCTAATATCTGTAATTTTGGTACTTTATTAAAAAACCACAGCAGAGTGCTCAAAATAGACATAAAAAAAGGGTTTTCTAATAATTTTTGTACAGAGCAGCATATCTTGACAAAAAAGATTCCTAACTTTACTGGTGTGAAACTCCTGCAACTGCTTCAAGTGTTTATTCTTGCTTTCTAAAACTACTTATATAGATTTCAACTGATCTGTAATGTAAGTTGTTGATTTGTAACTCTTTATGGTATCTTTTTTTTTTGTAAAATTTGCAAAGTTGGTTCAAATACTGGTAATAAACAACATCAAATTGAAAAAGAACTAGAGTTTTCAAAAATGATTTTAGCATCAAGGCCATTGAAGTAAAAAAGATGCTATTGTCGTATTTATTTTTTAGTTTGTCTTAGTTATATCAGTGTTTGTATTCACAATGTCCAGTACAACCACCAAACTTTGATTTTTAACAAATTTTGAAATCAGTCACATTATTGGCAAATTAATTGATTAAAACAGAGTTGATGTTAGATTAGTAACACACAGAGATAAAGTTGTTAAATTAGCATCTAAACCCAACTATGAAAGTAGAACAATATTTGATGAAAACTTGATAGCAATCCATATGAAAAAGACAAAATTACATTATAACAAACCCATTTACTTGGGTATGCGCATCCTAGATTTAAGTAAGACACTAATGTATGAATTTCACTATGATTATAAAAATAAATAAATAATATATTATAATAAAAATAAATATATTTAGATTTTAGGAAATGTGATTAAGCAGGCACTGTAATTTTACTTTTAAATATGTGGATACAGGTCATTACTGTTTTTCTTAAACAAACTCTTGTCTAAGGCCATTTAACTCCACTAAAATCTGTTTATGTCACTCATATAAGACATGTAAGTGTTTTTAGTTTCAGTAAGTCCATTTAGATGTTGATGGACGATTGTTTAAAACTTCTAATGGGAGGCAGTATTTTGTTATTAAAAACTTCCAACAGCTACTACAACATTCAGCACCTTTTATATCTTTTAACAGCTACTACAACATAAATTCACTTTTTCAAAAGTAGTTTTTGTCCAAATTTAAAAGAAATCACAAACTTATTTAAACTATGGTTCATTGAGAGAAACTTTTAGTGTTGCTTTGAATTATTAACTTTGAATTGAAGTAAATTGTACTTAAATGAGATCTAACTATACTTGTTAATAAAAATTTGTGAAAATTTAAAACTATATTTAAATTAGATACATAAACCTTGAATTGCCCTAATTGCTTATTAACTACATGCACAACTATTTCAGGTAAAATGATTAGCATGATTTAGGTTTCTCCCACATAATATGATTTAAATTATGCTTGCATCCAATTTTCATTCTTGTGGATTTAGGTTTTTTTGGGTATCTACAGTTTCAGCTATAAACTCTGACTCGATATTAATAGCGAAAAACAAATTTTTCTGAATAGTGTACACGTTTATTATTAAAAAAGTTTAAATTCAAAAAACAACATAAATGAACATAAAATAATGAAGGAATATAAAACATGATTTATTACTTTGGTCTCCTTAAACTTCTAGAAAAGTTTGTATTTGTCACAGCATTGATGCAAAAGACTTACAATATTCAGGTGTTGTTTTTCTTATGACCTGGTTTTGGAAACCGATACAAATTACCTTGTGTGCCATAAATAGGATAAAAACATGGCATTATATATAATTACTTAGAACAAAATCTAACCTTTCAACCAATATATAATGTGCAATAGCCATATGTGATTTTACTGAACTTACTAATGATCTAATATGGGTCAGCCTTTTTTTTATCTGCTACAAATAATTACTACTGATTTTCTGTAAATTTTCAGCTCACAAATTTTTTTTGTTGCAGAGATATGAGTTATATATATATATATATATATATATATATATATATATATATATATATAATATATATATATATATATATATATATATATTGTTTGATATACATTTTTATGATTCTTCGACAATCCTAACTAGTTCTTTAAAATTAAAATTAAAAGATAATTTAAGAGCAATCCTTTTCTTTACAAAACCTAAAAAAGCATTCACATCTAAAGATATATCCATTTGACAAAGAAGCAGGTTTTGCTATATTATATGAAAGTAAGCAAAAGATAAATTAGAAGAACAAATAAAAAATAGTAAAGTTATTGATTACGTCCCAACACCCACATTCACTACTAAATTTCAAAAACTGTTATGTAAATTAAGAAAACAGAGTTAGTTAGACAATGCCACTTACTTTTAAATGTATCCATCAGATTGCATCTCACCTAGAATCTACGGAATGGTTAAAGCTCACAAACCATGTTTTGATGTAGTTAATTTATATCCATCTGTACCGATCGATGAAGCAATACTGGTTATTGTTAACATATTGAACAATGATTTGGAAGATTTAAAAATTTGGACTAAATTAATTCTTTTAGATATACACCAGTCAATTGAACTTTCATTAAGCAGATGTTATTTTTTATACAAAGATAAAATTTTATCTAATTCAGGTCCAATTAGTTTATTATTGATGGTAGTCATAGCTGAAGAATTTTTGAAAAATATAAAAAAAAGCCCTAAATATAGCTTTTGTTAATTCATTCCAACCAATAACTTACAAAAGATATGTATACGATACCCATGCTTGCTTCAATTCGAAAGATAAACAAGAACCCTCCATAAAATATACTGTTGAACTTGAAAACAAAAGAAAACAACTAAACTTTTTAGATATTTCTTTTACAAATACAATGAACGGATTTTATGAACTTCAAGTACACCATAAGGATGCGATAACCAATGTTCAAATAAAACCAAACTCAAACATCAACTCAAGCATAATCACTGGCGTCTTTAAAGTATTTTAATGTAGAGCAAAACAAATTCGTTCTAAAAAAACATCTCTCACAAGAAATTGATTTCCTCATAAATACTTTCTTTCAAAACAGTTATAACAAAAGTTATCTATTTAAACAATTGGATAAGCAATTTGTTAAACTACCATGGATACCAATTATTGGCCATAAACTCCCAAGAGAATTTAGAAAACAAAATATCAGAGTTAAATTTCCTTCAGCCCCCAATTTAAATAACATACTATGCAATAACAAAACAAAACTACCTCCGAACTCAAATCTGGGTGTTAACAAGCTTAAATGCTCATGCGGATATATATATATATTAAAGAGACTAAAAAAAAAAATCATTTCAAGAAGTGCGAAACACCAAAGAGCCTGTAAAAATCAAAAATGGTCGAGTTCAGGAGCCAAGGAACATTCTAGAACATGCCACTGATTGACACTTTTGATTGGCTGAATCCTACGAACTTGGCAGTCATTCAATAATACAAGAAAAGAACAGTTTGAGAATCCTTGGAGATAAATAAAGCAAGAGTTCGACACAAGATGAAAACCAATTTTGAAAAAATTTAACTGACATCACTATTATATTATTTGATTGGTTTTTATATTTTACAATTTTTAATGTCTTCTTTTTTAAGCAATTGGTTTAATGTTATTTTGTAAAGT
>NC_061158.1:36722083-36904583 GCF_022113875.1 Hydra vulgaris | reverse complement strand
CGCTTTATGCGATCATCAGACGTTACAAACAACCGTAACAACAACAAAAATTATATACAAAAATACAATACAGTGTTAGCTTAGATGACGTTAAAGTTGCAAATAACAAATTTGTTTTCGTGGCGACATTTTGATATTAGTTCATTTCGTTTATTCAGTAGTTTCAAAGATGACGTAATGATATGGTATTTTTTGGTTAAGCAAAGGTTACATAACTTTCCTCCAGGTTTAAATGGTTCCGCCCTATCAATAACTTTCCACGTAAGAATAGGATTTGAAAATCCCTTTTTTTTCATTTCCCAGAGATATTTCGAAAGTTCTGTGGTGTTAGCTTTACTTTCGTATTGAAAGGAATTTTTATGTTTGTACCAGCAATCTTTAAAGGTGTGTTCCGTTAGACCAATATAATTAAGACCACTATCCTGCGGTGATGTTTTTACATTGCAGACGTAAATTATATTTTTACTGAGACACATACCTTGCAAAGAACATTGAGAAGGTTGCCGGCAGTTACATGTTGGAACAATTGTGTTGGAAACATTAGATAATATTTTTTTATTGTGTGAATTAATAATAATGGTGATGTTAGGAAGACAGCTATAACTAACTTTTAAATTATTCTTATTAAAAATTTTTCGAAACTTATGTGTTTTTGGAAAATGCTTTTCAATTAGATTTAGAAAATTTTTTGCGATGTTGGTTTTTACATTTTGTGAAAACGGAGGATTAAACCAAATAATGTTTCGTGATCTTGATTTTGGTTTTGATGAGGTAAGGTTTTTTTGAAAACTAATCTTTTCATTATACTCACTTGCTGTTAACGCATTGTTATAAAATGGTGATGCTATATCAAAAACTTCCATGCTAGATGAAATATTGCTAATACGGTTAGATATCATAGATGGTATGGATTTAATAATACTAGGTGGGTGGTTAGAACTTGCGTTGATGTATAATGGGTGGTCACCTTAAGCTAACACTGTATTGTATTTTTGTATATAATTTTTGTTGTTGTTACGGTTGTTTGTAACGTCTGATGATCGCATAAAGCGTGAAACTCTGAGTTATGTTTCAAATCTAATTGTATTTATTTTATTATTAATTTAATACATATTTGCTCTACTTTTGTATTGAGCACTGTCTACCGAGAAATTACTTTTATTATTGATATATATATATATATATATATATATATATATATATTATTTTTATCTTTTTATTTTATCATTAATTACAAATATATATATGTGCATTATTGTTAGGTTTTTATTTTCTCATAAATAATTATAATAATAAATTATTAATAATAAAAAAAACAAGCAATAAGATGACTAATTAGTTTGATTTTTTCAGCGCGTTTTTAAAATGCGTCATTTTTAATAAATGCTAAAAAAACCATGGCCATGTTATCAACAAAAAAATATATATGCGTGGTCATTCAAGGCGTGCAACCGCACGTGTCTCCTGAGAAGGCCTGATATGTGTTTGTATATATATATATATATATATATATATATATATATATATATATATATATATATATATATATATATATATATATATATATATATATATATATATATATAGAAAGAGAGAGAGAGAGAGAGAGAGAGAAAGGGAGAGAGAGAGATATTTTAAAAGGAATAATTTTGCAAAAAATAAATAAAAAATAAAAGTATTGTTGTAAATAGTACCTAAATTCAAATTGCTTTTCATTATGACTTTCTCTTAATTTCATTTTTGTTTTCTGAAAACTTTTTTGATACTCTTCATTTAACTTGATACACTCACTTATTTTCGATGTAATGATATTCCTAAACACAAAATGTTGTGCAATTAAAAACAATTAAATCACATACAATATACAAATACAATTAAATCACATACACATACAAATACAATTAAATCACACCCCATGCTGCACTAAACATGAGATCATACTACAATATACTACAATTTATACTAAAATATTGATAATCATCAAATACAGCCATGTGTGAGCTTGCTAAAACCTCCTGACACTTTGAAAATAAATAAGTTCACTTTTTCATTATTTCATATGCACATACAAATACTAAATATACCACAACACCATACTAAATCAAAACACCACATTACTATGTATTTGGTGTGGTCTATTTGCAAACATCACAAATCTATACTATAAACATCACAACACCAAAAAACAACCAAAAAAACAACCAAAAAAACAACCAAAAAACAACCAAAAACCAAAACATACTCCAAACTATACATTTCATAATTATAAATCTAAACATTTTAAATTAAAATCTAACTGTCTAACAAACAAACCAAGGATTAGTCCAAAGCGCTAGTGAATCTTGTCGAATATATGATTTGCATGATGTAATCATTTGATTTGTAATCTTCACAAATAATGATGTCATTCTTTCAGATGTGTTATAATATTGAGAAATACTATATATCATTTGAATTCCATTCATCAAAGTGCTGAGATGCTCAACCATTTTTAACTAAATGAGAAAACCAAATTTTAAAAAGAGAAAAACAACCAATAATAATCAAAAAATTTAAATTTAGAAGTATAATTAGAAACAGCTACAAAAATAACAAAAAGATAGCGTAAAACAGCCAAAAAATTTAAATAAGATAAAAATTGTTTTATTTGCTGTTAATCAACCATTATATTCTGTAATTTCAAGATTGTATACAAGCAAAAAAACAAAAAAACAACTAAAAATAGTTAAACAGGATAAAATGTAACAAACAAAAAATTGTAAAAAAACAATTATTTTAATTAAAAATATAGATAGCAGCAATACTAATTTAATAACAATAGTAATAGCAAATCTATAATAATAATAAAAAAAAACTTTTTATATACATTGAGATGTATATGCATACAGCCACACACACCCACGCAAGCACCGTGTATGCTTGTGGGAATGTGTGGGTGTGTATGCATAATCATCATTTATATATACACACATATACATACACACATACATGCATACATACATACATACATACATACATACATACATACATACATACATACATACATACATACATACATACATACATACATACATACATACATACATTCATACATACATACATACATACATACATACATACATACATACATACATACATACATACATACATACATACATACATACATACATACATACATACATACATACATACATACATACATACATAAATAAGTAAGGAATAAAGAGAGAGAAATTTAATATGGTTAAAAAATAAATATAATGATTGCGAAAGATCCTTCTGTAACAATTTTTGCGTTGAATTTTTTCTTTTGAAAGTTTTTGAAATTTTGAATTTTTTGTCTTGAAAAAAATGTTGTCATAGCCTTGTTTTGGTCTTCAACAAAATAAATATAAAATTCAACAATTTAAAAATATATACTACATATTAGTTTAAGAAATATATATATAAGTTTAAGCAGCAGTAAGTTTCTGCTTATAATTATATTACTTATATTATTTTATATTATTAAATACTAATTTGTATTAGCAATAAACAATGTTTATTATTAATTTTACCTTATGCTCTTATTTAGCTCATAATTATGGATATTAAATATAATAGCAGTTATATAATACATTATTGATTTATCATATGTATAAGTGACAAAGAATGAAAATATATTATTGGTTTAATAAAACCAATAAAATAAAGTATATTTTATAGGTTCATCGTGTATAAATTTTTTTGGTTCATCATATATACTTTATTCTATTGATTCATTAAATACTTTTATTTATTGGTTCATCATATATACTATATTCTATTGGTTCATCATATATAATTTATTTTATGGGTTTATCATATATACTATATTTTATTGGTTTATCACATATACTTTATTTTATTGGTTCATCATACATTCTATATTTTATTGGTTCATCATATATTCTATATTTTATTGGTTCATCATATATACCATATGTATAAAAAGTGATAAAACGATGATAATTTATCACTAAACTTTTTTAACATGAGTGTAAACAATAAATTTTGCAGAACATAACAAATTCATAAAAGTTAATGTTCTGACAAGATTTATCATAGAGAAAAAATCAAAGTCATGAAGAACAACAAGCATTTAATTTGTAAACATATAAAAAAAGTAACTTACTGGACTGCATTTCTTTAAAGGAACAAATATTTTTTCTAAAGTACTCAAGTACTTCATGTTATCCTTTGCTTCATTTGCAGCATTTGTTATCTGACAGTCAAACTCTTTCCAGTGTTTAATTGTTTGGGACTTTGCAGCAAACAAAACACCAATTGCTGCCCGACAAGAAGAACTTTTTATTTGACCAAGTAAGCTAAATATATATATAACATTATATATCAAAAATAGTAAGGTAGAATGGAACAATGTGGACCTATGGGGTAATCTGAGTCTAAGTGATACTAATCAGTTTTTCTGAAAAACAACTTTAAATTAAAAAACAAAAACTTTATCTTCAGTTAAAACAACTCTCTAAATTTGTTTTATCAGCTTATTAGACAAAATATTAGGTAGGCTTTTGATTTAAATGGAAAATACATTAATATAATGATTTTCATCAAAAAACTTAAACCTAAAAAATAAAGATAGCAAAAATAGATTCTGACATATAAAAAAAGATTTATTTCAGAAAAACTCTTTAATAATTAAGTCCACGCAGCTTGTATGAAATTTACAACATACTTATAGATACAGACAAAGTGCGGCCTGTAATTTATTAATTATAGAACATTAAATACTTTTTAAATCAAAAAAATTGTTTTAAAAAATTATTGTTTTTAATTCTATATATTTATTTAGACAATCAGTGAAGTTGTAATTGCATTTAAGTTTCAATTAAAACTAGCAACAACAAATAGATGACATTATTTAAATTATCCCAACACCAATATACAACACAAGAGTTTTCGGTCTATTTTAAATAGAGCTTTTGCTTAAGACTCTTATTTCTACAAATTTTAGACATACTTAGACTTTTTATAAGTAATTGGACTTTCAATTTCAAATATTTTATATTAAATATGGAAAATTCAATAAAAGATAATAAGTGAAAAAACTGTGGTAACAGTTTGCAAATTTATTAAACTAAGAAATTTTTTTATGATAACTAATTCATTATGTAAATCTCTTCATCCTAGATTAAAATATGTGAAAGCAGATAAAAACTTTTTTTTTTTCTTATGAAAAAAGAGGAATATATTTGTTTAGGAGAATTCTTTTTGCAAATGTGTTTGAAATTTTTTGTTTTTTAATAATTCAATATTGTCTAAAGTTCTTTTGATGTAATTTATTTATAAACATAAACTTTGTTTGCAAATATCATATTGGTAACTAAAATCTCTCTATAAATTGTTTATTGTCAATTTAAAATGTTGCAATAAATAGGTGAAAAAAAAAATTTGTGATGAAGAAACCAATCGTTATGTTAAAAATAAGGTTATTTTAGAAATCAATTATAAGAAAATATAATCTTTCTCAAATACCAAATTTAGATTTCTAAATAGTAATTTTTGTTATATAAGTTTAATATTCTTAACGTGGTTTAAAATTACGACGTAACTGCCAACCTTTAATTGTTTGAGGTCCGCAAAAAAATGCTGACCTCATTTCTATGTCTTATATATATATAAATGTATACATATATATATATACATGTATATATAAACATGTATATATATATATATATATATATATATATATATATATATATATATATATATGCATTTAAATATAACAATTTATAACCTATTTAATTTAGCCATTTTCTTTCTCCAATATAATAATTCATCACTTGGTCCAATGTCATCAGCTTCTTTACGAATCTAAAAGATTATAGTATATTACAAAAAACTGTTATCTATTACACAAGTTAACAAAAAAAAAATGTTTCTATTACTCCTGAGCAAACAATACATTTTTCTTGTAGAATTTCTCATTTTCTTATAGAATTTCTCATTTTCTTATAGAATTTCTCATTTTCTTATAGAACTTCTCATTTTCTTATAGAATTTCTCATTTTCTTATAGAATTTCTTATTTTCTTATAGAATTTCTCATTTTCTTATAGATTATAGTTATTAACAATTTTTTCTTATAGAATTTCTCATTTTCTTATAGAATTTCTCATTTTCTTATAGAATTTCTCATTTTCTTATAGAATTTCTCATTTTCTTATAGAATTTTTCATTTTCTTATAGAATTTCTCATTTTCTTATAGAATTTCTCATTTTCTTATAGAATTTCTCATTTTCTTATAGAATTTCTCATTTTCTTATAGATTATAGTTATTAACAATTTTTTCTTATAGAATTTCTCATTTTCTTATAGAATTTCTCATTTTCTTATAGAATTTCTCATTTTCTTATAGAATTTCTCATTTTCTTATAGAATTTCTCATTTTCTTATAGAATTTCTCATTTTCTTATAGAATTTTTCATTTTCTTATAGAATTTCTCATTTTCTCATAGAATTTCTCATTTTCTTATAGAATTTCTTATTTTCTTATAGAATTTCTCATTTTCTTATAGAATTTCTCATTTTCTTATAGATTATAGTTATTAACAATTTTTTCTTATAGAATTTCTCATTTTCTTATAGAATTTCTCATTTTCTTATAGAACTTCTCATTTTCTTATAGAATTTCTCATTTTCTTATAGAATTTCTCATTTTCTTATAGAACTTCTCATTTTCTTATAGAATTTCTCATTTTCTTATAGAATTTCTCATGTTGATTTTAAATATGCTGTATAATATTCTGGTTGTTATTTTACCAATGAGTAAAATAAACAAACAAGGTTCATCATTTTAGGCAAGATATAATGTAACACAGGTTTACATCTATACCAGCCTGTTAGATAATAAATGGGTGTGAGGCTGGTCAACAGAAATGTTTTTTTACCCCCTAAGTTTTTGGATAGCAGAGCTTTTACAAGACATTAGCCAGATGGATTTAAAAACAGTGTAAGCTGATTGATTTAATTGAGTCACCATTTCTAGCCTTTTCTGAGGCAAGAGCCCTTAAGGCAAGGTGTAGTCAAAGTTATTTTCTTTTAATCTATACCTAGAAAATTAAATCCAATATGGCAGCAGGGTATGAGACATGTTTTACTGGACTACACGTTAAAAGTAGCAGGAAGATCACGATGATCCTAAACATGATTTGACCTGAAGTGGTTAAAGAAGTAAACAACGGATATTAAGAAATTACTACATCTAATAAAATTACTGCAACATTTTATTGGGAACGGCAACAAACTATTAACACTGGATATCATTAATATCATTAATAATAATATCATTAAATTTTAAATCATTGTAATAAATAATCTTATATTATAAATAAAATTATTGAATGCAATAAATATATTATCACTAACCATCAAAACAAAGTGTAAAAACGTATTTTTTTTTTTTACATTACATAAGCTAAAATTATAGAAAAAATATTTTATATATATTTTTTATACCCATTTTCTTAATAAAAAATCAACTTTTATCATTCACGTTCCAAAAATTAAAAGTATTACCATAACAATAGGGTCACCATTCCAGTCTCTTTTTGTATAACTAAATTTAACAAGCTAATTTTTTTTATAGTATAACTTGTTATGCTATAATAGTAAAAGCTGACTATTTTTATTAATACTTGTTTAATGACTATGACATTATTTCTAGCAAAATCAAATACACTACAGAAGATTTTTACTTCACATGTAATCAGCTTTCTATATTTCAAAAGTTTTTAAGATTTACGTTAAAATCATAAACTTGTAAAAACATTAAAATCGTAAACTTGTGTAAATCATAAAAGTTTTTAAGATCTACACAAGTTTACTACGGATTTTTAGAAATCCGTAGTAAACTTGTGACCCTCATTAAAAAATTCAAAAAATCAAAGAAAAGCCAAAAAACTCCAAATAACCAGCTGTGTTAAAATGTCAAAGAACTCCAATTAACCAGCTGTGATAAAACTTCAAAAACTCCAATTAAGCAGCTGTGTTAAAAAGTCAAAGAACTCCAAATAACCAGCTGTGTTAAAATGTCAATGAACTCAAATTAACCAGCTGTGTTAAAACGTCAAAAAACTCCAATTAACCAGCTGTGTTAAAACACTAGAAGATTGAAAAACTAAAAAAAAAAAGAAAAAAAAGAAAAAAAAAACTTCAATAAATAATAATGATTTTTAAAAACATTCTTTAAAAAAATGTAACTAAAGATTAATATTTTAAGATTTTTTCAAATTATTTATCATTTATAAATACTTTTTGTAACTTTTATTTATTTTATTTGTTAGTTTTTAATTTCTTATTTAGTTTATTTTAACTTAAGCTTTTTAATATTATTTTTTTCATAAATACCATTTTCTGTTCTTAGGATTAGATTTGTTTTTTTATTAACAATTACTACAAATTTTGTTTGTGGTCTTTTGTTTGCATTTTTTTATTATTATTTGTTATTCTTTTTAGGTGATATACCACTATTAACATATTACAGGGGTGGGACCGCAAAATGTGAACACTTTTCTGATTGTAATAATTAATTTTCTGTTAAATATGAACTATTTTAAATGTTCAATTTTTGTTTTTTTACATATTATATTTTACTTTGTTTACATATTCATTAGTACTTTGTCTTTCGTTTTTTATCAAATAAACTCAACTACATCTAACGAGAAAATAGTTATAATAAAACAAAAACGTTCACATTTTGCGGTCCCACCCCTGTACTTATATATTTTTCATTATGATTATAGATGTTATAAATATTAATTTACAATTGTCAGTTTTTTACAACAACTGCATAGGTTGTTACATTACGCCAATTTTTAACTGATTGTAACTTTTCCTATCTATGTATATAATATTCAGTTTTTATATGGTGCACATAATCAATATAATAAAAGATTTTTGTTTTGAAATCTAATAATGATTTGTTTTTATTATATTTTTAACTATTATGATCAGTTTTGATACTTTTCCATTATTATCGCTGTTATCCTTTTTCTTATTATTATTTTCATTATTATTTTTATTGCTATTATTGTTTTGTTATTATTAACAATATTAATATTTGTTTCAGCAATATTATTTGATATCATTTTCATCAGCTTTTTACTTTAAACTAGTTCTAAACTATATGTAAATACCATTGATAATTAAAACTTAATCAGGAATGTATATGATATGACATTTTGTGTTAACCACAGCTGTGTTAACCAGTGCTTAGTTATAACTGTTACGGTAATTTTTTGCCTTTTTTAAATATTCCTTTACAAGCAAATTTGATGTGCACTAATTGTTGCGCTAAATGATTATTTATTATTTATGAGATGACATTGAAGTGAACCTTGTGTGGCATAAGTATTCAAGCTGCTTAAGTAATAAGAACTTAAGTCTCTGCTTAAGTCTCATGTACTTATCACTTAATTCCATCATACAATCAATATAAAATCTGTTTGATGGGTAGTACATAAAACTATTTTGAACAAAGCATGAGTTACTTCAGAGAAATATCAATAAAATAAATATACTACTTTGTTCTTGCTTTTGTTTTTTGAAAAAAACAATTGCCTAGACTTTTTTTGAACAATTTGCTTTAAATAAAAATTTTCCCACTTTTTAATTTCTAATTGTTTTTTTATTCAACCTAAAAAGTAAAGATCAAATTCAAAATAGTAGTAAATGAACTTTGAAAAACTTGTGATAAAAAAGCAATTTTAAAGCTAAAAAAAACTATTCTTAATATCATCAAATTTAAAGAAAGTTTTATCTCTATATTAATTAATACTTATTTTAAAAATTTTAATTGAAATAAATATAATCTCTTTAAATTATAATATATTATCTATGAATAATTTCAAAAAGTCTTAAAATATTAATTTTTAGTTACATTTTTATTTCTATTTTATTCTTTTTCTTTTAGTTCTTCAATCTTATGATGTTCTAACGCAGCTGGTTATATATTAAAATGTATAATATATAAACATATATTATTATATATCATACATATATTAAAATGTATAATATGAACATACATTAAAATGTGTAATGAACTATATAAAAGTGCCAAAAAAAACAATCCAAAAAATTAAAGACTATATTAAAACCATTTTTATCAAGAAGTTACAAGAAAACTTTATAGTAATACAAACAAGTAACAAAGATCTACTTAGCATTTATTTGCAATAGAATCTTAATAATAATATTGCAATGTTAACTATAAGGTATTTAACTATTATTTTTTTAATGAATATTACCTGTTGACTTTCGATAAGTACTTGCTCAATTTGTTTAATCCATGTCAATACAAGTTTTTCAATAGATACAAGTAGGTCAACATTTGATGCTTATTTTAATTTAAAAAAAAAAAATATATATATATATATAAATATATATATATATATATAAATGTTTTATATTTATATATACATATATACATATATGTATATATGTATATATACATATACATATACATTGTATATGTATATGTATATATACATATATACATATATGTATATATGTATATATAAATATAAAACATTTATATATATATATATATATATATATATATATATATATATATATATATATATATATATATATATATATATATATATATATATATATATATAATACATATACATATATTAAAGTTATGAAAATTATAAACTATAAAAACAAATTTAATAAAAGTTATAAAACTAGAAAAAGTATTTTTTAAAACAAAGTATTGGTTTAGTGGAAGAGAATTTATTTTGTAAGCAAGAAGTTCAGAGTTTGATCTATGTTCCTATTAGTGTCACACTTAACTTGTTTCTCTGCACAGCAACTTTGTCTAGTGTATATATGTATATGTAAATATAAAACATTTATACATATATATATATATATATATATATATATATATATATATATATATATATATATATATATATATATATATATATATATATATATATATATATATATATACATATACATATATTAAAGTTATGCAAATTATAAACTATAAAAACAAATTTAATAAAAGTTATAAAACTAGAAAAAGTATTTTTTAAAACAAAGTATTGGTTTAGTGGAAGAGAATTTATTTTGTAAGCAAGAAGTTCAGAGTTTGATCTATGTCCCTATTAGTGTCACACTTAACTTGTTTCTCTGCACAGCAACTTTGTCTAGTGTTTATTTTCACAAGCGACTTATGTTTTGGAGTTAAAGGGTTGAAGGAGCTTGTAACAAAAAAATAAGGAAAACCTACGTTGTTACAACAAACAATAATTAAATATAAAAAAAGAAATAGCCTCCGCAACTGTAGTGAACTCTTGGCTTCGGGGAGCTGAATACAGTAAAAAAAAACATAAGATATTTTTTTCAACTAGGGTTTTCTTTGTTTCAAAACAATTTATTAATTACCTAACAATTTATTTAAAAATTAATAAATTTAGGTGCTTATTTAAAAATTAATAAATTTAGGTGCTTAGAGTAGTGTAATCAAATTTGAAATAAGCATCACACTCATAAAATAACTTTATTACTATAAAAAAACCTATAAAAATAAACTTTATTACTTAATACCTGCAGCAGAATAATCATTTAGCGAGTGCATTTTTCCAAGGACTGAATGCAAATCTCCAGCACTTAGGCATATTCTATAAAATAAGTTATATTTTATTAAAACAAATTTTTAAAATTGAAATTTTAAGTTTCAATTTTAAAGTTTAAAACATCAAACCACTATTTTTTCAAATTATTATTAGTTTCAAAAATGTGAGTTAAACTTTGTGAACTACAAGTGCTAGTCGTAACATCTGAACCATAGATTTAAACATCAACATATTATCACTGCAATAATTTATTTAAACATCAACACATCACACTATCTTTCTTATTAGATTGGTTGGGTTTTTCAAGGTCTACAAATGTTACCCACACATCTTTTTTCCTTTTAATATGTACATTCTAACTAAATGTACATATATATTTGCATAAACATATAAATGCATATATATATATATATATATATATATATTGTAAGAATTATGTTAATATTTCCAGTAAGAGTGCTCAATACAGCTTGTTATATAATTAGTAGAGCAAACAGTGAAAACTAAATAATTATTAAGAAATATTTCAATTACATAACTAAAAGTTTCACGCAACAGCATGGCGGCATTTTGACGCAAGCTCGGTTCGTTTGTTAAGCAAATTTAATAGTGACGTAATAATGTAGTATTTTTCTGTCAAGCATAAATTGCAAAATTTACCACCAGGTTTGAATGGCTCTGTTTGATCAAGAATATTCCATTTTAATATAGGTTCTATACCTTTGTTTTTGCATTCCCACACAAATTTCAAAAGTTCAGTGGAGTTTGTCTTACTTTCATAAACAAAGGAGTTTTTATGCTTATACCACTTGTCTTTGAACATTTTCTCAGTAAGCCCAACGTAATAACATCCTTCTTCTTCCTGGTGAGTTTTTGCATTGCAAATATAAATGAGATTTTTTGTAAGGCATTTTCCATTGAGTGGGCATAAGGTGGTTTGTTGACAACTGTATAATTGATTGGCATTTTCATGAGAACTAAATATCTTTTTATTATGAGAAGTAACAATACTCTTAATGTTTGGAAGGCAGCTATAACTAACTTTTAAGTTGTTTCGATTTAAAAGTTTGTGAAATTTGTGACATTTCGGGAAACATTTATCAATTGTACTCAAAAATGTTTGTTCTGACGTTGAGTGAATAAGGTGGGTTAAACCAGATAATGTTTCTTTTTTGATATTTTGTATTAAATTTTTGGATATTTGGAATGAAATTGATCTTATCTTTGAATCCACAAGAACTGAGAGTGTTATTATAAAATGGTGCGGCTCTATCAAAAGCTTCTTTGCTTGAAGATATATTGCTGATGCGGTTAGAGATCATTTTTGGTACACCACTGATATTATAGAAGCAGCAAAGACCATCATCTATATATAGACCGGTAGTATTAAGACCATATTCTTTGGCAATAGTGCTGAAGATATAGAGGCCAACTAGTTCACACAATTTGGCTCCATCAAAACTACCCATGGTGACATAGAAATTATCCGCTGACCTTTTAATCCACTTATTATTTCCTGAAAAAAGTAAAGATTTCCTGGCGTGGTAAATAATTTCGAGTGATTTATCAGGAATTTTAGTGAACTGTTTTTTGTCAAAATTCCGCCATGAAAATAAATTTCTAATAAAGAACTTTAATTTCATCAAAGCGGACACTCCATAGTATTTTTTGTATATAATTTTTGCCGTTACTTTTTTGTTGTTGTTAAATCTGATGATCCCTATTGCATGAAACTTTTAGTTATGCAATTGAAATATTTCTTAATAATTATTTAGTTTTCACTATATATATATATATATATATATATATATATATATATATATATATATATATATATATATATATATATATATATATATATATATATATATATATATATATATTTATATATTTATATATATATATATATATATATATATATATATATATATATATATATATATATATATGAATATATATAATATAAATATATATTTATATATATATATATATACATGTATGTATAAATACATACATACATACATACATACATACATACATACATACATACATACATACATACATACATACATACATACATACATACATACATACATACATACATACATACATACATACATACATACATACATCAGGGGGTTGACTTTTCAATTTTTTTAATTAAAAATGAATGAGTGTATTTTAAAAGCTGACATTAAATTTGTTTATAGAAATATATGCTTTAGATCTTTGGTTGCAGAAACGTCCCCTGTAGAAACTTTTTTTTTTAATTTTTTTTTTAAAACAACCTAAAAAGCTAACCTTTTTTATGTTTTTTATACATTTTTTATTGTTTTGCATGATACAAATAATGGTAGTATATATATAATTTATGTATAAATAGTTTAAATTCATCAAATACTAAATACTTCTGCAAGTGTCATCTTTAATTGTTTGTTGTCAAAATAGGCATGTTCAAATCAAGGTGATTATTTTGTGTTTACTAAAATCTACAATTAATATACTTAAAATAAGTTATTTATGTGTGCTTAAAATGTAAAATAGATTTAATTTTAAGCTTCGTATGTAACTTACAATTATAATTAACGTATACTTTATATTTTAGAAATGTCAAGAATAAGCTCACAAATAGCTGAAAAACCTGAAAATATCAAAGCCTCAAAATCTAGTTTATTTTTAAAAATCAAAATAAACAAGATCTCACATACCCAAAGTTTTAGAGCTATTTGATAATTTGAATAAAATGCCAAAAGCTTATTATGTTATTGGTCGGTTTATTGGCTTATCAAATTTAGAGAAGTCAGTTTATTCGAGATGTAAAAGAGTTGGCACAGAATTATCTGATTTATGGCTCAAGCTTAGTTTACCAAAAATAAATCAAAGGTCTATAACAAAAAAAGTGGAAATTCTAATTAACAAGTATCATTCAGTTCAAAAATCTAAACAATGTCTTGAAGAAAAGTGGGATTATTTATTTGATATAACTAAAGTAAATGGTAATTGGCTTAGCAACGAAGACAAAGCATTTTATTTCTTACAAGTGGATACTAATGGTCAAGTTGGTTATTGTACATCTAAAACTGTTAAAGTACATCCATCTAAGGCTGGCAGGAAGAGACCTAGCATACCTGAAACAGATACAGTAGAGGTCAGTGATAACAATGAAGAAGGCAATGAAAAAAATGATGAACAAGATTCTAATTATATTCCTCCAGACAAAAAAGTTAAGAGAAAATATGAGAACACCACTGTGGCTGTTAACTTAGTTAAGAAGTCAAAACTAAGTATTAAGAAATCAGGAGAAGTTTGAAAAAATTTATCTGAATGTGGTGTCAATGTACAAGCCCCAACTAAATCTGAGGTATATAGAGCTACAAATAATGGAAAAGTACATGACAAGTCATTTTAAAAATGAGAATTGGGCATTGTATTTTGACGGTAAAAGAATGTCAGAGAAAGAGTATTAAGTCTTGGTTTTAAAAAATACAGAAAAGGAAGTGAAACTAACCATTTTAAAACTAGATGATGGAAAAGGTATTGGTATTTACAGTAATATAGTTAAAGTGTTGGATTAATTTTAACTATGGAGTAATATTAAAGTTATAATATCTGATACTACAAGTGTGAATACTGGGAGTAGAAATGGAGTTGTAATTCAACTGGAATGTGAATTTGAAAGAAAAAATCTTGAACTATTTCAATTTATTAGTTGTCAGCATCATGTGTTGGATGCAATTTTGAAACATACTATGAATGAAATTCTTAACGAAAGAGTGTCAAAATTGCCAGAATTACATTACAAATTTATTGAAAACCTGCAAAAAAACCCTGCAGAAAACCAATATCAGACTTTGTCTGATATTTGGTTTTCTGACATGCAATACTCAGAACATGATTTTAAAAATTTAAAACAAGCAATAACTCCAACTTCAGCCATTAATACTTTAAAAAGATTTTGGTCACAGGAGCCCAACAGAATACAAGGAATTCAGAGATCCAATTTGTGCTGAAAGAGCCATAAAAGTTATGCAAAAAATTCATACAAGAGATATAGACAAAATGAACTACAGATTTATTATGCAAAACAACTTTTAAATTGTATCTTGTTTAACTGAAAGTTATTTTGTCAAAATAAATTGTTATTTATCTGCTAATTTGTAGATTTTTATGTATTTCTCAAACAAAAACATATTTTTCTAATTACGGGGGACATTTTTGTAACTTGTCTCAATAGAACTTTTAAAATTAGTAATCTAATGTAGAATGTCATATTTTGGCACTATATCCAAGTATAGTTGTGAAAAAGTCAACCCCCTAACATACATACTTACATATATACATACATCAGCCTTCAGAATTCGGGTTGGCATTTGGTATTGCCAACATAACTGCCAACCTTAAAGTGTTTGAGGTCAATAAAAAATCGCTGACCTTGTTTCTATGTTTCATGGTAACTTTTTTTGTCAAATTGTTTTTGCCAACCTGATGCCAACCTTTAACAGTCGGAGGTCAGCAATTTATTGCCGACTTGATTTTTTCTAATTCTGAGGGATGCATATATACATAATTACATACATACATACATACATACATACATACATACATACATACATACATACATACATACATACATACATACATACATACATACATACATACACACATACATACATACATATATACACACATACATATATACACACATACATATATAAAAATATATTGGAGGCCTTTTTTGTGTGCCACAGCGTAAAAAAGCTCCCCTAAGCCCCCATCCTCCCCTTCATCCAGCACTGCCTCAACTGCAGTGGCCTTCTGGGCCTTAGGGAGGTGAATTGACATTAAAAAAAATCCATACAAAATAGATTTTTTTTTTTTTTACAGTACCTTCCTAATTACATACAGTACCTTCCTAATTACATACAGTACCTTCCTAATTCATTTTCTTTTGCTAAAGATATTTTATTGGTGAATTCACCTAATTGATCCACAAACTCTGAAGCTTCATTTTCTCCAACATCACCCCAATCCTGAAAAAAAAAAAAATTTTAATGCACAAAAAAGTTTATAATATAAAATTCAAACAACAGAATTTGAAATGCAGTAGTGGTGCAACTCACTCTTTGTAAGTGAATATTAACACTATGACAACAACAATAACAACAACATCATCATCAACAACAACAGACAAGAGGTATAAATTTAAACTCTCTGCTTCAATCTTTCCAACAAAATTCAACAAAATATTTTTTTGTGTTTGAGAGTTTTTTGTAAAGAAACTCTTTCTACATTACAACAGATTCTAAAAAAGACTAAATCAATGCATAAAGAAATTATGTATTTATAAAAAATATATTAATGTTGTTAAACTTGATGATAATTAAAGGTTTAGTTGAATCAGCAACCTTCCTGATAGCACCACAGTTAACTACATTTGTCCATGCAGTGGCATTATTTGTCAAAATTTATATTTTACAGTTAAAAAATTGTTTACAAAAAAAGATCAACAAAATTACTTATAAGTCACACAAGCGACTAGTAAATAGGTCACAAGTGGACAATGTCTTTATTCAGAAAGTAAAACATAAGAGTAGCGTAAGAGTAACAAGATAAGTTTCTATTCCACAGTTAATCACATTCACAATTAATCAGTTATTTGTGACAAAAAACAAGTGAAAAAACTGAAAAAAAGAAAAAAATCTGTGTGAGTAAATGTAGAAACTAAAAGAGGAGACAAAAAAAGTTTTGAGACAAAAATTCGAGCAAGAGCAGAAAATTAGTTCGAAAGAAAAATTAGATTGAAATAAAATGCTTTATAGAAGTATCTGATGAAAAATGTATTATTTTAAAATTAGTATAAAGTTTACATACTTACAATTAAATATAAAAAAATTGTCTTGTTAAGTTCTTATTAAAGAATATAGATACAACTAAATAGTTGTAAAAATATAATCTAAACTAATAAAGGAAAAATCTTCAGATTGTTATATGTTGACACAGACAAGCTGTAAGCAATTTCTGTAACAACCATTTATTTAGGACTGTCAAATTTATTGGCCAAATCTGAATATCTTCTTAGCAAAGAACCCTAGGTGAATACCTTGTGTATGTCATACGCTTCCAGAAGAATTGTAAAACATCCTAATTTAGGAAGAAAACCATATTGACCTTTAGATATGAGATTTTGTGTCATGCAAAACTTAGTTTTTCATTCAAGTATAAAACTCGCCATGATTTTGCTGACTATGATGTTAGTGATATTGGTCGGTAACTTAATGGTTGAAGTTAACAATTTTTTTAAGAAATTAGTCAAATGTTTCATTTTTTTCTTTTAAACTCTTTGTAGATTAAATTGATTGTTCATGCAAAAAATATTGCACATTTTTTAAGATTACATAAATGTTTTTCATTGTGACCCAAAAAATTTTTTCTGATAATCCTTTAAGCTTACTTCTGTAAAATTTCTATTAATTATCATAAATGTTGTTTTCATCAAACTGACTTGTTTGTGCGTTGATCAAAAAGAGACATTGACCCTTTTTTATTAACTGTTAAAAAACAGTGTTGGAAATAAAAATTTAAAAATTATTGAAAAACACTGTTGGAAATAAAAATTTAAAGATTGTGGATCAATACTGATGAGCTAAAATGAAAAATATTGAACAGTAAACAATCAAATTTTTTTCCGGACGATTAAATTTAATTTTTAAAAGTAGACGATCATTAATTGCTGATCAACCAATATTTTCACAGCTGAGAAAATAATCACTCTTTTTTTTTATGTAGTTGTTGAACCATTTGTTATTTCTAGACTGTTTGTTACCACAGCAATCAAGCATCTCACATGTTTTTTTTTACATAAGTATTTGAAACCTATTCTTGAAACCCCCAAACCATTATAAACTCAATTTTTCAACTTTGTGACTGATCCCTTTTAAGCGTAAACTGATTCATTAAAGTTTGCTTTTATCTTATATTTTTTTCTATTTATAGGAATTTAATGTTTTCACATAAACAGTTTGATATTTCAAACTATTCCATGCATTACATACTTGATTTATAAAAAACGTATGCCTTACATTACAATTTGAAATATATTCTCTTGCAAACCTAAAATTATGACTTCTACTTTTTTTTTTCATTGAACAGTCTGTTTGTGGTTAAAAGTATTTCTTTTTGTAACAACATAGTTGTAACCATTCTATTAAAACCATTCTATTATAACTATTCTGTACATTTTGTATTAGATCACTGCAAATTCTTTTTTTTTTTTTTCAGCGAACACTTTAAGTCTCATCAACACTTTTTTCAATCAAAACTTTAAGTCTTTTCTCATACTTCAATATTTATAAAGATGGAATCAATTTGATTGTTTTTTTTAACCCTTTTTAAATGGTTTACATCATGTTGTTGGTGAGGATTCTAAACTGAGTATAGTATATAGTATAAGTCTTACAAACAATAACAAACACTTTCTTTTTTTTAAACAACTTCACTTCCAACAAGGCTGCAAGCAACCACTACTAGTCTTGGAAGTTATAGAAAGAGAGAATATGAAGTTTATAAAGCAAGATAACAATAATTGCAAATAATACAAATGGGAAAACAAGAGGAAGGGATAAATAAGAATTTTTGGAGCACTTAGGAACAGTCATAATAAAAGGATGAGACTTAATTAATTGATAAGTAACATGAGAATGAATTTTAGTAGATGGCACAAGAAACACTAGCATTTAGAGCAGCGCCCATTATAGTATTAATAGAAAAGAGATAGAGATGCAACATTACGACAATGTGATAAAAGTTAGCTGCAAGAGCAGATCTAACTATGTTTACATTGTGCTTTTACACCTTGTCTAAAATAGAAAGGGCATCATTCAAAAATCCACTCCAGATATGGCAACAGTTGTCAATACAAGGACGAATTTGAGATTTATAGAGATAAAGAATAAAATTCGTAAGTTAAGTAAGAAAGAGGCCAGCAGGATAAAGAGATGCAACCTTATCAGATGCTAATTTTGCAATGGATTTGATATATGGTTTCCAAGAAAGATTGGAAGTAAAAGTTAATCCTAGAAGATAAAGGGTTGATGACTCATTGAGTACATTACTGTTCATAAATATAAGAAGATCTAGATTGTTGGGATAACAATAAACAAAAAAATTGATCTTTATCTGAGTTAAAGTTTATCAGCTATTGCCCCATTCTGGAGAAGAAGTGAGATCTTTTTCAAGCTCAAATGCTCTCTCAGCAATCAGCAATCGAGAATGTTAGCTTCTATCAAGACAAGAATAAAAGATTCTCCAGAAGTCTCCGGAGCCTAATTTTTGAGATATAATATGAGATTTTGTGATCTGAAAGTAGCGGGCTATAGACAAAAACTTTTTATAATGGTTTCTAGCAATAGTAAACAGATGTCTGTGTCCTGGAGAATTATTTTGGCGATATAGAAGTAATGGTTACGATTGGAAATTGCAGTAGCACAATGTGAAGAATGCCATGGAGAAGACTTGAAATTATCTAGAGGGAATAAAAGATTCCATGCCAGCCTGAATCAAAAAAGTTACAAAAGAAGCACATTTTGTAGCAGGAAGATGAAAGACTTCTATCCAAGGGCCATCACAAAGAAAAACATGGAAGGGGTCAGCTTTAAAGTAGTTGTATTGAGGTACACTGATAAGGGGATTCTGATGATGAAGAAGAATGAGATAATAGTTTTAGAGAGATCAAACCATAATTAGAAGCACTTAAGGGTAAATGTGGAGAAACTGAGCTCTGACTAGAATCAGAAACAAGACATAAATCAAGTAGAGAAGGTAAATGTTTCAGATTGTCTGGAAAGCAAGTTGGAAAGTTGACTATTTGTGTTAGAGATTGAGAAAGGGAAAAAGTTGTGGGTCTTAACAATTGCAGAGTCACTGACACTAGAAACAAGTCATTCAGTGTGATGAGCACCAACAGTCACCAACAACAACGACATTGGCTAAAGGAAAAGAGGTTTTTGGTAAATTTTTTCAGAAATGACATCAAAAAAAAGCGCAGTCTTGAGATGAAGGAGAGTGATATAGAGAAAAAGAAAGGCAATAGAGTGAAGTGGTGCTAAATAAAAGCACATAAAAGAATGGTCTGTGGGTTTAAACTTAGTTTCCCAACAAATAGGTGATATCTTACGAATGTAGATGCCCCGACTAAGCATGTGACTATTGGAGTCTTTATGAATTAAAGAAAGATAACTATCAACACTAAGATCACTAGATGAGACAGCGGTACTCAAATTAGTCTCACAAAGAGCAAGTAGGTTTGGTAAACTTTGCAAGAAATAAGACTCAACAGAAGAAAATTTACTTTAAAGACCATGATTAATGAATGATAGATTTAGAGAACTTGGTGATGATGATTGTTTTTTGTGTTTTATAGTTTTTGATACTTTAGTCATTTTTTAAATTGGTTAAAGAACTTGACTCAAAGTACAGATTGTACTCAGTAAACTATCTAACAGTCAATACAATTACTTTATTACTACTACTAAACCCAGAGCTTTAACAAAGGGTTCCAAATGCGGCCTCAACAATGCACACCAAAAATACAAACAGGGACACCATTCATGTCCGATATGGCACTGTTGGTACTCTGATATATTACAGCTGTTGATGGAATCAGCCTCGCTGAGAGCTACCACAGAGTTCAGCAAATCTGAATACCAGCTGGCCTTAGTGCCATAAAACTGAGTTTTAGTGCTGTACCCTCTTTAGGAGATTATATAATGAGTTGCCATAAAAACAGAGGCACAAGCAAAACCCAAGAAATGAGTCAAGAAGATTCAGCATTCAACATCCTTAGCTGGAAAAAATGAAAATAAATACATCTATGCCAGCCTAATAGGTGAAGAAAGGATGCCAAGCTGGTCATTAGATAGAATCTGTTTACCCCTTAAGTCTTTGCTTAGGAGGCCTACTACAAGACAGTACCCAGATGCATTTAATGTCTACCCAAGATAAGAATATATTCATAAAGACATCTCTAACTTATTTATACTTTCATAGTTGGAACATCCTTCTAAAATTTCTAAAAGCCTAATTTATGTCAAATTCTGTTTACATCGATTTCAGATTTTTTTTGACTTTATTGTGCCATTTTAGCTTATTTATTATAAGATACCCAGATATCAGATATATATCCTATCAGATATATATCCTATTTCAATTTTTCGCAGTTTATTAGAATTAATCACATTTATTATAAAATATTTGAATTTTTTTTTCTAAAGTGCATAGAATTGTATTTCATTTAAATACATACACCATATATCTGACCATTGTTGTATAAGTATACTATCGTCATAAACCTTTGATCTCTCTGATTAATTTTTAAATGAAGCAATTAATTTATTACTATAGGCATATAGTTTTAATGGAAAAGGGAACACTTTATCAAAGGCAAAAGCCTTTGATGAGGCAAAAGCCTTTGATGAGGTATTACAACTAATAAAACATCATTTTGCAAAGCTTTTTAGTTTTTGTAGCTTATATTTTTTAATAAGTTTGAGACAAAAATAAAAACAAGTACCAAGATATATAGGTTTAAGTGAAAAAAAAAAGATTTTTAAAAGTCATTAAAAGTTTTTCAGTTTCAGATGAAAGTGAAAACTTTCTATTCAAACGAAAACTTTCTTTTCATATAAGCTTTCATTCTCTTGTTCGAGCCAGCACATTTATTAATTTTATTATTCAAATAAGCATTTATTCAAATAATTCATTTTAACATAATAAATTATTGTAAATATTAACATAATAAATTGTTGAATTTATAAAATTAAAAAATAAATTTACCAATTTTAAACAAGAATTACAAACCTTAATAGATTTGATAGATGGAATCAACACACCTTGCAAAATTAATTCAATATCACTATAAAGGTTTCCATTTGTGCAGCTTAAGTTCATAAAATTAGTTTCCTTTTAAAAAAAATATGTGATAACTTTCAAAAACAAGAATTACTTTTTTTAAAAATTCATATAATCAGTTAAACCAGATTATTATTTATGTTTAAAAAAATAATTAACATAATTATGTTATTAAAAAAAAATACAAAATAAAAACAGGTTTAGGAAACATAGCAAATACCCACATAAAATTAGTTTTAATCTCTAATAGACTCTCATACATAGTTAGTGATCATTAGATATTAGTAACTACTAAAAATAGAACAAAAAAATTAAAAGATAAAACCACCATAAAACACACAAATCTTTTTTCTATTTTTCTACAGCATACCTGCGCAATATTTAATGTGGTTATTGATTCAGTAGAATTACGTAAAAAAATCATACAGGTTCCAGTCAAACGCTGGAAATATAAATCAAAACAATGGTTATAATTCAAGCAATGTAATAAAAAGATTGTCAAAGTAAAGTCAAAGAAAATCTCTTGAAATAAAATACTACCTGGGAGGTACCTGATGCAATGAACAACTTATTTGCCCCATTGGAGGGTGTTTCAATATTCTAAAAAAAATTTAAACTTTATATGTTTTATAATTTTTATAGATATCATTATTTAAATGAGTTTATTCATTATTAGTTCAAAATTTATTTTCTGTGCCATTTATATTATTATAAAATCATGTTACCAATTTATAATTACACCACTAAAGAAAAATGCTTTTAAATAATGTTTTAAAAATGCATACCGTGGTTGCTGTTGGTACTATACATGGTTGGTAATAAAACATTAATGTTCTCATGCCATTTTTACAAAAGAACTTTTCAAACAAGTCAAACTACAAATTAAAGTGTTTAAAAAAGATATATGATAATACCAAAAAGGGCCATATACTTTCTATAAATTTTATAAACTGATATATAACCAATTGGTTTTGCCTAAAACCTTTACAATGAATTGTGGTAAAAAAGGTCATGGTAAACATTTTTGCATACATTTGTTATGAGTATATTTTTATTTTAACAGAACCTGTGTTTATAATCTTATAATTTAATTTTTAACAATAAAATTTACCTTAAATAAAATTTACCAAAAGTTTACCTTTTCATCATTCAGCAAATGCTCTTGTACTGTTTGCTCATCAAGAAAAATTACTTGTGAAATCTTCATTTTTATATAAAAAAGATTATAAAATAATCTGTAAACTAATAATAAAATAAAATAAATAAATAACAACAAAATAAAACTGAATGACATATGTCAGCAACCTCTTATCGAGAGACCTGGATAGGATTTTGTTTTAAGAAAAACATTGCTTGTAATTTACTTAGTAATCTGCTGTATAGTTTTTGCAGCCACCAATCAAATTTCATAGAGAAAAAACAAACAGTTAAAGCCTATTATTGTCATTAAACCACAAGAGTTTTGATCGATTTAAATAAAGAGTTTTTATTACTGAAATGTATATCCTGTTAAAACTTTTACTTAATAAATAAATAATAATAAAATTATATTTTAAAAAAATAGTAAAAAAATAAATGTAAATCAATGAAAGCAAGACATTTTCATAAAAAACTCATAAAAATCAATGAAAGCAAGACATTTTCATAAAAAACTCATAATTTTTTTAGCTTTGTAAAAGCTAAAAAAATTACAAATTTAATTTTTTTTTTTTGCTATTTCATATAAAGTTAATAATTATCGTTTTAAAAACACACAATAATATTATTCAAATTTATAACATATAAACTTATAATATTTATTTATAACATATAAACTTGCATAACTTAAACATAACAGCATATTTAAGTTACTTTAGATGCAAAAAGCAAAATTACTTAGAATGCAAATTTTTAAAATTATTAGTCTGAAATAATAAATTTAATCAAATTTTTTAAATAATGATTTGACATTTTATGCAGTTTCATTAGTTTGGCAGATTTTTTTTATTTTCATGTTTTTGCTATAGTCAATTTTCGCTCTAATCCAATTAAATGTCAAGTAAATGTAACTTATATGAAAAGTTTACGATGTAACAGTGAAAATAAATATAAAAAAAATAACCTTCATAAAGACATAGTTATGCCGATCATCTAACTAAAAAAAAGAATTTTAACAAAATGAAAAAATATATTGAACTTAAATAAAAAACTAAAGTATTATTATAAATCATAAAAACAGCAACATGACTCTACAACTTACCTTAACTCTATTTAATTCAATTTTTTGAAATCTTTCTTGTTGTAAAAATCTTTTAGGATCTCGTGTGTCATTAAGCACAGAAATTTTTCGCTAAAACAATGATAAATACATATCAAAAATAATTTCTATAGTTTAATACTTAATTTCTATTATAAAATAGGTGACATTTTTTCTTACTAAGTAATCTTTAGATATTTTGTTAATTTATTCATATCTTATTATTACCATCATCACTATCACCATTATCATCATCATCATCATCATCATCATCATCATCATCATCATCATCATCATTATCAGCATCATTATCATCATCATCATCATTATCATCATCATCATTAAAAATTAATACTAACTTATATATACTTTAAAAAGCAATGACTAATTATTTTTAACATACCATTTTTGTTAAAATCTTGCTATATTAAAAGTTTTTTCTTACAACTAAATAGAAAATCATTATGAATACAATAGTAAAAATTAACCATAGATTGCTGTCTATTTATATATATATATATATATATATATATATATATATATATATATATATATATATATATATATATATATATATATATATATATATATATATATATATATATATATATATATATATATATATATGTATATATATATATATATATATATATATATATATATATATATATATATATGTATATATATATATATATATATATATATACATACATATTTTGGTGAGCAGTCTGACATCACACTGAAATAGGGGTCTACCAGGGGCTTTAGTATATAAACTAGCTGACTAAATAGGGAAAATATGCAAGAAGTGCTGCTACATCAACTAAAGGTTTGGGTTGGAGCAGCAATCATTTTTTTCATTATTCTTTATTTTTTTCTTCTTTTCAAAAAAAAATCGTTTAGAAAATAGTAAGCAAAAAAAAGTTGTATAGATTCTTTTAATAATATATATACTTTTAACAATATACATTTTTAAATATAATGTAATTTTAAATTTAACATTAAAAGAGCAAGACTGGAATAAATAGATTAAAAAAAAAAAATTTAATAAAAGAATGCCTGCAAAAACCAAAACTCTTAGTATGTACACTTTGCTGCAGTTATGACAAAATTTATATCGGACTAATGGAAGGTGAGTAGAAAACCAGATATAATAATAATAAGTCATCATTCAATAACTTTAAATATAATAAAACCAACGTATTTGACTATGTTTAGGATTAAAAAACCACATTTATCGAAACCCCTATTTTCACATGGTCTATCTTGAAATCTGTACACCTCCTCAATGATGCCCACTATGCTTACATAAAAGATTCACAATGATATCATATCTAATACCTTAAGAACTTCTAAACAAACAAATAGAAATTATATCTAATTGTTATCATGAAAATAAATTACCAAATTTCAAAATATGAATATATGAACAATCAATGAATATCCAAAATACTCATGACAATTTATATTCTACATGCAATATTCTTTTCAGAATAAAAAAATATATTCATTGGGTATTTATAAAAACTATTAACTTTAAGTGAATACCTAAAATAATGATATTTGATTAGCAACAAAAATAATAATTTACAAACGACTCAATCAATTTCTTTAAATTGATTAAATTTAAAATTAGGAGGTTAATATTATTATTAATAATGGTTTTGATCAATAATATAATATACCTATAAAGGGGATTTTATAGAAATATGCATATTATATATGATATCTATAAAGTTACCTTTATAAAAATTGATCTAAACAATTATTAACAAACACACACAACCAACAATAGCTAAACCATTAGCAACTATTATCAATCACCTAGGTGCCTTACTTTATAGAAAAATTGGTTCCTAAAACCTTTAAAGCAAACAATGTATTTAGAAGTCTAAGCTTAGATTTACAATTATTTCAAATTTACGGAAATAAGTCCTTTAAAAATTAATATTTTTAGGTGTTATTTATGTTATACAGTAAGAGGTCTTATAAGACCTCTTACTGTCTAACATAATTAGAATTTATTGAAGTACGTGGCTCAGAAAATCTTGACAAAAATCTACTTTTACTAAAAGATAAACTCGAAGAAGCAATTCAACATTTGGCCTTATCAAGTGGCCTTAACAAGTGGTCTTATAAGACCTCTAACTGTCTAACATAAATAACACCTAAAAATTTTAATTTTTAATGGACTTATTTGCGTAAACTTGAAATAATTGTAAAAACCCAACAACCTTGACCTTTACCCTAAAAAGTTAGAAAAACATGAATAACAAATTCGCACGTGACATACAAATATTTACCTTTATTAGTTACTAGGGAAATAATTATATCGATCAAAGTATTGCTGCCCCCAGCATATTCCGAGTACCCAGAAAAACGGCCGGAATACAGAACCAGCTTTTACCGGTTACCCAACCGAGTACTCAAAATATATAGAAGTGCCAGGTACCCGCCAGTTTTTTCCGGGTACCCGGAACATTTTTTTTTCGTAAGACCGAGCGTATTGAAGTGTGGGGGATGAGACCCTTCCCATCAATGAACTCTTTGTTCATTTAATCGACAAATTTGATCATTTTAGACGATTCAGTCGGCAAATGTAGAAATTTTAAACCAGTCAGTCGGAAATTGTTTTTTTTTTTTTTTTTTTGTCAACAAAAATTTTAATGTCTTTCAAGACACAGTTTGATAGAACTGTGTCTTGAAAGACATTAAAATTTTTGTTGACAAAAAAAAAAAAAAAAAAAAACAATTTCCGACTGACTGGTTTAAAATTTCTAAACAATGTTCTGCGTGCATATTTTTGTTTAATGTACAATCTTTTTAATTTTTTATGATTTGTTCTTGCCCATGCAGTATTATAATAAATCAAATAATAACAATGAATAAAAGAAAAATATAAACTTTTTAAAGATATTGTTTAGAAATGAATTAGTCCATTATTTCATTGCGATATTTTTAGATATTTTATTTTCAATACTACTTATATGTTTACTGATACACTTCATTTAATTGATGTACCTCTTTTAATAAATGGACCAAATTTGGTAAAATAAAATTGAAACACCTTAATGAACAAAATACACAAAAAAAATTATGATACTTTCAACATTGAAGAGTTGCTGATTTTACGAAATAAAAACTAAAACAAATTCTTTGAAATTTATTCAATAAATTCAATAGAATTTCTATAGGCAATATGTTTCAAAAGTCTATAGAAATTCTATAGAACTTTTTTTCCTGGGTTCGTTTCTGTTTTTGCATAGGTTTGTTTATTTTACTTTTTAGCTCTGTATTATTATTTAAATCCAGGTTGGATAATTATTCAATAACAGCAGTTTCTGAGTAGTGTGAGCTTTTAGCTAACATCACTTTTTCTTTTTTATTTAACTCTTGTTTAAGTGCTTCCTACCTATTTCTAACAATTTTTTTTTTTCTTTATGCATTTCGCTTTTATCTTCAACCTTTTGAATCTTTGGATTGTGTGCTTCCTTAAATGTTAATATGAAATATATATATATATATATATATATATATATATATATATATATATATATATATATATATATATATATATATATATATATATATATATATATATATATATATATATATATATATATATATATATATATATTTAAAGGTTCCATTATTTAAACGTTTCATCACTAATAATGACAAATCCATTATGAAAAAAAAAGCCAAACATTTGCGCTGTTCTTCTGTTCAAGAGAACATTGATGAAAATGATTGAAACAATACTCAAATTATTAATGTAAATATATATTTTGAGAGGCGTGAGAGACATTTTCAAATTACTACAAAATTCATTAAAAACGTTGTTTTTTTTTTATATGTAGTTGGATTAAACACAAAAACTGTTTTCAGATTATTTTCTTCAGAATATTCTTTTTTAGTGGTTGTGTTGTGTTTTTAGTAGTTTTTTTGAAGTTTTTTTCCAAAATTATTTATCAATATGCTTCATAGCTTAGTCGAAATTTTTACTTTATGATTTATATATATTTTTTTTGTATGTTTAGCCTCAATTATATGGAATACTTCATAAATGTTATTGGAGAATATTATTCAAGAGGAATTTTATTGGGATTGAATGCTTTTACAAAAGTTTTTTAAATGAACATTAAAAGATTTAGAGAGAGTATACATCAATAGAGTTGCATACATCAAAAATTTGTAAACGCACATACAATACTAATCTTTGCTTTGTGTAAAGCTTGAAATTGATTGGGAAATTCGAAGTTGATGGGGAAAGGATATTCAGAAATTGAAAAACTTTACACATCAATAAATCTCCGATGTTCAGATATAAAAAAAATTAAAAAATTATAATGGTTCGGTAAATGCTGTTCTTACAGTAGCTAAAAAAACATTGTGGTAAAACACCAAGGTAACAAAATAAATTGATAATAGCAATAACATTGCTGATACTAGAATTTTAACTGATGAAACTTGTTGACGTCGAGGTTAAGCTTTTACCAATTTTTTAATTTACCATTTAATCGGTAAAAAAACATAATTTACCGGTAAATATCGGTAAAATTGATAAAAAAAAAAAAAATTATAGAAACTCATATAAAATTTTATTTTGCATAATTTCTTTTAAAATGATTTTGAATTTGTTATTTGAATTGTGGCATTGCTTTTTGGCCAAATGTTGAATTGCTTTTTTGAGTTCATCTTTAAGTAAAAGTGGATTTTTGTCAAGATTTTCTGAGCCACGCATTTCTTCAATAGTTTCTAAGTTACCTGGATTCGTTGGGACAACAACTCTGTCTTAACAACAAATTTTGGCAGTCTTTTGAAGTACAGACTTTAAAGGCATTTTGAAAACTTTATTTTGTTTAATGTCAGATATACATTCTGGATTGGAAAGATATTTGTACAAGCTTACAAGATCGCTCTGCATTAACACTTCAAAACGTTTCAAAACAGTATTCTTCATTACAATTTAAAGTGTCAAATCTTGTTGTTTCAGTCTGTTCATAAGAAAAATGAAAATTTCTTCATCAGTAAAAAAAGTTGCATCCTGTCGGCAAAGGGTGTCTGCTGCCAATTTGACTCGTTCAAGAACAGCAACAATGTCGTGTAAAATGCTTATTTCATCATGGCTGTAAATCAAATGTTGAGAAACATTTTTCAATACTTTTCTGATCGAATCTTTTTTTTTTTTTTTTTTTTTTGAGCAACTGTTGAATCATTGACAGTATACATTCCATCTTGTTTTGCAGTCAAGGATAAGCGAAACCTCTTTTCCGTGCTAGTGCTTTTTTTATTTCTTTTTGGAGGACGTCATTTTTGACTTAAAATTTTCAAAACAACTTCATTTTTGTAGCTTATTACTTGCAATAAACTGTTATTAATTTCTCAGAAAGGCTTTTTGTACAGAGCTTTCTGAACACGATTGATGCTCAGTTGGAACCAGTTTTCAAAACTTAACCATGCAGGAGCTCCATCTGTAGCTGAGCAGACAATGCTGTCGCTAATGTTCAATCCAAGTTCGGCTACTTTTTTTGTGGCAACTGCTGCAGCTTTTTCAGCTGACAGAGATTCAAAGATTCAAGTCAAGTTCAAGTATGGGTGTTTTTGATAAATATTAATATTCATTTACCTTCAATTTTTCAAAGATATGTACTCATCCAGTGTAATTGAAAAGCGTTTTCCAATGGTCACTAAAAATTTAAAAGCATTTTTAAGGTCATTTCTCCAAAATTTTTAACTGACTGAATTACTTACTTGTGATTCTTTGGAAAATTTTAACTTTTTTTACATACAGATTGCATGAAAGAACTATTAACAATGGCATGGAATTTAAATCCATACAGTGTGTTTTCTAACGTCTGACATTTTGACCAAAAACAAATCAAGTTTACTGATAAGTGTCACAATAAATATATCACAAGATAACAGTAGTCTCTAAAAATATTCAGGCAAAACTTAATATAACAGAATCAGTTTCCAAACAAAAAAAAACACTAGCTTAGTTGAAAGAAAATAGAATATTTAATTTTTAATTTAACATTTAGTCTATGATCATGCTATTTCAAACCTTTTAAAACAAGTTGGAACACGTATAAAAAAAAGCTATATAAAAAGCAGCCGTAAAGAAGTGGTTAGAGTTCTGGCTTCGGAACTGGAGGTCTGTAGTTCGAAACCAGCTCCGGTTATATAGACATCATTGGTAAGGTAGGAGGTTTAAACTTCCTGGTTAAGTGCTATTCCTCGGTGCTCTGTCAAGGGTAACATATATTTATATTATATTATAAATATACAACATATATTTGTTGTTATATATAACATATATTTGTTGTTATATATATATATATATATATATATATATATATATATATATATATATATATATATACATATATATATATATATATATATATATATATATATATATATATATATATATATATATATATATATATATATATATATATATATATATATATATATATATATATATATATATATACACTCTTTTTTTAATTATGTGATATTGATAAACTGAATGTGAAAACCTTAATGCTGGTTAAAAAAAAAATAACTAGAGACTCTTTATATTTTGGTACAGGCGGTCTAATATTGGAATGTAAAACAACAGCGAACAAGTTTTTAAAACACACTTGAAGAAAACATTCCTAAATGATACTTTTTATTAATCTCTTCTTTTTCTTAGTTTGTATTTTTACCTTGTAAATATATTTTACAGAGGTTGTTAATAATATAATATATATATATAAAATATAATTAGAAAAATCTTTATTAGCTTCAATTTTTCAAATTACAATCGTCATAAATTCAGAGCAGATCTCCTTTACACAAATTGGTCAGCCATCCATAAAAAAGGAGGGGTGCTGAAAAATTTGACAATGATTGACAACGAGGGGAGAGTGTTGAGGCCAAAGCAATGTCATTAAATTTGTATATATTTTTAAAGTTTTTGTTTACACCATCTATCAGAAGATTTTAAGACACTTACACCTACAATGTGATAAAAATTTTGTTGGCAGAAAGAAAACCATCAATCGGATTGCGAATTGAGCAATACTAAAAATTTTTATTATCAAAACTCAGAAGCAATCTTACTACTTTCTACAAAATCTGAACAAACAATTAGTCATTATTTTTACATTAACTTAGTATCGTTCAGAATAAATATATTTTTTAATTTTGTTTTAGAGGGGAGGTGTAAGAAAAATGACATCAATATTAGGAGACAGAGGCTGAACAATAACTAACTGAAATTAAATTTTATAAAAAAAGTATTAGGATAGACTCGTTTCACATAGTTTAAACTACAAAATCCTGCACCTACAAACTTGATCTACAAAAAAATAAAACATCTACTAAAAAGTGGAAATAATTTTTATATGTTCTACTGAGGGCTAAAATATTTTCAACAGATTATAGGCCTTTTTTAATTCGAACGATTTATGAAACTTTCTATTTCAACTGAATTTTTTATCAACCTATTTCACAGACTTTTAATTTCAACCGATTTGCCATAATTTAATTTTCGACCGAATATAGGGGAAAGTCATTTTAATCTACTAGTCTGTGTTTTTACCGTTATTTTCTTGCGCTTTTAAGGATTTTTCTTCAAAAACATTAACAATAAATCAAAAATAGACAAGTTTTTGTTTCAATAATTTAATCAACAAGAAGCCTGTGTTACATCAGCCTATGAAAGTTACTGACCTTTTATGTTATTATTTTTATGTATTATTTCTACTATTAACTGCCATTTTTATTTAATCTTGATGCATGCAAAAACAAAACAACACAAGTTTTTTTTATGTATTTCTATTATTATATATTTTTATTTTTATAAATTATAATATAATGAAAACTTTAAAAAAAAACGTTACAAATTGAACTTTCTAAAAGCCCTTTAAATCAAATTTGCTTTATGCAAATTATGTTATGTTTTAATTTTTTTGTTTAAAAAGTATAACAAAACAAGAAATGTTTTTAAACAACCTGCTCAGAATTAAAGTTTCATATTTATTACAAACAGTTTATTTGGTGGCCTACTCAACCTAATTTTGAATATTTGTAAATTGTGATTTTGATGTTTTAGATTTTCAACTGACAATTTTTTATTTTTATACTTACACATAACTAAAACATTTACTACTAGTTTTCCAACCTACTAAATCATTGACCTACTGTATTTTTGACCTACTGAATTTTCAACCTAATTAATATTCAATCTAGTTTATTTTCAATTTTATAATTATTTCTATCCGGTATGTATTTTGTATACTTTGTTGTTAATTTGAACACAAGCCAAATTTGATGAGCCTTGGTGTAATGGTTGAAACGCTGTCTTCATAATCAGGAGGTATAAGGTATTATTTTCAATTTATAAGATTCAATGAATACTTACAAAACTTATTAATTGCTAACTTAACTTTTGTACGTTAAAAAAAGTTTTCGTAATTTAAAAAAACAACGTTAAAAACACCAATTAGATAATCAATTGAAAATTAATTTATCTCAAATCGAATAAAAACAAAAATCTATGAAAGAGGTCGAAAAATAAATTGGTCGAAAACTAAAACGTCATAAACTGGTTGAAAAAAAAATGTTTAGGCCTCAGTACATTATTAATACTTTTTGTTAGATGTTCTTTTTGTAGAACAATTTAGTGCGTTGAAATTTTTGTAGGTCTAACTATATGACGCAGTTTATTTGTGCTTACATGTTTTAACTCGTGTTTCTCGAACACATTAAGTTTAAGTGTGTTATTTTGTATAAGTGTGCCATTGCAGAAATGTGCAAATATTTTTTGTAATAACTCTTTAATTTATTAGTCATTGTACCACAATGTGAAACTAAGAAGCCAGTTCCACTTGTCAAGCGCATATGTGTTAATCCTACTTTATCGCCACAAAAACTGTGTTATCTACTTACCTACTTACCATACCTTTTTGAAATACCATTCATAATAAACTATCAGTTAGAAATAACTGACCGCAGAATGTAATAACGTATTGCTTTATTTTGCCATTTTACATGCATAGTTTTTTACTGTCTTTATAATAAAAGTTTATTTTACCTTTTTATGTCTAAAAATTGTTAAGAATATTTGCTATGAAAAATACAATTTTTATTCTGAAACAAAATTTATCGCTGAAAGATGGAGCCTTGTGGAGCCCCACATGATATTTTAAGTTTTTTTGTCTGAAAGTCACCATTTAGAGAAATAAACTGCTTTTGATCAGTTAAGTAACTGGTAAATCATTTATGGTATTCGTGGCTTATTCCATAATATTTTATTTTTTCTGATAAGTGCTGATGGTTAACGGTGTTAACCATCAAAACTTATCAGAACTAGACCATTAATATTAAGAATTTCAATGTCTTTATTTTTGTTCATTGAAAATATATATTCTTGAAGTTACCTACAATTTCCCTGATATATTTTATGATATTGTAACAGAAATTTTATTTGAATTATTTTGAAAGAAAATAATATGTGCAATATATATATCGAATCACATTCAGATTATAACCAAAAACAGAAGTTTTTTTTGGCATTATTATTACTTTATTCATTTCTTTTTTTTTTTTTGTTTCAATTACTTTATTACTTTTTTTTTTAATTTTATTTCTTAACATCTTAAAATTGTCTTTTTTTAAATGCTGTTGCTTATTTATTACGGATTATTATATTTACGGATATTTATTTGCGTTACTATTGGTGCTCGGTGATAGGGCTAACTTATGCCTTCTTCTCACTCCAACCATTGTACTTTTTATATTGTTGTACTTAGTGAATATTTTTAACGGCGAAATAAACTAACAAACTAAAAAAAAAAAACTTCAAACAAGTTGCATAAGTGCATGTTCCGTAGAGTAATTTGATCGAAAACCATATTGGTTATAATAAAATATTTAAAGTGACACAAGTGGATGATGATTCTCCATTACTGTACAAAGGCTAGAGCTACTCCAAGGTGGGGATTCTTTTTTTTTTGTTTGTTAATTTTTTTAGATGCCCCAAGAAGTCCGTACGGTCTTATCACAGTGTACTTCGGATGAGCATTTTAAAGGAAGTTCACGCCTCTTATAAAAATATTTATTAACGTGAGTTTTAATCATATTAATCTAAAAAGAACACAGTTGGCGTCACTTTTTTTTTTTTACAAATAAAAAAATACATTTTTACATATAAAAAAAAGTTACATTTTTACAAATAAAAAATCTTGATACGTCGAAAATTTTGGTTTATTTCTCACCTAAGTTTAAAACTTACAACACCATATTAAATCCTATTGAAATTTTGATAAAACAGCTGTTAGAAAATGCGCATTTGACCTTATGCCACGCGAGAATTAAATAATTTTACGCGTGTTTTGTAAAAATTAAAGATTTATGAACAGAAATTAAAAAAAATACTTATTTAGTAACATGGCGTTCGATCGAAAGTTTTCACGAACTGACTGAGAAAAAAATAATTTAAAAGAAAAAAAAAATCACACCGCCTTATATTCCGTGACCAGACATCAAACCTAGGACCTCTTAATTATAAGCCAGCACTCCACGGCGGATTAAATTTAGCTCTGATTCAAATTAACAACAAATAAAATACATACCGGAAAAAAAGGAGTTATAAAGTCGATCGAAAAAACAGTAGGTTAAAAATTGAGTAGATTAAAAACGCAGTAGGATTAAAAAATTAGTAGTTCATGTTTTTATTAGTAGTAACTATGAAAAATCAAAAGTTGTAGGTTGAAATTCAAAATTGTCATATTCTATCATTTTAAAAATTTCTAAATTAGGTCCAGTTATAGGCCACCGAAAAACTTACTAAAATGTACGTTTTATTTTTATAAGATAATTTGCAAGAGCATTGATATTTTCAAGAGTATTTTAGATATAAATGAACAACATTTACCAACCCAGGCTTGTTATATTAAAAAAAAAAAAAAATGTCTTTAATTTAATAAGCCTGAGTAAAAAAACGGCACCTTTTATAGACAAGCTACGAGTTTACTTCATTTCTGAAAGTTATCACTAAAATAAAATAACACCCTAACATTACACAGGTCCTAAAAAAATCTTTTTTCTAGCCCACGAAATATTTTCTTTGAATTAAAAATATTTATCAAAATCGAGTAATTCAAAAAAAAAACAACCGCAAAAAAAAAATTATATTAATCCCTCGCAAGGATGTTGGAGTAGTAGTTCGATTTTTTATTACAATTTTAAAATAATTTACAATACCATTTCAAAGCTTTTTAATTATCTATAGCTTTAAAATACTATTAAAAAAAACATAAGCGCGACACGATAAACGTGATAACACTTCAAAAGAATCGATTCCGATAAACTTTTCAATTGATTTCGTACTGATCTTCCCAAAAGACTTCCGAACATTAAATTCTGAAAATATCGCTATCTTTTGCTACCTTCTCTGTTTTGAATGTTTAGGGGACCTATGGATGAACTATTTTGTCAAGCTTGCTGCAAAAACTATTAATTTAAAGTTATAAAATACTAATGTAAAACAGAACGCAAAACATTATTACCTGTTCAATAGAAAAATTATAAAAAAATCGCTATGATGCACGTATTATTGAATATAAAAAGGAAAACGTTTACCTAGAATGACTTCTTGATTTGTGTTTATGCTTCTTACCCTTTGACTTTTTTTTACGCAGCGAATGGGAACTTTCATCAGAAGATGAAGTAAGTTCTTTTCTTTTTCGTTTTTTTTTTTTATGATCCGATTCACTGGAACTTTCGAGTCGCTTGGGTTTTTTTTTGCTTTTTTTATGTCTACTTGGGGATTGTTGGCGATGTTTAGATTTTTTTCTTTTTTTAGTAACTGTTTCACTGTCCGAACTATCACTTTCTTCGCTTTCGCTCTCAGAAGAACTACTTGAAGATTGTTTTCGTTTTTTACGTAAATTACTTGTTGATTCGTCACTGTCTGAAGTTTGTTGTTCGTTTCGACTTTTTTTTGACATAACAGTGTCTTTATGTCGTTTTAATTCAAGGTTCTTTTCCGCGTTAATTTTTTGCTGTTTTCTAGCTTGAATTAATATATCCAAACTCTTTATTTCAGCCTGCAATTTTTCTTCTCTCCTGTCAGAGCAAACTGCTTTTGATGGCACGTCAGGAGTTTTAATAGGTACAGGAGATATTCGATTAACTTCAGGAGCTTTAATCGTCTCAACCGGCTTTATTTCCTTTGCAGAAGACAATTCCTCTTCACTGTCACTAGCCGATGCATCTCCATCTCCTGCAAATGGGCATATATGTATTTTCAAATGTATAGAGGATATAAAACTATTTAAAAAGTTATCATTTTTATAAAGCTACACTTTTTATAAACAGCAATTGGGACTTCAATTGGGAGATTTGTCTTTCAGATTATATTTGAAGCATAAAAACCTACCCAATGCAGCAGAACGTAAAGCCTCAAGCCCACCTGATTGTCTCAATTGTGTTGCTTTAACTTTAACTAAATTTAGAAAACTTTGATTTTATTGTAAGATATATATAAAAAAAAAATTAAATACAAAATAAGAAGATATAAAAAAGATAATTATTTACCACAACAAAGAGTAAAAAAGGTCTAAGGTACCAGAGGGTATTAAGACCTTCTTAGGACTTAATATACCTTTTATTAAATATTCACCTTTTTTAAAAAGAAAATTTTAAAATAATTTGTTAATTGATAAATTCTATTATAATTATTTCAATTTAATAAAATATAATACTTTAAAACTAATACTTTTCCTCCTGATATAAACATAGTATAGCCAAATGGTAATTAACTATTTTTGTACAATAAAATAAATGCAAAGTTTTGTGAAATCACTTTAATAAAAAGCAGTATAGGTATAAAGTTGCTTATATCAGTTTAAATATTCTTTAATTTGACCACCTTTTTTTTTTTCTTACAGAGAAATTGATAATTGAATGAATTTTAATAATGCAAAAACTAAACATAACAGATATGATATCAGTTATCTAATAACAAAAAAAAAATAAATAAATGATCTAAATATTTTTTTTATTTTAAACACTACTTTGTAACAAGACAAATGTGTAAATGATTATACATTAAAAACAGTTGAAATGTTTCTATGATTTTTATTTCACATTTAGTTTTCTTTGCAACCTGAGAGGGCCTTAATAACCTCCAGAACCTTATAACAGCATACACACCTGATTTTTTAATTTCAAAATAGACCTCATTGCAGAGGGATTGTATTTCGTCATTTGTAACCCCTAAAAGTGTTTCTGTCATCCACGTTTTTATTTTCAACATCTGCAAGGAACACATTCAGTGCAAATTAACCAATAATTGCTCAGTATTAGCAGTAAATATTAGGTTTAGTTGGAATCAATTATAACAATTTTATGAAAATTATAATTATATACAATTGTAACATAAATTACTGACCAGACGCACAAACCTCATTTAATAATAATATTAATATCATACTCTCTGTTTTTGCTTTTCTTCTTCATCCAATTCTTCTTCAACTTTGTGATTTGGACTGGTTTCAACCTCTTGAGATACTAAAGAAACACTCTCTTCCTGATCCATAATTTGAGTTACTTCAGCTTTTTCAGGTTCAATCTACAAGAAAACAATTTCAAAATAAATCAAAACACATTTAAAAATCATATTACAAAATATTTTTGAATATTTTTATTTTTATCTAACTTTCTTTGGTCTTTAATTTGTATAAGAGTATATAAATTGTATAAACTATACCAAACTTAACACAATATTTTAAAAACTAATTCCATCTTTTAGAGAGTTAACAAAAAAGTGAAACATAATATCTTTAAGGTCACAAAAGTGCCAACAGTTTTATACTGCAGTTTACATTTGTTTGTAACAAACTGTTTTTTACTAACTTTCTGTACAGTTTTCACTTTTTAGTTTTATTCCAAAAAATAATAAATGAAAAGCAATTAAATTTGGGCCAGTAAAATAACAAACATAGTGAGAAAGAAAAAACAAATAAAAGTTACCTAAGAATACAAGTTTATAAATGTAATAACCAAAAATGAGCACACATTAAATGACGAATTATCAATTATAGTTTGTTTTACTTTCATTAAACCTAATGAAATCTACACAATCCTTAAGAATTATTTTTAAAAATCCAGTTAAAGTGTAAATAATCAATAAATATATAAATTAATAAATTTAATTATTAAGAACAAGAACATTACTGAAAAAATTGCCATTATTTTAATTTTAAAAAGAGTACATGCTGCCTACCTTGCCCATCAGTTCCCCGTTAACAATATTTATTCGGATTAATGACAACTAAAATTTTAGTTGACATTAATCCAAATAATATATTGCTTTGTTAATTAATCAAAACATTAAAATTTAGCTTTTGTATTGTTTGTTTTGAATGTTACTCAAATTTTAATTAAAAATTGATACCTGTTTTTCTCTCTCTGGTGATGAATGTGGAGATCCATGCTGATAACCAGATATTTTTTTGGCAATAGGGAGATCCTCCTTGACTTTTTGTTTTTCTTTTTCTTTACCTAGTTTCTCCAAACCTTGACGAAGCCACAATGGAAGAGATTTTCCTTTTTTAGCTAACTCAACAGGGTCTGATAAAGAAAGAAATTTTATAAAGTATAATTTCAATTTTTTAATTTAAAATAAACTTCAAACATAAAATAATATTTGGTCTTTTAACTTAGCAGTAAAATAAAATCAAAAAGTAAAACAAAACAACTAAAATAACCTGGAGAGTTAATTTCTGGACGGCCATTGAAAATAATATCTTTAGGCTTTATAACATCTTGGAAAACTGGAGGGTGAAAACTATTTTGATCAAAACATTCTGGATGTGGGTGAAAACCAGCTGAACTATCGTTCCAATTTTCCCAATGATCTCCATTCCATTGTCCTTGATTCCAATCAGAGTTATAAAATCCAGGAACAGGTTGTGCAGGTTGTTGTCCTGCCCACATATTATAACCCCAATTTTGGTCTGGCCCACTTTCTTCTGGTTTACCATGGTTATAATCAAAAACATCACCTGGCATAACCTGAGAACTTAAAGTTTCTTTATTATTTAAATCATTTTGAAACAAATCTGATTTATTCTCAAGAATTGTTTGACCATGATTATAGTCAACTACAGATATTGGAATTTCTTCTGGTGGAGGTAAAGGTGGTGGTAAAGGAGGAGGACCAGGAGGTTCAGGTGGTTTATCCAATACTGCATAACCTTCATTATTGTTTGGTTGAAATTGCTTATGTTGAACCCAAAGAGCAGCAGCAGCCGCCCAACTTTGACTTTCATCTTAAGATACAATAAAATGTTTTTTTATTATAATAAAATTAAAAAAATACAAAATATTTATGCATATAAATTTAATTCACTAATACATAATTAAAAAAATAATAGTTTTACATAATAAAAAGAATATAATATTTTTTTCAGACAAAACTTCATAGACAGTGAAACACTCATTTTTATTATTCTCATCCTTTGAAGAAAAAAAAAATACTCCAAATATGAATATACTTAAAAGACTTAATGACTGATATATTTATTCTCTACTTTCTCAATTTCTGTACAATCAGTAATTAAGCAGACCAAATTTGTACAGGAGTTCTATTATAAATTAATTCATACCAATTAAATGTAGAAAACATTAAAAACAGACATAAAATGTTACTCTAATGTTTAACTAGAAAATAGTTTTGAAATAATTAAAATAAAGTATTTGACTTATACTTATATTAAGTATTTAAAATGAAGTATGAATTTTTCAGACTATCTTAACAAGTTTTTTTTTAATGAATTTGCCACAATTATTTATTCCTTGTTTGTTTTGTTTGTTTTTAATAATACCAACTTTCAATATGTTATATTTAATGAAAATAATGAAAGATTATTCATAAAAACCCTTCTATAAATAGACTCACAAACATAATTATTCCAAGATAATATAATTAATAACACTCTAAACATAACATAATAACTTTAAAATTAAAATAAAAATTGAATTAATAGCACAAATCAAGTTTGATTGTCCAGAATTAATATTGGGAAATTAAAATACTTTTTTAAAAAGCAGATGATTGTTGATTGCTCATTGGCTGTTATTTCTAGCGCTTAATTCAGATTTTTTTAAAATAAAAAAATTGTTTTTTTTTTAATATATATCATTTAATAGAAAAATCATGTAAATTAATTATTACCTTTCTTTAATTAAAGTTGAAATATTAAAAATACGTTAAACAATGGTTAAAAATCAATACTTGACAATAATGTTATGTTTACACTTAATTCAAATATTTTAAGCAATAATAAAGTAGGGACCAGAGAACATAAAACTCACAAGTCACATAAACCATGCACAGCCATTTAATTAGAAAGCCTTAAATTTAGTGTAAGCTACTTTTAACTAGAATAAAATTGAAAGACACACACACACAGATATATATATATATATATATATATATATATATATATATATATATATATATATATATATATATATATATATATATAAAAGAATTATCTAAAATGCTTTTTTATTCTTAATTAAGAGCATTTATACAGTTTTCAGCAAAGAAATTAAATCACTTATACATGTTATTAAATTAAAAATCATTTCAAGGGTTGATTACATTAAAAATATTTTTAATTAACAAATACATTTCTTCTCCAGTACAAACTTCTTATATGTGATCATTTTTAGTGTCTGTTTAAAAGCTTTTGCATTTTTCAAGTGGTAGCTACTACACAATCTTATAAACAATTTTAAAAGGGGTATTGTTTTAATTAAGTTATCATGTAATAGCTATCCTCCTGTAACATGCTTTAAAAATAACAAATAAGTCTACTGACCTTGACTACTATTAAACTGATAATTTGGATTAGGTGGCCAACCCCAGTTCGGTTGTAATGGCTGACTTTGATTCCACATAACTCTTACCGGATAACCCTTAATTCTTTCCTCTCAATTTTTTTTTTTTAAAAAAAAAGAACTGGGATAAAAATTCAGAAGAAAAAATTTGTTGAAAAATTGTGACAGCAAATACAATTAACTATGCAACTTCAACTTTACCTAAACAAAATCAAACAACAACTTTTAAAATATCTTTACACATATAATATTCAAAACTTATTGAAAATTTCATTGAAAACGAAAGATTTTAAAATAAAATCTTCAATATGTTAGGTATTTTTTTTTTCAAATTGATATTTTTGAATTTTTATTTCAAAAATAATCTGCATAAATATTAAAAAAAAAAAAAGATTATTACTAATTATTACTACAAATTTATTTTTATATTAATAATTTCAATCTGTATTTGAATTTATATTATATAAATCATTATTTTTTGATAACCAGAGGTGCACAGTGAAACTAAATACTATAGGAGCAATTATTTATTAAAATCAATCAATGAGACTTCCACGCTACAGGTGAAAAAATAAAACAAAGGTAAATCTATTAAAAATAGAAAGTTTTTTCTCATTATTCATTCCATATTAATTTAAATTGTCAAAATTTTGAAAGTTTATTATAAATTATAGATATTATTATTATTATATAAATTATAGATAATATTATTAGTATATTCTTATTTTTTGTTTAAAAAGAATATATTTTTTATGTAAATGTAATTTTTTGTATCTGTTTTTATCGAATGAATTTCTTTTAAAGCAATTTTTATGATTTAATTTGTAAACAAAGACTTAAAAACTCGTTATACTTTTTTCTGCTTATTTTAATTAAAATGAAAAAGCCCACTCGCTAAACACCATCAGCGATATTGTTAAGCAGTTTCGCTTCCTTGTCATAAAGTATTTTTAACCTTTTTAATTGATTTCTATCTAGTTAATTTTATTTCTATAGCATTCAAAGATTTAATTATTTCATTTGTTTATCTTACTAAGAAGAATTGTATCAAATATGTTAAACTTTTCAAACTAGGCGAAACATAAAATAGGTATTAAAAAAATGTACTTTTTTATTTATAAAATAATTTAGCTTAGATAAAACTAAAACTTACAAACTTTGCTAAACCAAGAACATGTGTTTCCTTTTTAAACAATCGTAAGATGTTACTTTATATAAAAAACCTCGCTTAATTTTATAAAAAAAATTATAAAAAGGTGATGTTTCGAAAATATTTGTTCTAAAGGTAATTTATTTTGCTTTAAGTTTTTTCGCATTAAAATATATACTTTTTTTGTAATTGTTTCTTATTGGTCCAATTAATCTTTCGCACATTTTTTTTTTGCTTTTTGAAATGTTCTCAAAGCGACTAAAAAATCTGGCCAGCTTTTTGAAACTAAATAATATTTTCGTGGTCAGAAATCGAGAGCGATCACTTCCCGACCAAGCCTGGAATTATATATAGTTTCCATGAGAAGTTAGTAGTGAACGATAACCCAAGAAGATTTTTAAAAAGAGGACTTACTGAGAGGGTTGCCATTCATTAATATAGGACTGTCAGAATATGTAAAAATCAAGTATAATCATCTAAATAAAATAGCTCCTATGTAAATCAACATTGGACTCTTTAAAAAGTGTTTGAACCCTGATGCACATTAATCTTTACATTTAAATCATCATTCTCTTTATATTATACTTTGATTGCTGTGGTAAATCTTTGTACATTGTAAAAATAACTGTTACCTACAATTCTTTAACACTTAAATACCTTAAGGCTAACATTAATATCTCTCTTGATACTCTGCTATTTCAAAGTCCATAAATGCCATCCATTGTGAGCTGTGTTGTGTCTTATGATAATAATAAATATAATGAATATGTTTACTGAACTATACTATTTCTTATATTTTTTTTATTTACTTATATCATGCTAAAGGGATGATTGACAAGCTCATTTCTAAACAGTAATAAATGATGTTCTGTAAATAAAGAATTACAAAAATAGAATAAAAAATGCTTAAAATAATTACAAAAGGAAAAATTATAACAATAATATCAATAAAAAATTTATTTGATTTTTTTTAGTTAGGCACAATTTTGTGATTTTAAAGGTGTTTTAAAATGTCTACAAATAATTGTGGTAAAGCTACAGTTACGCGACCTAAAATAATTATATTTTTGCCAGGGGGTTTTGCTACATCGACTATTTTATAGCCTGACTCGCAACGGAATGCTGCTACATCGACTATCTTATAGCCTGCTGCTACAAGGAAGTGCTGCTACATCGACTGAGAGTTTGGCATGGACAGCATGGCAGCAATCTTTTTTCTTTTATTATATCGATGTAGCAAAACCCCCTGGCAAAAATATAATTATTTTATGACGCGTAACTGTAGGATTGCCATAACTGTATCTATAATTTTATAGGAATTTATTAATAACTTGGCTTCTTTGCAACACTTGACTAATATAGTATCAGTAGATCAACAAAATTTAACCTTATCAGGTTTCTCTCTGAGTAAAATGTTATCTTTTAATTTTTTTTAAAATACTTAATCAATAGTTTTATACTAAAGCACAGTTTTAAAACAAATCTTACCTGTTATGAGAATCTGGAAACATAGACTTGTGAGAGACAACCATCAACAATTAATAGCGTGATTATTGTATATACGATTGCCTAATTGTTTATAAAAACAATATTCATAATTTAAAAAAAAATATTAAGTTTAAATTAAAAATAAAAAATCCTTTATCTTGCTAAAAAAAGTAATAAATTTTAATAATAATAAAAAATTAAACATGAGAGCTAAGACTTTATTATTTATAAAGTTCCTATGAAGCAGCTTTCTTTATAAAAACAAAAGTTTGAAAAACTTAAAAAAATTTATGTTAAAATTAAACTAATTGGGATGTTATTCCTTTTAAGCGTAACATTTTTTTTTTCTTCTCATAAACTAGTATGTAATAAGAAAAAAAAATCAATTTTAAAAAATTACACAATTTGAATTAAAATCCAACGGACTAATAATTTTTAACTATTAGAAAGTAACAGAATCACTCTACAATTTAATTTAGCAACCCAAGTAGTCTGAATTTCTTTGCTGGGGGCGAGTCTGCTTTTGATTGCCAATGTGGTCACACGCTCGTAAATTGCTTTATAATAATTATTAAGTAGTTTTTTTAACATAAAACACCCACTTTTAATAATGAATAAGGCTGCACGAATCATGGCGGATGAGTTCCACCAAGTTGTCAATATTCCTGTTTCTAGAAATTTTAATGAATCCGTTACAGCATTACAGCATCCAGAATCGGCAGCTGACTTTGTGAAAAGTTCTGACCTTTCGTCAAATGCTGATAATACCGATGATTACAGTTCAGAAATTTTAAAAAGTGGTTTGTTAGGTGTTAATCTGCAACCAGAAAAAATTTTGGAGGTTTTCAGTCTACCTGTAAAGATACCTAATGTTTTTTCTAAATATTTTAACAATGCGCATTACATCGTTTTCGTATTAATATTTACCAACGATTGAAAACTTGACCTTTAATGTTTAAATGTTTCAAAATTAAGTGCTAAAAGTTAATTGCAAACTTACGTGTTTGCATAAATTTTTTTATTATTTACATTGTTTTAAAATGTTTTAAAAATAATGTGAAATAAATATTAAAGTGTTTTACGAACTGTTTATAACAAACAATATATATATCTATTTATGTATATTAGGATGGAAGTCACTCTTATCGTGTTGCATGGAAAGATTCATGGGTTCATGAGCAACTTATAAAGTCATATCAGAACCTAGTAGATGAGTTCTGGTTAAATAAGTCACAAGAACAAAATGAATCTGATAGTGCAAAATTTTTTAGAAACAAAAAGGTAATTAAAAATCTTTAAAATTTTGAGTAAATACTTTTTGTTAATTTATTGATTTATTGGTTAAGTTATTGTTTTTACAATTAAAGGCAGAAGAATCAGAATGTGTTGTTGAAGTACTAAATGCAAACAACGACAGAGTAGTCAATGTTAATAAACTAAATCTTACAACTTCTATCTCTGCAGAAGAAAGTGTTGTAAAATGTACTGAATCCAATGAAAAAGATAAAGAAAAAAGTAGATAGTTTTTCAAATTACACATTCTGTTGGTATCATTATTTTCAAAGTTTCTTCCATAAAGCTGTTATAAGCTTAATTTAAATACATAAGAAATGACTGGAAAAAGTATATTAAATTAATATACCTTTTCCAGTCATTTCATCATTTTATATTTTCCACTCTATAAATCTATTTATATTTGCACAAATTTTTACAATAAATACCCATTTTTATATTTTTATGAATATTAGCGTGTTTGTGTATATTTTTACTATTTTTTATTATAGAGACACATTTAAGACAAATATAACTGTGTAATGTTTAATTTGGTAAGACAATAACGCAGTTTTATTTGAAAATAAGAACAATAGTATAGTCCCAATAATATTTACAAATATTATGATTAAATATTATTAAAATTTATTTGTATTAAATTATAAGAAATATCAATCAGTTCATCAAAAACATGTTTCACTATATCTATACACTATATCTTTACTGCTGGTTTTAGGATTAAACACTAGGTTTAATGGCTTCATTTTATTTTTTCATCAAGTTAACAAACATTTTGATTCTAGGTTAAATTTTACAAAATGAAGATATCTTTATTTTGGAAATTTTAACCTTGAAGCTGATATCATTTTGACAATAAGGTTACTGCTAATTAAACTTTACCTATAGCATGATAAAATATGAGAGCTGGCTTTCTTAAGAAGCATTACTAATAGTGTAATGCTTCTTCAACTTTGCATAAGATTTTTGGTTATGTTCTTTGATTTAAAGTTAAATTTTAATTTGTTAATTTATTATTTTGAATTTTAGGTGATAATGATATTACTGATGAAAGTTGTAGAAAGCGTAAAGCAGCAATCAATGAGTCATGTAAAAAGCGTAGTAAAAAGTTGAGAGGAAGACCAAGGAAAAACAATATTCAAGTAAAAATTTTACGCAAAGAAAGTAAAAGTCAAAGTTCAGCTGAAGAAAGTGAGAATGCTGACAAAATTGGAAACGATGAGGTAACTGAAGAGTATATCAAATCTAAAAAAGAAAAAAAAGAAAGATATTTATATGGTGATGTAAAAGGTCCTGTAACTTGTGATATATGTGATAAGGTTATCTCAAATAAATATGGGCTTCGTGAACACCAGGCTGTTGTACATTTTAAAAATGGTCGCTATCAGTGTGAAATATGTGGAAAACGTGTTACTAATAAGAGAGCATTAAATTTACATATGACTGCTCATTCAAATACACGAGCTTATGTATGTGACCAATGTGGCAGTAGTCACAAAACTAAAGGCAACTTAAATTATCACATCAAAACCATGCATACTATGATAAAAAACTTTCGCTGTGATATTTGTTTTAAAACCTTTAAAGTCCAAGCTGACTTAAAAGAACATTGCTTTGCAGTGCATGCAAATGCTGGTGTTATTACATGTATAGTATGCAAAAAAAAATTAACTACAGCTTTATCAATATACACACATAGTGTTATGCACTCAGGAGCAAGAGAGTATGAATGTGATACATGTGGTTATGCTTTCAAGACATTTACAGGTTTAAAAGAACATAAAGTGACACATTCTGAGGACAAACCTGTGCGTACATGCCCCTATTGTGAAAAAAAGTTTTATTCTCGTTCTCAATATAATGCTCATGTAATGCGACACACTGCTGATGGAGGCTTAGTTACTTATAAATGTCCTATTTGTGATACAAAATTTCAGCATAAATCAAGCTATAATCGACATGTAATTAGACATCAACCTGGTGGAGATTTAGAATTTCCGAAGGAAAATCCATATTTGCTAGTAGATGAATCTGAATTACCTGAAGGGGTATGTCATAAATGTCGTAAACATTATAACTCCAAATCAGGTTTTTATTTACATGTCAAAAAATGTAGAGATGGAATAGTTCAGCAGTATGAATGTCCTTTTTGTGATAATGGTTGTGCAAACCGTTCAAGTCTTAAACGTCATATTCAGCGCAGACATAAAGGAATGGATTTTGAAGGACACTCGATTCAGGGTCGAGAAATTATCCACAAAACAGAAGGTGAATCAGACAATGTTAGTAACAGCAATGTAATTGGTTCTGAAAACGGTATTCAGTATCAAGGTACTTATTATGATCATGGATATGGAAATCATATCACAACTGTTGATGCTTCACAGCTTACTGCTGTTGATATGCAGTTGTTAATTGATACTGCAGCAAGTCAGGGGGATGACCAAACTGCTCATATACTTGGAAGTGTCAGTCAGCTACAACAAGCAACAAATACAAGTGTTCAGAATCTGCATATTTTAACTGAAAATGAGGCAGCACAGTTTACAGCTCAACTTACTCAAGGTGTTATAGTAAGAAGTTCTGATGTTCAAGTTGGTGGCGACCAACTAATTGTTAGCTCGGCTCGTATAGATCCCCAAACTGGTCAAATATTAGTAAGTGAAAATCAAACCGCACAACTTATTGTTAGTGCGCATGCAATGCATCATGCTCAAGCTGCTAGCCATATGCAAGGCAATTCTTCAATCAGTTTGCAAGGTTCAGAAGGTGTTCTTCGTTTTAGAAATCGCACAGCTGTTATCCAAATTCATCATGATAGTAGTGGCTTAGTAAATGAGCAATCTCTAAATGGAGACTCTGCAATTCAAAATCAAGAAATAGAAGACATTGTAAGTAATAACAGAGTAATGGAAAGCAATAGAAACTCTTTAGATGAGCTGCAAAGTAGTGACATTCATGAGCACCAGTTTATGGAGGATAAACAATATTTAGATGATGAAATTGACTCATCTAGTGATCATAATAGTTTACATGGATGCAGCTAAAAGTGTTCACAATTTTAATGATTTAAGTACTTAACTTTAAGTACTTTAACTTAACATTGTTGTGACTTATTGTGTGAGCAATACATAAACATAGGTGGTTACATATAACAATTGTATTTAGATATATATGGAGTTTAAATCTCGAAAATTCTGGCTTTTAATTTATACCTATTTATATTTTTTTATAAATAAAATGGATCAATTTTATTGAAAATTTATTCTTTTCTTTGTTTAAATCCTAAGTGTTAGGGGGCATTTATAAAGTACGCAATAAAACTACTTATTAATAGGGTGTATCGAAAAACAACTTTTTTTGAATTTGAAATTGAAATAGAGCGTAAAAGTTGCATAATGCTGAAAAAAGTAATTGACAAATTTTTTTTATGTCTTCTGTTCGCGCTTGAGTTTTATTTGTCTTCAGTTGCCGCTAGAGGGCTGAGTTTTTACGAAAAAACGCTTTCACGAATTTCTGGCAAACAAGCTCTTCAGTCCATAATGTACAATTAGAGTGGAAAATGCTTTTGAAAATAGTTTAATGTTTAGCTGTAATAAAGTTTAACTTGTCTCAAACTGTCTTTTTGTGCTGAAAAAAGGCATTATTTTTCGCGATTCAAGTATATATATATATATATGAAGCCGTCTCTACTAGCAAAACTGCAAACTTGATCTGAAGCTTTGATTACAAGTTAGATACATCTCTATACTCCTTGAATATAGCATGGAAAATGCTGCACATCTGGAAGATAAACATTTGTTATCATTTCAATTAGATTTTCATTTGAAATGAGAGTGTTAATCGGAGGTTCATTTAGTTCACATTTTTTTCCAATCAATTAGATCTACATAGTCGTTTGCTTCGAAATTGATTTCTGGTATAGACAACTTTCGAACTTTGGTTGTTTTCATCGATCATGCTTTCATTATTTGTTGTAATGCCAATCTCCTCACATTTGGGCGAGTATCACAGCAAGAAACATGTTGTCTCGGTGGCAAAAAAAAACATTCCTTTGTATAAATGGATCGATGATCCAATTATACTTTTTATTTCACAACTGGCATACCTGGATAAAATGATGGTTAGCCATAGATGTCTAGCGCCTTCCGTGCATGAGGGATTACATCTTATATTGAACCACATTTAGCAGTAAACTTTAATAACGAAATCAGCTATTTCTCTCACCCTGTGTAACGGTTTGCTACATCCAAACAAACCATCAGTTAGGTCGGATTAGTGCTTGAGAATAATCACTGGGTGAAGTGTACATTGTAAATTTGTCCAATGAAAGCTTTGCACTTCATCCTGAACTACAAATTTATAGTTTTCTGAAAAATCACCCAGAAATAATGCTGTTACCTCATTCATATCTTCCTTTCTTAATCTCAGGTATAATGCTTGACTCTTTGCTAAATACGAATGCAAATTTTTCCAGTTTTCTACATACTAGTTCAATGTATTCAAACACTGGCTCTTTATTATGTGTCAAGTTTGACTTGTTGTCCACTGATCAAATTCAATCTCATTATCATCTTCAAATTCTCCAAGTATATCATAAAGTTTTTCAACCAATGCATTCATAGTTGCTGGGCATTTTTCACATTTCCTCATCATACAGTCTTTATTAGTTATATCACAGACAATATAAGTTCTTTGTATGTCACACCAAGAGGATGTAAAAGCAGTTTCAAATTCTGATGAATAGCACAGACGCATACAGAATGTGTTCCTGAGGCACCAACACTAATACACCATTTAGGTCGCAAGGTGCAAAACCTTGAAAATCCTATTTTTATTTCTGGGTTCTTGGTTTTAAAGGCAACAAACAATTCCTTTAAATTACATATGAGCAAACGTTTTTGCATGTGGACATTTTTCTTTATGCTTACATAGTCCTTTTTACCAGGCATTATACGGCTATGTTCATCGTCTTCGTAAAAGGTCTTGACCAGTTGAACTGTTACATCAGGAAGAGCTTTTCCTGATTTAGGATTAGGCATGGTTAAAATACCTTTTTCTAATGTTAAGTTACGTGCAGTTCGAGCTTGTTACATGCAATGTTTCAGATACCTTTTTTATTGACCAGTCTGTTGGAGCAAGTGTCGCAAGTTGTACTTTTTTTGATTTTGATGTAGACTCTGCAATTTTGTTAGTTAACAATACCATCATGTTATCAAACAAGTTTGCTTTTTCCATATACTCATTATTAAAACTTGACTGTTCTTCAAAACTTTCTTCTGATATATTAAGGGAAATGGCTACCTTTTTTTACTGGAGGTTGTTAATGCTGTCAATTTTCGTTTATTTTCTCTGATTTTACCTGACTTGTGCAACCCTTTGACCTTAATTGGAGATACTCCGGCAGATGCAAAGTGTGTATCTACACTTTCTTTTTTATTTTGAATGGATCTTTTATTAACAATATCAAAATCTTCATCATTTTTATTTTCACTTATACTTTTTGATAAACATGTCATAACTTTACTTCGACAGGTTGGACACAGTTTTTTTCCAGGTATAAGATTAAAACCCATGGTTTCTGCTTCTAACACAGTATGCATTGTAATCACACGTAGAGATGCTTAAAAAGAAAGTAATTACATTATTTAAATAACATTAATTAAATATATTATGTAATTATATTACTATACAATTTGTTATATTAATAACTATGAAACATTGAACAAATCTTATTACCAAAAAAACTTATATAACTTATTATTAATGATATTACCTAATGAAATATAAATATATAAATTTTGACCTCTACACACCTTTTGGTGACTCAGAACTGGGTTACAGCAACTTTTCTGATTACCCTTTTATCTTACAACTAACATATCATGATGGTGTGTGCATATATTAGTAATTTGTTCTTGTTTCAGATTTGTTCGTTTTTCAAGTAGCTAACAATCATTGCTGTCAATATCTTCAATCAGATTTTTTTCTTGAGTATATGATTGTTTATAACAAGCTCCATAATTATTTACAAAGCAGCAATTAATTGAAGGAATCTCTGTCTAAACACTTAATACAAGAAATCTTAAATAATCTTAATGTCCCTAATAAGAAAAGTACACTTAAACACAAACAATATCATATCAATATGTATTTATAAAGAACATATTGCTTGAACAAGTAGCTATTAGTTTAATAGACATATTTTAAATGCCTAACTATCTACTAATTATTGTAAATTCTCCATTAACTACTTACAAAAAGTTGTGTAAAAGTAAAAGATAACTAAATATAATTTTATTTAGTTAAGTAACTTAACATGGTAATGTTAATTAGACATTATATAATTTTATTACTTTTTTTATTGATGATAATAAATGTTTTATTACAACAAAACAATTAACAACAAAAGTTACATAATTTTAATGACATGATACTATGTAATGAAAATGACATTATTATTATGTAATGAAAGTAAAAGAAACAAATTTATAAAATGTTCAACTATGTTTTGTAATAACTTTGTAAGTTTTTTACAAAGCTATTACAAAAAAAAAACAATTGTATTTGTATTCAAAATAAATTTGCAATTTTTTTTTTTTTTTTCAAAATATCTTTAAAAAAATTGAAAAACTAAAACATCAATAACTCCTTGATTTAAGGGGTAAACATCTGTTGACCAGCCTCGCACCCCTTCTCCATCTATTAGGCTGGCGCAGATGTATTTTTAATACATTGTTTCCAGTTTAGGATGTTGAACGCTGGATCTTCTTGACTCGATGCATGGGTTTTGCTTGTGTCTCTGTTTTTATGACTAGGCAACTCATTCTATTATCTCCAAATGAGGGTACAGCTCTAAAACTCAGTTTTATTGTTCTGAGACCGGCTGGTAGTCAGGTTTCCCGAACTCTGTGGTAGCTCTCAGAGAGGTTGATTCCATCAACAGCTAAAAAATATCAGAGTACTAACAGTGCCATGTTGCGCATGGATGGTGTCCCTGTTTGTACTTTTGGTGTGCATTGCCAAGGCCACATTGGAGCCCTTTGTTACGGCATAGAATTTATTAATAGAAATGAGGCAATTGCTTAGGCTATAAAACAGTGTACTGAGTACTATCTATGTTTCGAGTCAAGTTCTTTAACAAATTTAAAAATGAATAAAGTAACAAAAACTATAAAACACAAAAAACCACATTCATCACCAAGTTTGCTAAACATTCACCAATATTCGTGGTCTTCGAAGTAACTATTCTTCTGTTGAGTCTTATCTCTTGCAAAGTTTACAAGACCTACTTGCTCTTTGTCAGACTAATTTGAGTTCTTCTGTCTCATCTTGTGATCTTAGTGTTGATGGTTATTTTCTTTTAATTCGTAAAGACTCTAATAGTCACATGCTTGGCCTAGGCATTTACAGTATTGGCCAAAAGTTTGAATCCACCTCAAATTTTTGGCCAATACTGAAAATTTTTTGCATTGTTTATTTGTAACTTGTTTATATTGTTATACTATTGATTGATTGTTAGAAAAATTGCTTGAGTCATACTTTTAATCTATTTGTGCTGTATATTTTGTGTTTTTATGTATTTCTAGTGAATTTATTGATAATTTTTACAATGGTTCGTGGTAATGAATTATCCATTGTAAAACGTGCTCAAGTTCGTTTGCTATTTGATGAAGGTCACAGTCAGCGGCAAATTGCAAGTAAATTAAGTGTGTCTTGTGGTGCTGTCCAAAAGTGTATTAGCTGTTTCCTTGATCCTTACACTTCTAATTACCTTTCAAGAAGGAGAAGTGGAAGACCAAAGGTAACTTCCATGCGCACGGACACTGCAATTGTAAGGTGTGCCAAGCTCTCTCCCTTGTCTTCTTCTGCCAGGATTCAATCATTATTACCATCTGAAGATAATGTCAGTACTCGAACGATTAGAAGGAGACTACTTTTTGCTGGGCTGAAGACAAGGCGACCTGCAAAAAAGCCACTGTTGTCTCGAAAAAACATACAAGACCGGTTGGCAATTTGTCGCAAATACCGCAATTTCTCATCCGATAACTGGGAGAATGTCATGCTTACGGATGAGTCTACTTTCAATCAATTTTACACTTTCCAACGATACGTTCGTCGTCCAGATGGGAAGAGGAACGATGCCAAATACTGCATTGCTACAGTGAAGCAATGTGCAAAGGTGATGGTGTGGAGTTCCTTTTCCGGTAAACATGGAAAAGGAGGTTTGTGGTTTATACCACATGGGAAAACAATCTATGCTGAGACCTAACGTAGAATACTGCAGGAGAAGTTGGTCAATCTTATGCAGATTTACCAGGTGGATCACTTTCAGCATGATTGTGCTCCTTGCCATAGGGCAAGATCAGTGTCAAAGTGGCTAGCGGATAATCATATATCCGTGATAGAACCATGGCCAGGGTCATCACCTGATTTAAACCCCATAGAAAATCTGTGGGTAATTATGAAAAAAAAGGTGGCCGCTCACAATCCAACATCACAAGAACATCTGAAAAGAATAATTCAGGAAGTGTGGGCGATGAAAACTAGTGTGGAGTACTGTCAGAAGTTGGCGCGTTCCATGCCTTATCGTATAGCACAGGTGCTAGCTGCAAAGGGATACCATACTAAATACTGATAATTTTGTAATAATTAATAATGTAACAATACATAACAATGTTTTTGATAATCTACAACAGTTGTGTAACATTTTAGTAACGATAAGTTTATGGAGTGAGCATAAGGCAATTTTATATTAAAAATTTGAGGTGGATTCAAACTTTTGGCCAAAACTGTATATTCGTAAGAATTCACCCATTTGTCGGGAAACTAGGTTTGAATCCACAGACTACTCTTTTATGTGCTTTCGTTTTGCACCACTTCACTCTATCACCTTTTTCTTTGTTCTATATCGCTCTCCTTCATCTCAAGACTGCACTTTTCTTGATGTTATTTCTGATTATATTGACCAAGCCCTCATTCTTTATCCATCAGCCAATATTGTTGTTGTTGGTGACTTTAATGTTCATTACACTAAATGGCTTGGCTCTAGTGTCACTGACTCTGCAGGCATTAAGGCCCACAACTTTTGCCTTTCTCAATCCCTAACTCAAATAGTCAACTTTCTAACTCGCTTTCCAGACAACCCGAATCATTTACCTTCTCTACTCGACTTATGTCTTGTTTTTGATCCTAGTCAGTGCTCAGTTTCTCCACACTCACCCTTAGGCGCTTCTGATCATGGTTTGGTCTCTCTAAAACTATTATCTCATTTTTCTTTACCATCAGAATCCCCCTATCATTGTACATCTTACAACTACCTTAAAGCTGACTGGGACTCTTTCCGTGATTTTCTTCGTGATGGCCCCTGGGTAGAAATCTTTCGTCTTCCTGTTGACAAATGTGCTTCTTACATAACTTCATGGATTCAGGCTGGCATGGAATCCTTTATACCTGATATAGCCGTCAAACAGGTTGATACACTGCTCGACATCCGTATCACTCCAGCTTCTGTATCTAAAGTGATTTCCTGCTTAGACTCTTTTACAGCTTGCGACCCGGACAACATACCTGTTATAGTCTTGCAGAAGTGTTCTCCGGAGCTGTCGTTTATCCTTTCAAACTATTTAACAAGTGCTTATCAGAGTCTTGTTTTCCAGCCTGCTGGAAAGCAGCATCTGTTATCTCTATTTTCAAAAATTCTGGAGAGCGATCCGATTCATCTAACTACCGTCCCATTAGTCTTCTTCCTATCATAAGCAAGGCTTTTGAATCTTTATTTAACAAATACTTAATCTCTCATCTTGAATCTAATAACTTACTCTCTGATCATCAATATGGATTTCAATCTTCTTGTTCTACAGCTGATTTGCTAACAGTAATAACCGATAAGTTTTATTGTGCATTAGATAAAGGTGGAAAGGTTAAGGCTATTGTTCTTGATATTTCTAAAGCGTTTTATAAAGTTTGGTATGCTAGTCTTCTCCATAAACTTTTTTCGTACGATGTATCTGGTAACATCTTTAAGATTATTGAATCCTTCCTTTCCAATCGTAGTATAAAAGTTGTTCTTGATGGACAACACTCTTCTTCTTATTCTGTATCCTCAGAGGTTCCTCAAGTTTCAATCCTTGGTCCTATACTCTTTTTAATTTACATTAACGATCTTCCAGATATTCTTACATTTAAGGTGGCATTGATGATACTACCATTTATTCTTGTCACGATAAGAAGCCAACTCCCTCTGATTGCTTGCAGGGGGCATCTCAGCTTGAAAAGGATCTCACTTCTGCTACCGCATGGGGCTCTCATTGGCTGGTGAACTTTAATTCAGATAAAACTCAATTTTTTTCAGCCAATCTTTAAAGCAATAATTTAGACCTTCCTATATTTATGAACAGTAATGTACTCGATGAGTCTCCTACCCTTCATCTTCTAGGATTAACTCTTACTTCTGATTTTTCTTGGAAACCTGATATAAAATCCGTTGCAAAATTAGCATCTGCTAAAGCTGCTTCTCTTTATCGAGCTCGTCACTTTCTTACTCTGAATTCTATTCTCTATCTCTATTAATCTAAAATCCAGCCTTGTAAGGAATACTGTAGCCATATCTGGGGTGGATCTTCTAATGATGCCCTTTCTCTTTTAGACAAGGTGCAAAAACCCATTGTAAACATAGTTGTACCTGCTCTTGCAGCCAACCGTCAACCTTTGTCACATCTCCGTAATGTAGCTTCTCTTTCTCTTTTCTACAAATATTATAATGGGCATTGCTCTAAAGAGCTAGCGTCTCTTGTGCCATCTACAAACATTCATTCTCGTGTTACTCGTCATTCAATTAAGTCTCATCTTTTTTCTGTTACTGTTCCTAAGTGCTCCAAAAACTCTTATTTGTCAAGTTTTTTTCCTCAAACATCAGTTCTTTGGAATTCGCTTTCTTCATCTTGCTTTCCAGATTCATACAATTTGCAATCTTTTAAGTCGTCTGTCAATCGTTATCTTGCTCTACAATCTTTTTCTTTTCTCTTCCAGTAAATTCCAACACTAATTAGTGGTTGCTTGCAGCCTTGTTGGAAGCGAAGATGTTAAAAAAAAAAAAAAAAAATTAGGCCAAATAAAAATTGGTTCGCAAAGTAGATATGTAATATTTAAAATAATGAAAACCAAAACTTTTTTCCATCAGTCACATTTTTTCTAGAACTATAATTGTCAATAGCCTTTTTTATTGTCATTAACAAGTGCGTTTTGTGGATCTAAAAATAAACTTTATTTGTTTTGAGAGATATAAGTTTATGATTTTCAGATTCAGCAGGTTTTAAACTCCTTTGGTACCAAGTTTTAGCTTCGTAACATTACTACAAGTTTGTTAAAAGGGTAATGGTAAATTGACATATTTCCGGCTCTATCCCCCCTCTTTTTTAGTCAAAAAATAATTAACTTCAAGTTGCTGTAAATCTTTAAGGGTTGAGAATTTTTTGAAAAAATTTTACAGTCTTTCTTAACTTATATCTTTAAACATTTGTGTCAAATTTCAGCGAATTTGGTGATGCAGGGTGCAACCCCTTGTTTTTTGAGAAATTTTTACCCGAAAACAATTGAAAATTCTACGTCTTCTGTGTGCGTGTATATATATATATATATATATATATATATATATATATATATATATATATATATATATATATATATATATATATATATATATATATATATATATATATATATATATATATATATATATATATATATATATATATATATTGTATAATACAGAGGCGATTCTACAAATAAAATGAGGGGTGGGGTGAATTCCTAAAAAGTACCAACTGGTTTCTTTAAAAAAAAAAAAAAATGTTCTCAAAATGAAAATTTACCCGACTGAATTGTGTCAAATACCCGACTAGCTAACAAAATTCGTAAAAAATTTTAATTTGGCTATAACTTGAAAATCGCCTTCTTTAAGGGGCGGAACACCTCCCGTAAAATCGTCTTTCTCACTCTCTCTCTCTCTCTCTCTCTCTCTCTCTCTCTTTATATATATTTATATATATATATATATATATATATATATATATATATATATATATATATATATATATATATATATATATATATATATATATGTATATATATATATATATATATATATATATATGTATATATATATATATATATATATATATATATATATATACATATCTATATATCTATATATCTATATATATATATATATATATATATATATATATATATATATATATATATATATATATATATATATATATATATATATATATATATATATATATATATATATATATATATATATATATATATATATATATATTTTTATTATTAAATACGATGACTACTTTTGGTATCACCCATACTAAAAATTTCTGGATCCGTCACTGGTGCTGATCACTTTTCTGATCTTATCTCTGCTATCTTTTTTTTTTTCAAAATTTGAGGATATGATATAAGTAACATGGAACACTATTAAAAAATTCTAGAATATTCTAGTTCATGATTATATATAATGCCTATATATATATCATATATATGCCTTGAGCCCACTGACTGCGTTACGGCGCGCGCGGAAAATCACGTTTTTATTTATAAATAATAAAAAAATATATTACAAATATTAGTCAAATTGAAGTTAGATTAAGGACTAGTTGGACCAGCAAGGTCAAGGAACTAGTAAAGTTAAGGGGGATATTCTGATGAGCCATTAATTGGCTCTGTGAATTAAGTCAGTAATCATAGATTTCAAAACATAGTTAGACACTTAAAGTCATCGTTTTGTAAAGCGTAATAATAAACATTAAAAATTACATTGTTACAATGATTGAATAATTGTAAATTTTATTTACAAGCAACTAAATGTTATTGATACAGACTTGACAACAACAGCAATAAAAAAAGGGGTTTAGCTGTTTCTCTTCGAAAACTGATTGACTCATACGTCAAAGTTACTTAAAATTTTTAAATAACATTGTCTATGTCATTAAAAATTGTCAATATCATTAGAAATTTTAAACGACTTTGGTGTATCAGTCAATCAATTTTCAATGGAAACTACTGAATCCCTTTTTTTTTTGCTGTTATGGCAATGTCTATATCAATAGCATTTAGTTGCTAGTAAGTGAATTATTTAATTAAATGTAAAATAAATTTATTATTTTTTTTCAGATTTAAAATATTTAGTTTTTTATTTATTAAATACAACTTTTTACAATAGTATTTATATACTTATAAATTATATGTATATTAGTACTAATACTTTAAAGAGTGTTACACTTATAAGTTATACTTATATTGTTTTTTTTTTATGATATTAGTATATACTTATATTGTAATACATAATGCTGCACAATGTTCAGAATGATAGATTTAATAACATTACTGTATATAATGCTGATAATAATAAACTAATATAATTAATATATCAAACTAAATTTGATATATTAGTTATGTTAATTTATTATTGTGAGATAAATAAAAGAAATTTTAGGCAAAACCTGTACATGAAAAAAAACAAAAAACTTTAGGCACGTTCATTAATTATGTCAAATACAGTGGGAAAGGAGTGGAAAGGTTTTGTATTTAAGTATAAATTATGGAAAAGTTTTATAATAATTTACAGGAGTAAAAATAATAATTGATGTCCATAACTTTTAAAAATAAGTTTAAATATTTATTTTAAAAAAATTAACAATTATTGATTATTGTTTGGAGAGAAAAGGTTGTCAAAATTGCTAAAAAAACTGTTGATATATACATAAACTTTAGGAATGAACTCTTATAAAGATTCGGTTAATATTGTTAGTTTAATTATGTTTAATCTTATCAAAATATTTTATTATTAATATTTAATTAAAAGATATGTAGGTGATACACAATTTGTTATCATGAACAAAAACATTGATGAAACTGAAGTTTTAAAAAATGAAGAAATAGAAATAAAAGATGAGTTAAATAAGAAATTAGACACTGAAAATGGTGCAGATAAAATTACAGAAATTGAGGAAATAATATCAGAAGATGTCAAGTTGGTAAAAAATATTCATTTTATAAATTATTACTTTTTAAAGTATTTGTTGTGGCATTTTTTAGATTTATATTTAACATCGATAACCACTGGATACCAACTACTGATAAAAATTTATGCTTTTTTTCAATTCTAAAATACTCGCAAGCTATTTTATTTGGTTGGTGGTTGATTTTTAAAAAAAGTATCAGTTACTTGTGTTTTTCAAATAACATATGACTTGAATATGCTTTTAAATATTACAAACTCTCTTTTTTACAGTTAAAAGACATTTAAAGAGATTTTTATCTCGAACACATAAAATTAACACAGAAATATGTTTTAAATTTAGTTTATCTAGCAGTAAAATCTAAAATAACAGTTTAAAGAAAAATTATAATTTTTTTTTGAAATTTTTATATGATTTTATTGGAGCTGAAGTTGATGTTATGCTAAAATGAATCTACGACCAACTGCCTTAATCATTGATAATCTTACTTAGATAAACATCAAACTACATGGTTGTGGTGGTAATTATATTTCAGTGGTTAGAAAACAAAAATGATGCTAAAAATTGTAAGCAATTGATAAAGTGCTGTGTAGTGAAAACCAAACTAAATTTGTTCTTAGCCTACAAACATCTCAAGAATTGAAAGTTATCAAACTGCGTAAAAGTGAAGTTTTTTTTACCCTAATAACAGCTGAAAAAACATAAGAAGCTAAGTGCTAACAGAAAAAAGAAATGTTTAATCTAAACAAAGTAAAACTGATTAAAAGAAAACAAGAAAATAGGTTAAAAAAAGAAATGCTAAAACTATATCCTAAATTATTTAATGGGGTGATTAAATCCAAACATTATGTCAAATCAAAGAATGACATAAATTCTGTTATTCATCCTCCAAAAAAAATTATTGCTACCTTCAGAAAAAGAAAAGAAAAAAATTAGATGAAATGAAAAAATACAGAAATGTCAAAAGTAGATAAACCAACAAAATGGGTAAACTTTTTAGTTGTTGTTGGAAAACCAAATAGATAATTAAGACTATCTGGGTCCAAGAGACTTTAATAAAGCCATAAAAACAGTAAAGAGTAAGAAAAGTTAATTAAAGAGTGGGAGTTTAAACTTATAACTTGTTGTATCAACAATCACTGTATCAACAAACACTGTATCAACATTCAAATGTGTTTTTTTTTTCAACAAACACTGTATCAACAATCAAATGGAATGGCTGAGAGACAGCAAAAAACTTACTAACCAAAGCAAAAAAGTCAAATCAAGATTTGTTCTTAAGGTGAAAAACGCTCCTGATTACCACTGATGAGCTAGGTAGGTGATGGTTTTGCATCACCTTCCAAGCTCAACAGTGGAAGAAGATTGAGATCAATACTTCTAATACTACAAGTAAATTCAATCAGAAAAATTGTTGACAGCAAAAAACTACTTAGTTTTAATGTCAAAACCTTAAATGGAAACTTCATTAAAAGAAACAGAAGACATCTACTAACAACAAAAGAAGAAGATTAGGATATTGGTATATCAGATAATGGCAGCAGTAATGAAACAAGTCATGTTCATTGGTAAGAACACAAACACAAACACAAACAAGACTAAAATACAGATGGCGTTAACAATGACAGGGTCAACAAACTCCAATATAAATATCACAAGGCTGGGAACAATTTTGAGAAAATCAAAACACTGTATTGATTATAAAATAATTTTTTGTAATCTGTACGGTGTAAAAAGTGTAATGAAGTGTAAAAATTGTAATGATTAGTATACAACTGAATTTATGGCTGGATAGCTCAATTGGTTAGAGCGTCAAACAAAAAGTTAAAACCCGGGCTGTTTTATGAAACAGGTTTAAATCCTGCCATTGCCAACTCAGCGCTTGAGTAGTACTTCGGTACGCAAAAACTGAAGCTGGAGGATTATTACAAAAATAGGAAATAGCATTGCTTCTAACTTTTTTAACAAACTAATTTAAAACGTTTTGACTGTAACTATTAAATTATAAGATTTTAATACAAATCTAAATACTATTGTTCAGCTGTATGATTTGGTAATAAATTGCTTCTTATATTCTTATATTATTACCAAATCATAAAGCTGAACAATAGTATTTAGATTTGTATTAAAATCTAATAATTTGTTAATTACAGTCAAAACATTTTAAATTAGTTTGTTAAAAAAGTTAGAAGCAATGCTAAATTCTTGTTGAAAATAAAAAATATTTTTATAGATTTCAAGAAAAAGCTTTGACAATTTCAGTTATTGGTCGAAGATATTCCACCGTACCAAATCTAAAAAAAAATACCACATCTCAAGAGAATGTGAAACTTTAATTAAACAGCTTTCACCCCATCAATTAAAGTTTCCTACATATATACAAATAGTATTGCGTACTAAGGTAAGCAATCTGACATCATACTGAAATAGCCTGCTGCTGGGGGCTTCAGTACATACATTGACTGACAAATAGCCTGACTCACAGTGGAATGCTACATCGACTGAGGATTTGGGATGGGGAAGCAATCGTTTTATTCATCATTCTTCGTTTTTTCTTCTTTTTCGAAAAAAACGGTATAGCTTAAGGTAAGCAGAAAAAGTGAGCAAATGCTTATCAAAACACGCTTTAGTAAGTCTATATATACATATATATATATATATATATATATATATATATATATATATATATATATATATATATATATATATATATATATATATATATATATATATATGTGTATATATATGTATATATATATATATATATATATATATATATATATATATATATATATATATATATATATATATATATATATATATATATATATTTATATATATATATATATACAGGGGTGGGCAGGTTATTGTAGAAAAATAAAAATATTTATATCTCAAAAATGGCTTTTATTTTCAAAGTAAAACTTTTCACAATATCAAATCACATATATTTTTACTCAAAAACACTAATGAATTTTAAAGTAGCCTCCTTTGGCATCAATGACACTTCAAGCGCTCTGGAACTGACTCACAGCATCGTCACACCATGTCCGGACTAAGATTCTTCCAGATCTTCTTCAATTCATTTCGGAGGGCTGCCAAATTTGGATATGTTTTGGCTGCCTTCTTGGTCTCCATGACACTCCATATAGCAAAATCTATAGGATTAATGTCTAGGCTTGAAGGGGGCCACATATCTGGGGTCCAAAGGTGCGGAACATTTTCTTTCAAAAAGCTGACAGTTTTCTTTGCACTGTGTGCTGGTGCACTATCCTGCATAAAGGCCCATGGATTGTCCCCAAACTTCTTTTTGGCCCAAGGAATGAGGTTAGCTTTGATGAAGTCGACATAGGTCACCTGGTTGACTTTTACACCTTCAGGAACAAAAACAAGGGGAGTTTTTGACCCATCAGAGCACACACCTGCCTAAACCATGACCCCCACAGGGTGCTGTCTCTTTGGAATAGTCCTCAGTTCCAAAGGAACTGTTCTTCTGGACTTACCAAGAACTCTGTCATTATATCTGTTGGGTTCTGGTTCAACTGTGAAAATTTTTTCATCACTGTAAACGATAGGGACATCTTTGTGGTCTTTGAACCAATTTAGTAACTCTTTTGATCTTTTGCGTCTTTTGGCTCTAGTTGCCTCACTCAGAAGTTGTCTTTTTGACTTGACAAGGCTCTTCATACCCAGATCATCATGGACAACACGTTGCATAGTCCTTCGAGACACACCTGCTTCTCTAGCTAAGGATGAAATTGACCTGTTTGGGTTTTGTCGTACTTTGCAGTCAATCGAATTTCGAAGTTCTTTAGTTCTCGCATAACGATTTGGGCCTGTTTTTTTTCTTTTGTAAGTTTTTCCAGTTTTTAAGTCTTTTAAGAGTCTGTAGAAGTTGGAATTATAAAGCTGTCCCTTCACGGCTTTGCAAATTTCAACTTTTTTCACACCACGTTTCCATAGATCAAAAACAAGTTTTCTTGCATTTTCATTTTGCGTGCTGTCAAATCGTGCCATTTTTTACAACTAAATTAGTGAAAAATGGCATTTTTTAAGGATTAACTTGTTGAGCTGTGTTGCATTTTCCCGCCAAAAATGTTTTTCACTGTATATCATATTTTTTGCCGCGAACTTTTAGTTTTCATTTTTTTCTGGGATAACCTGCGCACACCTGTATTTATATATATATATATATATATATATATATATATATATATATATATATATATATATATATATATATATATATATATATATATATATATATATATAATTTGTACCTTTTATGGCTAATCTTAACTATGAATGCATTAGTTCTGCCATTAAGGTGAGAAAAGCAGCAATTGAAATCATACAGCAGAATGATTTCAATTGCTGCTTTTCTTACTTTAATGGCAGAACTAATAAACAATAAATTTATTTTCCTGTTAAATCCTTTATTCGAATTAATGGATTGGTTGGATCCATAATTATAGACAGCAGACAGCATGTACGATAATACTAGCATCTCTTTATTATTAAACGAATTCTTTTACCCTCTAGAATCTGCAGGAATGAATTTTGTAATGGTTCTTTCTGAATGGAAAGATGCAAAATTAGTAATAAATACTCAGTATGCAACAATGGCACTTACGTGCTATTGTTAATTGCACTTAATTGCAACTATCAAAGAAAATTTTTATTTATCTTAGAAAAAGTTCCTAAACTTGAGTCTTCTGGTTGAATTTATGTGTATTTCTGGCTCGAACTCAGCTGTCAAACATACTTTCAGTATTTTAACCTTGATACTAACTGATCGACATTTTAAGATGAAAGGTTCAACAATGGAAGACTGTATTATGATAGCTGGTAACAACGGAATTTTACCCACCACAAAAAAGAAGATATTTCAAGTCCCACTGTGGATATCTACTTAAGTAAGCGAAGAGTTTTTTGCCTTGATTCAGCTAATGCTAGCATTGCAACAGATGAAAATAGCAAAGAAAGCTGCAGCAGTAACGATTTGAATTCTACATCTGAATTAGACTCGGACATACAAACATTTATATTAATGTATATTTAGGTAATGTCATGCAGTTGTAAATTGCATCTTTTTTATATTATACACACACATACATGATTATTATTAAATTTTATTAAAAAAGCATTTGTTGTTGAAGATTTTATTTTTATTAAATCAATCGTACAAATTGTTTTAAAAGATTTACATTTAAAATAAAAAATACATGCTTTTTAAACAATAAAAAAGCAATCTATATTTATATTATTTACTAAACTTTATACAAAATTTATACAAAATTTACAAACTTTATACAAAATGTACTCTTTACTTTTACTTTGTAAAATTAAAAAAAAGTTAATTAAAAACCTTAAAAATCAATAAAAGTAAATTGTCGCTTAATTTAAAATTGCTTTGCTAATATAAAAATCAGCAGTAGACTAGCCTTAGCTGTGTCTACTGCTGATTTTAGCTCATTCACCATTAACATTTCCTTTTTTAAAACCAATGATAATGGAGTTTATTTTTCTACAATATCCAAAATAACTGAAGCAGTTTCACTTTTGCCTTATAGTTTTACTTTTTTACTATTATTTTTACTTTTTTAGTTTAACCATAACAGTTTGTTTTCAAAGAATTTGATGTACTTTTAGTTTTCAAATTACAAAATAATAATTCACTTAAAATGTAATATGGCTCTTCCATATTAGTTTTCAATAACTATTTTAGTATGATAAATCTATAGTTATTAAATTTATACTTAATATGCATTTTGGATACTTATAATTATAGGCCGCTGATTCAGGGGTCTGTGACATTGCGGAATTTTCATAAAGATTTTAAAGACACTAAATAAAATCGTTATGATTTAACTATTTCTTCTGTTCATCTTGCTAAAAAATTTTCTTCTAATATTTTAAACTTAAAAAGCTTAACTAGTGTTACTTTTATTAGAATCTTGTTGAAATTATATTCTTTGATAAATTAAGAACACTTGTTTCAACATAAATATTCGGTTGTTACTTTTTTTAAAAGAGTGCTTAGTTTTTTATAAAATTTTTTGTAACTTTTTTTTTTTTTTTTTTTCAGTTAATTTTTCATTGTAATTGTCTCCTGCAAGTCAAGTTAGGCTTTTTTTGGCATTATTGAAATGTTCTCAAAATATCTAAAAAGCCCTAGCCAAGTTGTCACAACTAAATATTAAATGCGTGGTCAGAAATAGAGTGTAATTGCACCCGCTTCCCGATCAAGTCTTACACAGTGATAAACAATTTAATTTAAATGTTTTTTGTCACATCACACTGTAGCAAACTACCCCTCCCCCATGTGATTTGGTGACACTTACCAATATCGCCTCCTCTTAAGACTGTATTAGGGTGTTAATAACCTAATACACACACAAGTGTGTATTAGGTTATTAACACCCTAATACACACACACTTGTGTGTGTGTGTGTGTGTGTGTGTGTGTGTGTGTGTGTGTGTGTGTGTGTGTGTGTGTGTGTGTGTGTGTGTGTATTAGGGTGTTCACATAAACACTGGAAAAAAAATTTTTTCTCTGATCTGAATGCACACTAGTTTATTTTGTACCAATTGGCATCAAAATTTACTGTGCAAAAGATAGTTAAAATAAATTAATGTTTAGAGGTTGCTCAATGGCCTTTTAGTTTTACAATAATAGCATTACACCTTAAATAATTCTCTAATTTTATCCCATGTTCAATTTAGATAAAATATTAAACAAATTTGATGTACCATTGTCTTTTATGAGCTAACTTCTTTGGTCATGTGACAAGCAGCCATCTTGTCATCTGACATTTTTGATTGAAAAGCATTTTCATTAATTGTAATTTTTTGCTGAACAACTGAAATTTAAAGATTTTGAAGTTCTTATTTATTTTAATCTTGTTTTTTAGTGCTAAATATTATTGGGTGACTTAACTTACTTTAGTGTTTGTAGTTTTGTAATACTTATGATTTCATCCCATTCATATTGAAATATTGATCACATACTTTAAATTATGCTTGCAAATTAATATTTAATTTCTCAAGTTGAGTTTAATTTGGTATCATTTAATTTTAGCTTGTTGCTGAAAGTGAGTGAAAAGATAAGTTCTTCAAATTTTCCTTTGACACGTAATCAATTTGCAATATGGTTGATTGGTCAACCTGAGAAGAATCTGCCAAACAATGTCCTTCCAACAATGGTTGATGTGTTAAGGACGTTTTTCTACTATCACAAAGCATCGAAACAAATGGTTCCAGCCATATGGAATGAATGTCACAAAGCATCGAAACAAACAGTTCCGACCATATGGAATGTTGCAAATTATATTGTCGGTATGTGTTTTGACACAACAGCGTCAAACATGGGTGACAAAAATGGTGCGTGCACCTTGCTAGAGAAGTTGATGGAGTAAAATCTTATCTACTTTGCTTGCTGTCACCATATGCATGAAGTAATTATTGGGGAAATATACTCAGTATTGCTTGGACCCAGCAGTGGGCCTAACATAGCTCTATTTGAACGATTTCAGAAGTGTTGGCCAAGCATAAATCAAGCCAATTATGCTCCATTAGATGACGCCCATCTTGCTGAACCACAGCTTCAGCAACTTAGATCAGAGGCTGGCTCATTTCTGCAGTCTTTCTTATCAGATGACTCTTCGCACTTACCAAGAGAAGACTACAAAGAGATGATCGAGCTGTGCCTTTTCATTTTGTGTTTTCCGTTATCAGACTATACTACCAAGAAGTATCGCTTTCGCATGCCGGGAGCTTATCACATGGCTAGATGGATGGCTAAAGTCATCTATTGTATGAAAATATACCTCTTAAGAAATGAATTCAAGCTGACTATGAAAGAACAGAGCAACTTGTGCGAATTTTGTATCGTTGCTGCTCATATCTATGTATAAGTGATGCTCCAACAAATGACCTGATGCTCTTCACAAAAATTAAACAATATTCTAAGATCAACAAGGTCATTTCAAATGCTGCTATGAAGAAGCCTCAAAAGAACACTTGGTACCTTGGGTCAGAAATGATTCCACTTTCATTATTTTCTGACAGGGTTTGTGACACAGAAAAAAAGTTGGTTGTTGAATCTATGATTCAAAGTGGAGCTGATTGGAGTGTCAGGGGTATAAAGTGTCGAGCAGCAGAATTAAACAATTTGGAAAAGAAGCAACTTCATGAGCTTGTTACATCATCATCAACTGCTGCTTTGCAGTCACTTGGTCTCGATGTAACCATTTTATCTGGAACCGATCCAAAGACCTGGGAGGAAATTGCTGAATTTCATTATACTAAAGCAATTGTTAAATCTGTGAAAGTTATCAATGACGCTGCTGAGCGTTCTGTTGCTCTTATGAGCACATTTAATCAATCCATTGCTAAAACTGAATCTGAAATGCAGAAAATAATACAAGTTGTTAATGACAACAGAAAACGCATTCCAGATTGCCGCAAAAGCATCTTGATGACATATGCCACTGTTGCTACAGACTAAACTTTTGATCTTGTAAATAGTGCAACATTTGAGTTTTATATTCATTATTTGGAATTTTTTGAAAATGATTAATTGTTTATCATAGCTATAACTCAAGTTTTTAAATAATTTTTTTTCGGGACACATCTAGTGTGTATGTGTATGCAAATATATTTAATTAAATAGTATGAAATTAAAGTTAACCTTAACATTAATAGTAAGCACAGATATCAAAATATAATATTCAACAATATAATATCTGGTCTTGAGTAAAGTTGGGGCCAAATACATATTTGTATTTAGTAAAAATGGGCTAATTTGACTTATTTATATTTGTATTGTATTTTATAAAATGTTTTTTAAGTATAGTAAACTCCTGGTTATTCAAACCTCCTAGGAGAATTAGAATTTACTTTGAATAACTGAAAATCTTCTTTAAAGTGTCTTATTTCAAGATATTATCAAACTTTAACAGAAGAGACTATGAAAGAAAAGAAAATTTGAAATAAGATGCTGTTTAGGTCTTTACCTTCAAAAAAATAAGTTTAAAATAAAAAAATTAAATCTATACAATTTATGAAAAAGATTTATCAACAAAATCTTCCAAAACTTAACTTTTATTTCTTAGCCCCAAATTGACTGACTCTTTATGATTATGTCTTCTTAATGCTTAATACTTTTTGGCTATATTCTTTTTAGTTTGAATTTTTAAAAGCAAGATATTTATCTTTGATTGATAATTTGACATTTTTGCTCAATTTTTACTAAAAAATTTGCGTGAAGCAAAGTGAGTTTACTAAAAAAAGGGTGGTCGATCTCACTCTAACGGTATGGGCATAGTACTAATGTTTAATGTGTTCAATTTTTTTAAATTTTGATAACGTTATTTTTTTTATATACATTTTGATTACATTTGATAAAGTTATATTTTGAAATGCAATGCAATGGTATCTTGAGTCGAAAGAAAACTTCAAATAAATGATGGGATGTTTGATAAGGGCAGCAAAAAATTACTTCGAATAAACGAAATTTCGAATAACTGCTGGTGTGAATAACTGATGGATATTTGGATGAATTTGTTAAGGAATATTCATGGGGATTGAAAATTGCATTGAAAAAGTGAAAAATTTTTAACACTAAAATAAATCAGGGTGGCCAGCAACCTGGAAAACCTAGAACAGTCAGGGAAATTCTAAACTATGTTAAAAAGTCAAGGAAAATTCAGGGAATATATTGAATTGGCAAAAGATTGCTACATCTGTCCAACAACATCTGTAGAGTAGTCCAAGACCATTTGTAAACTTTTGTCCAAGATCAGCTGTATATTTTTTTACTCCGACAACACCTGTCCAATATCATCTGGAAATTCAATGACCCCTAACAACATCTTTAGAAATATGTAACTACATCTGGTAATTTTAAGTCCAATAACATCTGAAAGAATTTCCTCCAGATGTAGTTGTGCAGATGTTATTACACTTAGATAATTGAAAGAATGTAACTACATCTGTAATAATCATATACTTAACACAGATGTTATTAGACATCAATTAAATTTCAGATGTTGTTGGGCAGATGTTATTATACCTCAGTATATTTACAGATGTTGTTGGACAGATGTTATTAGACATCAAAAACTAATGTTGTTACCCTGACCCTATTGAATTTTGCAAAAGTTATGGAAAAGTCAGAATTTTGATGGATTCGGTAACAAAATACTTTTTTTTCATATTGGAGACTAAAATTCAATTAATTTTTTTATTTCATATATTTTTTCATATTTTATTTTTAAATGTTTACTAATTTAAAGTAAAGAGTTAATAAGAAAATTTCTATTATTTAAGCAAGGTTTTGAGCAAATTTGAAAATAAATTTTGAACAGAGCAAAAAGTTTGTTAATGAATGAGAAATTTTTACTGCTATATTTTAATAAATTGAATTGCTTTAATAAAATTAAATATAAATTAGATTTCATGTAATTGGATATACTTAATGTTTTCAGTATATTAATCCACGGGTCAAAAAAAAGTCAAACATCGCTGTCCCTAGATCATTCTTAAAGCATGTGATCATTAAATTTGGAACAATGAAAAAAAAAAAATTAATAATTAATTAAACTAATGCAAAAACTTCAATATTTATTTTAATTTAAGGAACTTAAAGATTATAAAAAAGCTTTTTATTTTAATATTTTTCATTATTTCAAATAAATAAGCAAACATTTACGCTAATTAGCGACATCAGCATCTGCACAGTATCTTTGCCAATTTTTCTCTAATCAAATCTTTAGCTGTACTTACTGTTTTACTTTACACTCTTTCACAAATTTTTGCCTATACCCCAAAATTTGTCAATGGGATGGAGCTGTCGGCAGTTTGGTTGATTCAAGCTTTTTGGTATGAATTTGATGTCTCTGCAATTGTACCACTCTACGGTCTTCTTAGAGTATTGACAAAAAGCAAGATCAGGTCAGAGCCAGCAGGGGACATTATGACTTTGATAAAATGGCAAAAGTCTAACTTGCAAGTGTTCCTTGATATAAACATCCAAGTTTAAAGTTGATGAAAATTCGAGATCTCAAGAGAAGTTTCCTACTAAATTAGTTCAATTATTTATACTTCAACTTGTTGCTGACACATCCACAAACAATTAAAGTGTAAAATTTTGGACCTGGGAGCTGTTTGAATTCACATTTTTATGTATGTTTTGTCATCCATAATTATGCAGCCATTAAGTTTTGTAAGCACTTCATCGTCGTAAAGTCAGTGATTGTTTATCTGATCGGTTTGGATATTTAATGGCTTGACAAGACCTGAAATAGTTAAATTTCTTAACTTTCCTGACAAAAAACTCTGAAACTTACCTTATCACGTGTTCTATGTTCAATAAGCCGGAATTTTGCGCGAATGTTTGTTGAATACTAATTGCAGCTTTCTTATCCTTAAAGCCTTTCTTCCAAATCTTTTTATTCCTTCGATAAATAGAGAGCTCTTGTTTCTTTGTCTCTAGAGAGCTCTTGTTTTGTTTTATGATCATTTAAACAGTATTTTTGCTAGATTTAGATTCTTTAGCAATTTGAAGTAAAGATGCAGAAGGATTTTGTAGATATTTGTGCAGACTTTTTTTTGTTTTTCTAACTGTTTCAATGATATTTTAATTAAGATAAATATTTTGACTCATTTGTTGATGTTTTTAATTAATACTATCATTACTTAATGTAATTATGCAAAAAAAAAAAAAAAAATTTAATTAATTTTAATTTTAAAATTAAAATAAAATTTAAATTGATTTTTAAAAATTAAAATTTAAAAAAAATTTAAAATTAATTTATTATAAAAAATTTATTTTAAATGTGTTAGTAACAAGTTTTAAAACAAAATTCATCGTTCCGAATTTAATGATTGCATGCTTTAAGACCCACTAGAGGAGGGCAACTAAATATTGTTCATTTTGTCAGAAAAAATGAACAATTGTAGGCTGCTTCCCCTCATACTAATCTCAAAAACTTATTTTACTCCAGTAATCTTTCAACAAATTTTAAATTAAATTTTTTTTAATGGCCTAGTGATGTTGGTTTGCATTAATTAAATAAAAACAGGTTTTTAATTTTATTTTTCATTTTTTATATATTTTTTATTTTTTCATTTTCTAAACTATTTATTCCTCAAATATATTCCTTATTTTACTTGTGGTTTTACCATATAGAAAATAAATTTGCATCAGACGTCTTATAATAATTTCCTGTTGCAATAATCTTTTTATAGATCAGGATACTGTTGTCCTGTGTATTATATATTATACATAATGTATAATACACAATACACAAGACAATGTAAGTTGACTTGTTATTTATACTTTTTTACTCAAGCTAAAATTGGGATTAAAATGTTTAGTTTGAATAAATTTATGTATAGATATTTTTTTTAGAAGCTTCACGAAGATTCAAAGAGACTGAAAGAAGAAGGGAATACTTTCTTTTCAAAAGGAGGTTTATAAATTCTTTTTTACTTTTAAAATGGTTTTTTTTTTCATATGTTTTTAAGAAAAAGAATTTGTTCTTAAAGCAATTCAATAAGCAATGTATTATATATATATATATATATATATATATATATATATATATATATATATATATATATATATATATATATATATATATATATATATATATATATATATATATATATATATATTATCATCATATATATATTGTTTTTCACACCTTCACTATATATATATATATATATATATATATATATATATATATATATATATATATATATATATATATATATATATATATATATATATATATATATATATATATATATATATATATATATATATATATATATTATCATCATATATATATTGTTTTTCACACCTTCACGACTAGTTTTTTCTTAAAAGAAATATTTTCGCAATTTTTTATTATTATTTTCGCGATTTTGTAACTTTGCATTTTTTTTAATTATTCTTAAAAGAAATGTTTTTGTCTGTTTTTTATTAGGGATCATGAAGTTAAAATTCAGGCTAAAATTTCTTTTGAATAGAAAAAATTCAGGCTAAAATTATCTTTTGAATAGAATAAATTCAGGCTAAAATTTTCTTTTGTCTTGAATAAAAGTATGATCACTTGCTCTTTTGCATGGAAATCATTCAACATATATCGCTTTTGAATTTAAATTACTTTAAATCTCTGTGTAGAAGCCAATAATATTTTTAGATTATATCAAATTTGATTTACTTAATGGATAAAAGCACATCACAGTAAATTTACCTATAAACTAAATCAAAACAACCACTTAAGTTACTTAACTAATTAATTTACTTAATATACTCAAAGACTCACAAAAGTTAGTCATACAAATGTTCCTATTTATATCTTATATGTTGTTAACATATAATAAGCTTTTACCTAAAAATTATTTTAACAAGTAATTTCGAATAGAATATGAAAAACGCGAAACCATTTTTTAATATTTTCATTTTATTCAATATTAAGCATTTTCTATAAATATGTAAAAATTACGTTCTTTCTAGGATTTATTTCAAATAGAAATCTATTTGAACCAATTAATTTTAGCCCTCTAAAATTCTTTTATTCAAATAATTTTGCGATTGAAATTTAAAATAAAAATTAAAAAGAATTAAAAAGATTTAATATATATTTTTTTAATTATTCACATTTCAAAGGCCCTAGGGGGCCACTACAGTCGAGGAGGCTACTCATTTTATTGTTGTTGTTGTTGTTGTTGTAAATCGTGGTACAACCCTCTCTCAACTCTTTAACTCCGAAACACAAACCTTGACAAGCAAGGCTGCTGCGCGGAGAAATTGAGTTGAGTGCGGTACTTCCAGGGACGTGGTGGGAGTCGAACTCCGAATCTCTTGCTTTTAAAGCGAGCGCTCTTACCACTACACCACTACCGCATCTAGTTTAACATAGATCTAGCTACAATAACTTAAAACATAGTACATCTACAATAACAATATAAGTTTAGAATATAGTGCACACGAGCAAGAAAGTTTTATTTAAATCATAAATATTTTGAATAGTTAATTTTTTTTTTTTTTTTCTTGAAAAAAGTTTTTAAAGTAGAAACATTTTATATTGCAATCATTAAACTAATGATTATTGCAAACATTAAACCAAAAATTTAATTTAATAAATTAGTTTACTTCTGCTAAATGAAATTTTTTTCCAAAAAAATTATTTAAGCATATACTTTAAAGAAATATAATTTGATTTATTAAACCAAGTTTTTCTCTCTCACTTTTTATCACAAAAATGATTGAACAAAAAAATTTAATGAAAACATTAACTTAAAAACCATTTGATTGAAAATTAATTATACCTAAATTTTTAATAGTATGCTAGATCAAGAAATTAAAAAAAATGTGTTATCTGATTTTTTTTTTGATTTGATCTTACTCGTTTGGCGTATAGATATAGCATGTTTTTGTGCAAATATGAAGTTTAAAGTTTTATAACGATAATATTTTAACTTATTAATTTGACCAATTCTATTTATTTATTTATTTTTAATTTAAATGCATTTTATGTTATCAACGTTATAAACTGTTTAAACAGCATATTACTAAATATGTCACTTGCTCATTAAATTATAACTTAAGCTGTAAACTATAACAGTAACTTACGTTATTTTAAACACTGCCAAATGTGAAAATTGATATATTGATAAAATGTGAAAAAGATGATATTTAAATATGACAGATATTATGTTTAAAAAAATTTACAATTACAAACTAATGTACAAAGATACTATTTTATACTAACACAACCCCCTCCCCTTACCGCAAAGTGGCGCTGGGATAAGATGGTGGATGGGTGGTGTGTTCAAAAAAGATTTATTTTTTGCGATTAGATTTTTTTTGCATCAAATTTTGTATCAAAATTACCTTTGTATCAAATTTTTTTTGCCGACCTGATGCCAACCTCTAAAAGATTGAGGTTGGTAAATTATTGCCGACCTCATTTTTCCTAATTCTGAGGGTTATATATATATATATATATATATATATATATATATATATATATATATATATATATATATATATATATATATATATATATATATATATATACATACAAGATATATAAATATATATATATATAAGATGGGATATCCTTAAAATTGCTTGCTGTTGAGATTTTTACATATTTGACAAACATATCCTATATGTGAGCCAAAATGGCATGATATATATTTTATAGTGTTTCTAGATTGATATAATGGCAAACTTTAGTCAGCATTCAATTTGATCTAATAATCAATGTCCTAGCAACATGATATGGACAAATATATAACATAAAAGTGATTATATTTGTATAACTAATTGATTTTTTAATTGCAGAGAATTAAAGATTTTTTTATATATGTTTTTCTTCTTCTTGAATTTCAAATGTTTTTCATTTGTCCTAAAGTCTTAATTTTTTTTCTAGTTCATTTGTCTTGACTGAAAAGTTTGATAAAAATAAAGTTTATTTTTATAAGTAATATTTATAACACAATATTTTTTATCTTTATTTTATGAAAAACAACTTTCCAATTCTTTATCATAATTCTAGCAAAACTATTCAAGATGACTTCTGGAAAATTAATTAAACTACATCATTTTCATATTTTAACTCAAGTGAATAAAATTATAAAAAATATTTAAATTTTAAGTTCAGATTTTATAAAGTAGCCAAGGAAACAGCAACAATAAGTTAGTGCAGTAGTATTGTAGTGGTAGAGCGTGCTGGGGTAATTCCATGTCAAATGACCCAGAAATTTTTTAAAATGTCACTCTATATCTCAGATTCAGCTGATTTTTATATTGTTGAGAGTGCTTAGTAAAATAAGAATTCCTTGAAAATTTTAGCCTCTAGCTCTAAGAAGATCCTCAAATATGATCATTTTACTTTTAGTAGATATAGGCTAGGCCCTTCTTGTCTCCTCAGAATTGAAATGTTTATTTAGAGGTTTCAAGTTGCATAACTTCAAAAGTATTTAATCTTTTTTTTTAAAAATTAGTACCTGGGTATTTTCAGGGGTGAAGAATCCGATAAAATGATCAGAAATGTAAAAAAAATTAATTACCTGTATTTATCAATTTAAATAAATATAGGCAATTTTTTATATAAATGATTTTGATGCTCAAAAACCCATGTGGCCTTGATCAAAAAAAAAAAAAAAAATTTAAACATTCTGTATTCATTGATCTTTTAGAAAACATGAGGATTTTTGATCTGCAAATATATGGATTTCAATATATGGATAACGAGGTGCGGTCCCCACTTTTTTGTAGCAGAATACTGTAATTGATTTTTCACAACCTTCCAGACTAGCTGGAGCTCTGAAAATTACAGCTTTTGTGTAGTCCTGATGAACATGTGTTAAAATTGTTTCCAGGACAGACTACCACAGTGTCCATGGAGTTGGGGCACTAGGGGCCATGCCCCACTTACTTTCTCTGAAATTTTTTTTTTGATTTTAACAAAGTAAAGATAACTTTGAAAATGTTATCTTCAAAAATTTTTATGGTTTATAATTTGTTCTGTTTTATTTGATTGTTAACAAAATAAAATACAAAAAAATAAAGTGTCAAAGATTTGCTTAGATGCGTCAACAGTCAAAGTATAGATGTATTCAGTAGTTGTTATAGGTGCATCAATGATACATATTGTGTTGGTATATAAAACCCAACACTTATCAGCTCTAGATAATTTGAAAAGTTCGTTTAAAGGACCATGGGGGTGCATAAACGTTGCCATAACAGATGACAAAATTTTAACAATCTGCCATCATGAAAAGATTTCATGATAAGTTTTATTTTACAAATCCAACAAAACATACCATATTTACACAGTATAAATTTTACACTAAATTTTAATGTATCAGTGTTAGCTGATTACATCTTCACTTCATTTGTTTAAAGCTAATAGTATCTTTAGATTCTATTATTGTATATATATATATATATATATATATATATATATATATATATATATATATATATATATATATATATATATTATTATATATATATATATATATATATATATATATATATATATATATATATATATATATACATATATTATTATATATATATATATATTATTATATATAAATTAGTTTATTACAATTATAATTTGACAGTTTTCCAAAATCACATGAATCCATTCTTACTGTAAAACTAACTACTAAGTTGCATTTCAGATTAAATTAAAAATGAGAAATTTATAATAAATATAATAAACACAACTTAAATACCATGGCAATGAAAAACTAAACAGTGATTGACTTTATAAATTTTTAATGTAAAAGTTAATTTTTTGTCTCTTTAACAGGGTTGTTTAATTGTAATTAGTTTGCTAATGTTACAAATGTTAATGATGAATTTAATAGGTAATAAATTTCTTCTATACTAGTGAACTAACTACTAAGTTGTATTTCAGATTGAATTAAAAATGACATGTTGTTTCTTTTGTTATTGATAATAATTCTTATTAAGTAAAACTAAGGTTTTTTTTTTTTTTTTTTTTTTCACTGTTGGATTTTAGTTACTTAAAAACTTGCTGTTAACATTTTGGCATTAAAAAATATCAACTTTTTTCAATTCAAAAAGATTAAAATTATACAATGTAAAATTCTGTTAAAATCATTATTTTAGATAGATGGCTGTTTTTAATCTGTATACTTGCAAATCAAAATTCTTATTCTTAATTCTTTATATGAACTTTCTTTAAATATTTTAAGAAAAATCATTGAATATAGAATAACCAAAAACCAAATGGAACAAGTATAAACCAAAAAAATTTTGAAGACAATATTTTCAAAGTTATCTTTACTTTGTTAAAGTCAAAAAATTTTTTTGAGAAAAGTGAGGGATGGCCCCTGGTGCCCTGGCCTTATGGACCCTCTGGTCATCTGTCCTGGAAACAATTTTAACAAATGTTTATCAGGAATACACAAATGGTGAAATTTTCTCAGAGCTCATGTTTGTCTGGAAAGTAGTAAAAAATCTATAGCAAGATTCTGCTGCAAAAAAGTGGAATACATAACCCAGCTTCTCCCTCTTGGTGTCTTGGGCCCTGAAAGCAACTTTAATAAGCACATTCATTAGCACTACAGAAATGCCAAAAGCACATGACCCAGGCTTCCCCCTTTCCCCCCTCCTCCCCGCATCTGTTGATGACTAGGATCCTTAAAACAGCTTTAACATGCACATTTATCTGCACTTCAGAAATTCTAAAAGTTTAAGAGCTCCAGCTAGTCTGAAAGGTAGAGAAAAATCAATTGCAAATTCTGCTACAAAAAAGTGGGGACCATACCCTGTTATCCATATATAGAAATCCTATACTTGCAATCGAAATCTTCATGTTTTCTGAAAGATCAATGAATATAGAATAATGTGTAAAATTTTTTTTGTTTGATATCATCAAGGCCACATGGGTTTCTTGGGCATTAAAAACAGGTATATAAAAAATTTTCTAAATTTATTAATACAGATATTTGAAAATAATTTTTTAAATTAGTGTTTTGGTTACTTTTAACCCTTACATTCCCTGTGATCTGCTCTGCGGGTCATAACATTTGTTAATAAATGTGATCATTCTAGAAATAGTATTTGATCAAGACTAAAAAAAGTTAGATCTTTAAAAAATTTACAGTCTGACATTTTTCTGATAAAAAAGGTCTTATTTGAGAAAATCTGGCATTTGGTTCTTTTTTACACCCTTTAAATCATGTCATTTCATGTGCAAACTTGCTGTTTTTTTTTCTTTCTGGAAGTGTAAGGGTTAAATGTTTTATTGGATTCCCCACCCTAAAATGTGTACATATTTTCAGCTTTTTATTGCCAACAGAACATAAACAAAAGCCAGAATCATTTTTTAAAATGGCAGATTCGGTTAAAGGCAAATTTACAATATATCTTTAGAATTTTATCAGATGATAAAAATTTGGGAATAGTCATAATTTATTAAAAACTTTCTTTGGTGTAAAATAAGTAAAGTCTGTGACCTTAAATTACATTTTCTAAATTGTTTCACATGAAAAAGCTTTTATTCAGTTCAGATAAGCTCAAAATCTTCAAAATTTTGTCTTTAAAAATTGAAATCAGGTTTGTTTTAACATTTTTTTTTTAAAGTTATTTATTATTATTTATTGTTTTATTACATTTTTTTGACTATACTTGGCAATTTTTTATTTTAGAGTATGAGCCTGCTATTGATCTTTACAGTCAAGGTATTGCTAAGTGTCCAAAGTGTTTTTCTAAGACACTCTCCATATTGTACTCAAATAGATCAGCTTGCTATATGAAACTTGTAAGGCTTTACTTTAATTGTGTTAATGATTATTGTATTAACTTATGTCACTATTATAAACGAGCTTACATCAAAATGCCACCATGAAAATAAATTTCTATTTAGAATCAAAAAAGCAATGTTTATTTAAAGATATATGCATATGTATATGTATATTAGATATATGTATATGTATCTTTAAAGATATATTTTTATTAGGGGTATGGCTTAAAAGCACATTTCATTTTCTTGGAAAATGAAATGTGCTTTTAAGCCATAGCTGCAAAAGGTGAACATTTTTCATATTAACATGAGATATTAAAAACTTTTTTCAAAATCAAAAAAAACTCCCCCACCAGTGCAGATAAAAGTTTGGCTCTAGCAGTCCAAAATAACAAAAAGTTCATGTTTTTGCATTTATGGTAGGGGCTGGGTCACTTACAAATATTTCAAAAATACTATGAAAATTATTTATCTATCTTATTTTGGATTTTTTTTCTTCTTCAATACTTTTTTAAACAAAAATAGGAACAACATTAGACTTTTGAAATTTTCTAAGACTTGAGATACTGTTGATCCTCTTCATTATCGTAAGTATCTAAACATTTTGTAATGTAGAAGCACTTATTAAAGAAAAAACATTCATACCTTGATAATTTTAATCATGAAAATATATTATTATATTATTAAGTCATTTTAAATTTAGACTGAATTATAAATTCATAAGTACTTTACTATAATATAGTAAACATCTGATATGCTGGTCAGTATTTTCTTCACCTGATAAAAGACACATGTTAATTTTTATTACCATGAGATAACTTCCTATTACAATATATTAAGTAGTAAAATAATCACTAAGTAAACATGTATATTAACTCAAGAAATGTCTAGAAAATAAACTCATAGCATAATATCTGTAATGGTAATATTGCAATACAGTTTAATAACTTAATAAGAATAGAGTTTAATTTCCGTTAAATTTAGCCCTGTGTATATATGTATATATATTAGGGTAGAGTGATTTTCATAGCAAAAAAATCAATATTCCTGAGACACGAATCGATTTCTATTAATTATAAGATGAAAGTAAAAAAATATTTTTTGATTTTGATGAGATCTTGAGGTTCCTCTTTGGATTCTAAATTCTTGACGGATCCTAATATTTTTGAATTTTTTTTTTCTAAACGATATCAACCTTGGACTCAAAAAAAGCAGAAAAAAATGCTTGTTTTATCAACAATAAATCTATTTAAAAAAAATTTAAGTGAAACAAATATTTGCAAAAATTTACCTTGAAAACCCCAGTTTTGATGAAGACTGGGGTTTTTTTATTAAAAAAACGACACAATTTATTTTTCTTTAGTTTTGAAATAAAACAAATATTATTTTCAAAATTAGCATATTATTCTGCTTCTTTTAAGTACCAAGTTGATATAGTTTAGAAGAAAAAAAATTTCAACAATATTAGGATCCATCATAAATTTAGAATCCAAAGAGGAACCTCAAAAACTCATCTAAATTAAAAAAAAAGTAAGGTTCTTTTTTCATCAAAAGACATCGATTCGCAGCTCAAGCAAGTCAAATTTCAAAAATTTTTAAAATTGCTCTACCCTAATATATATATATATATATATATATATATATATATATATATATATATATATATATATATATATATATATATATATATATATATATATATATATATATATATATATATATATATATATATATATATATATATATATATATATATATATATATATATATATATATATATATATATATATATATATATATATTAGGGGTTGGGATATTAGTACCTGCTTCTAATTGTTTTGAGTTAACGATTAACTCAAAACAATTAGAAGCAGAAAATTAATTTAAAATAAGAAGGTACATGTTCAATACATGTACCTTCTTATTTTAAAATTGTAAACTTCTATAAAAAAAAAAACAATTTTTAAGAAGATAAAAGTTTAAATGTAAAATCTTTTTTCCTATATAAAAAAAGAAAGTTGTCTCTTTTATATGTGTTGTTATGTGTGTTGATATGTGTGTTATTAAAATGCACAAACTTTACTGATTACCTGAACACATTAATAATATAAGTATCGCTATCTTTACACATGTACAACGAAATTCGGTGTTTTGATTTTTTTGAAATTCTTTTCCTATTGTTTGTTACAATATATATTATATTTATATACAATATCTATAGTTGTGTTTATAATATCTATTAAACTTCAAAAATGTTATATCTTGTATTTTAAAAAATTGAGAAAGATTTAAAGAAAATTAAATGTGCAAGCGTGATCTGAACCATTGCAATTCATTTCAGAAATGCTGCAAGCTAACCATTTTGGGTACTAAGACATATTATTTGAAAAATATTTTTACACTATTTAATAAACAAAAGACATTATAAAACAGCAAATAAATGCTATAAATCAAAATTAAGGAGATGTTTTTTGCAATTTTCAAGTAAAAGTAAAACTTGATATATGTTTAAATCTGAATTTGAAGTTTATATAAGTTAGATACTTGCATATACTTCTGTTTACATTTTCTTATAAAAATTGTGCTGCGACACTCGTGCCATAACCTCCCTTGCAATGGCTCCAAAAAGTTCTGTTACACAAATAGGCACTACTACTGCCACTACCACTACTACTACTACTACTACTACTACTACTACTACTACTACTACTACTACTACTACTACTACTACTACTACTACTACTACTACTACTATTACTACTACTACTACTACTACTACTATTACTACTACTTCTCCTACTAAGTAGCTCATTAAAAATCTACTCAGATTATAAGTTACCACATTACTTTTCGAACAACTTTTAAAAGTTTCTTTTAACATTCTTCTAATAAAAATTCTAATAAAAAAGATTAAAGTTTGAAACGTCAACAGTGCATGTATTTGATGCTTTCATAACTTTTCTTAGAAATAGTGATGTAAAAATAAAATTTACCACTAAATTTTATTTTTTAAATTTCCATGAAAAATTTACTAGTAAATTTACTGGTAAATTTTTTATTTAAGAAAGATAAATTTATTTAAGAAAGATAAAGGGTAAATTTTTGTTTAAAACCTTTTGACAAAGATTACTTACCTTACTTAGACATTATAGACTTGAGTGTTTAGGCATTGTCCAAATCAACTTGGCGGTTGGAAATGAGGTATGGAACCTATTATTTAATCAACCAACTATTTTTGATTCTACCTTCGTTTTAATACATCCTTTCAAAACAAGTTGCAAAATATTCCACTGAAAAAAAATATATGCCTGCTTCATGTTTTTTTGGGTGGATGTCCAAATTAATGAACTTCTGCATTAATTAAAAATATAGAATGATAAAAATAAAAATATAGTGTGATCCTGTTGTATTGACAACTGTGGATCAAAAAGTAAGCAGCAATCATGTCTAGGGTTTTACATACTACCAATTTTTCTTATTTTAGTCTAAATATTGTTTTTTAAATTTGTATAGTTTATGGAATTTTCAATACATTCAATGACATATGTGCAACGACTCCACCAATCAATGGTTACAGTTTTGCCATATTGTCCAAATATTATTTTCAAGAGTGTTTTTTCTTTATTTTTAAAAAAAGTAAAAGTAAGCAAAATAAGTCAACAAATGTATATCTATTTAGAATGAATATCTCATCATAAAGCTGATTAGGATTTTTAGAGCTTTTTATATACATTTATTTAATAAACTAGCATTTCTTTATCCTTACAGAACTATTGAGTCAATTGAGCTGGTGATGGGGAACATAAATAAGATCATTGTAAAATTGACAGCTACAGAGTTCAAGAAGAATTTTCTTAAATTCTTGAGAATTTAAGAAAATTCTCAAGAATTTAAGAAATTTAATTACCTAAGCACAATATTAACATATATTTATCTATCATGACTTATATGCAACAAATTTCTCCTAATGTTTGATGTTGATAGAAATTTTAAGATTTTTAAAAAAATTCTTTAATATCTTTATATATGTTATGTTTATGGTATATATGTTATGTTTATGGTATCTATAGAACTTTTCTTTTGTAATTTAGAATAGTAAGTAGTTTGCAAAAATTTAAAAAAAAAGAAAGGTTTTAAACCCCCACGATGCACCTTGGAAGCACAGCAACTAACCGCTTTGGCCACCCAGGCATACTATACTTTTATTTTTTAACATTATTTATTAAGCAAAAAACTATAATTTTATAAAACAACAAATAAGTGTTATAAATAAAAAATATGGAGATACAATTTTAAAGGTAAAAGTAAAACTTGATATTATTTTGATATTTTTTGAAGTTAAATAAAATAAAAAGTTTTTTTTTTGAAGTTTACATAAATTAGATATTTACATATACTTTCTTTCACATTTTCTTATTAAAAATGCTGGGTCTGTTTCTCGCTATTAACTTGGGTGTTTTGGCTGACATGAGTTTCGTATCAAACATACAAAAATGAATAAGAACAGCAGCAGCATTAAATTCAATATTAATGTATAACAGTAAATTTAAATGTAAATATTATCATTCTATTTATTAAGATTTTTATCTGTCTTAAAAGTTAAGGTATTTTCTTAAAACTAATAAATTTGAACTTGATACCTTCTTCAGTACAAGGGCAGTATAGTAAGCCTTTGTGGCAACATCTATCAAAGCAAATATTTTAATAAAAAAATGTTTTTTTTTTTTTTTTTTTTTTGTATAAATTGTGTAAGATTTTTATTTTTTTTAAATATCTCATGTCTAACAAATCAAATAAAAGACAACCAACTAGTCATTTTTTTAGATTAAGTGACTAATTTTTGGATGTTCCTTTCAGAAATGTTGTCAGGAATTTTAGAGGAGATCTTTAATGTCTTTGACCTTCCCAATGGCTGGCACTTGTTTTGATACCAGCTTTTTATTTTATTTTCTATTTTAATTTAGGATGAAACTGAGCTAGCAATTAACGACTGTTCATCTGGTTAGTAAGTTTTTTTTGTCTAATGAAAATAGATATTTATAAATCTTAAATTACTAATTTACTGTTCTTTGGTATTATACAAGTGTATAGATAAGTATGTGATTATCGGAGTCTTTGCAAACCTAAAGATAGTAGCCATCAACACTAAATTTCAAAGAATAAATAGCAAAGTTTAAATTAACTTCACATTTAGCTCAAAAAGGTTCAGTGAATTTGTTTTAAAATCTGTTTTAAATTTGTTTTTAAATAACAAAGTTTGGAAAAGATTGGTATTGGTCAGTGTTTCTTACCTGGGTATTACCTTAACCTTTACCCGGATAATTTGCAAGTTTTTTTTTACATGTTACCTGGGTAATTTCAGGTAATTTTAAATTTGATAAGTTTTTCAAAAGTCATTTCTGTAATTGAACATTTTTGGCTGTGATCAACTTTGTGAAGACATTTAATTGTATAAAAAGATTTTATAATATAAACCCACTTTTTATATTTTATTGAATTTGTTGAAGTTTCCAGCTTAGCCCATAGCTTTTGTGTAAGTACTAATACAATATTAATAAATTAAAATTGAGATTTTCAGCGTGTGAAAGATTTATAGTGAATTTAAAGTATACATATATATATGTTTACCCACACAGTTGTTAGCCCTCGGCCTTGCCTTATGGCAAAAAATAAGGCCTTGGTCTTGGTTTTAAAAATTTGGCCTTAGCCTTGAACTATAACCATTTATGGTGATAGTTTTACCATATTCTTTTTTATATAGAGTATATGGCAGACCTTTGTGTTTGCAATATACTTTATAAACCTCATAAGATAAACGAGATAAGATAAACATAAAGATAAACAATAATTTAATTTAATTTGAAATTGCAGAGGAAGAAGATTATGAAGAAATAATAGGAATGTGATGAATTAAACAGCTAGACAAACCTAGTTTCTGATATTGGCGCTATTGTTGCTAAAATTTGTAAAATTGCTAAGTCTTCAGAAAGTCCCATATCAGAAATGATGACAATCTTCAACCTCAAAATATTCAGTCTTCTGGAAAAAAAAAAAAGCTTTATTTTTAGATCGTAAAGAGCAATGGAACAGCCTTATTAAAATGCTTCAAAAACTTTATGAAGTTCACAAAGAAGTTAAAGTAGCATTAATCCATCTTGAACAAGAATTTAATGTTTCCAATTAAGAATTGGAGAAAATTAAAGAACTATGCGATGTTCTTGCTCTCACTGATATGACTGTAGAATCTTTGCCAGTAGATTTTGATTCAATCATTATAAAACTGTATAACTTTTTTTATTTATACTAATAGAACATTTAAAATAAATAAAAGGATAATAAGTCTTAGAAGATTTTTGCGAATTTAATGGAAATGAGTAATTGAAAAAAAAAAATTGTTTCAACAACTTTCGTAACTTAAAAGTATTTTTTCAGAGAAAAAAATCTTTTTTTTTTAACTTTTTAAAAACCTTATTTTTGCCCTTAAGGGTAGAATACTTCAAAATAAATACTTTAAGATTCATTCTAAAATACTAAGATTTTCAGTTTTTTTTTTTTTTTTTTTTATGCAGTATCTAGCTAAAATGCTAATGTAAAAAGTATTTTTCATAATTGAGTGACAAGTAAGTAAGTAGTCCATGATTCAGGACTATAGAAAAAAAAATACACTTAAAGTTTCAACTATATGTATAGTTTCACTGTATGTATAATTTCACTGTATGTAACATTTTAAAGGTAGCTTCTAATTATCAGAATATTTTGTGATTTTTATAATGAAAAAAAAAAAAAAAATCAATAAATTGTTACAAAAACTTAATAGTGGGATAAATACAACAACAGCAACAAAAAAGTAAGGATACTAAATAAAAGTTGACTCATTTAATTTATAATTTTTTTGTGCAAATTAAGTTTGTTTTTACATTACCATTCTTATATAATGATTGTAACAAATGTATAAGTGAACCAGCTTATATAGAAAATTTTTATGGGAAAAATTTCCTTTTTTTTTTGTACTCAACGGTTTTAAATGTATAAAAATATACTGTGAATACAGAAAGTCAGGATGAGGGTTGAAAAAAAAAGAAAAAGATATCGAAATAGTGGTGGAAAAATAGAACGTGTTGATAAATTTTGTTATCTTAGAGATACAGTTGAATCAGCTGGTAGATCAGAAAAATTATCAACAACAAGAGTAAGGTGCTCCAGAGGCAAGTTCAAAGAATTATCTCTGTTTCTAAAAAAGAAAGGAAAGCATCATCAAAGATCAAAGGATAGTTATGGACCATGTACAGAGTGTTATGATGTATGGCAGTGTAACGTGGAAAATAAAGGTTGATGGTGTCCAGCATCTTGAAAGAACGGAGATGATGATCAGTTAAATGTATGGTGTAATTATTGAAGATATTTAATGAATCAATGATCTGAGGCTAAGAATAATGAGTTTTATTTGGAGTGTTGGGAAAGATTAAGGTGGTGTGAGCATGTTGAGCAGATGCAGATGATTTAGTGTCAGTGTGTAGGAAGATAACAGCTTCAGCTGAAGTTGCAAGGACACACAAATACTTGTCAAATATATATTTCTAATTTTTTTATTATTTTTTATTTTTTGGTAAAGAGCTTTTAAATCTGGTGTACTGAGGTGTAACACTATTTTTAGAAGATATCAAAGCAGTTTCTGGTGTTGTTCTTCTGTAAATCTTTGATAGTTCAGAGGCTTATTATATGGATGTATTAAATTCCGGTTAACCAATCATGTCATTGATTTTTGTTTTAATATGGCTAATCAATGGCAACCTAAATCGAAATAAAACATAAAATTAAGTTCAAATGCTTATAGGTAAACAAAAATAACTCTTGTAGATGAAATCAACTATAATGCAATTTTTAAAACGCAAACACGAAAGAAAGTTCTGAAATTATTAAGAAATGGTGAAAGGCCAAGGCCAAAACGCTCAAGGCCAAGGCCAAAATGTTCAAAGCCAAGGCCAAGGTCAACAGTTTTAAGGCCAAAACCAAGATCTAGGCCTTAATTTTTGATCTTAAGGCAAGGCCAAGATCAAGGCCAAGAACTAACAACTCTGATTGCAGATAACATGAAAAAGCTTTAGTTAAAGAGGAAAGATGCTTAAGTTTGTATTTATTTGAAAAATGCCATCATGATGAATATTTGTGTACAAGCACAGAAACAATAGTGCTAAAATGGTGATAAGTGGCGCCATCAACACTATACCAGGTTCTATCAGGAACTCTACTTTTGATGTTGGTCTTTCCCATAAAGAATGTCTGTTGTTGCTAGTTCTGTAATATTGATTTAATAATGTAAATTTCATATTTAGTGTTAAATGCAATATCTTAAATGCAAATGATTTTTTTTCGAAAATGAGCAAACTTGAAAATATCATGCTGATTACATAAGAAAAGCTGTTGCAGAAGAACAACTGTTTTTATATTTTTCACCTATTGAGGTTTAGGAAAACACACTTTGTACTCAGGCACAAAAAATTGTATATGCAGTGTTGTATAAATATATAAGCTTAAATACAATATTGATGTTATGGTATATTACTAAAATAATTAAGTTTAATTAAATCAAATATCAACCGTAATTTTTAATTGATGATCATGTCATTAAAATGATCTATATTGAGACAGGTGAGGCTGTTTAGCTGCGAGGAAGGCAACTTACTTAGAAGAAAGAAAATTTTAATAAAATATTGTCAATTTAGTTGTAGGTAAAGGTAAACCTTAACAGGTAATCCTCCTTATGATATCACAAAAATACTCAGTCCTGGTGTACCAAACAGGTTTATGCTTAAAGGAAATCCAGTTGTAAAAAGTTGCTTTAACTTTTCTATAATGACAGATTAAATAGAAAATAGTATTATGAAAGCCCATCCAAAAGTAAGGAAGCAGTACTAATATTTTACTAATACCAGGGCCAGATTTGATGAAACTAATTGGGGCCAGTTAATTTGTCTTAAATTAAAATTCACATATTTTATATATATGTGTATATGTATTACATATATGTGCATATATTATATTATATATGCGCATGTTATATATGCCCACAAAAATATAAAAAATTTTAAAAATACATAAAAATTATTTTATAATCAGATAAAATAAAATAGAAATTTTACAAATAGGTATAAGAGGTTTCTCAACCTGTTTACCTCTAGTATCAACAACTTTTTTCAGACAACCAGAAATCAATCAATATAGCAACAAACAGTTTTATTCTGTAAAGAACACTATGAGCTCATTCAGAGCACCCGGAATAAGGACAGGCAAATATATTTTAAAGTTTGATTTACCAAGTTAGCTGAACGGCAAAGTTGACTTTGGTTTCGAGTTTAGTGTTGAAATTGAAATAAAAATTTGACTTTTATTTAAATTTGGTAACAATTGTAGAACTTCATTTATGTTTCACTTAAATTCAAATAACTCAGGCTAGTCTAACTCAGAATGTCAGAAGTGTTTTAGGATTTTGGTTCCAGACCAAAATCCTAAAACACTTCTGACATTCAAGCAGAACTGGAAAAAAATTGGTAGCAAAAGACACTGATGTTTTAGAGTGGCGGAAGAGTATAGGACCGCAATATCCAAAGTTAACAGCCATAGTCAGAAAAATATATCCAATTCCAGGCTCATCAGCTTTTTAAGAAATAGCTTTTTCTTCAGCTGGCCAAATTGTCTTTTGGACTAGAACCAATCTTACAACAACAATGTAGAAAAGCTTGTCTACATTAACACAGAACTATCCTGAAGTGAAAAAAAAAGTTTTTTTATAAGATAAAGTTTAAGGCTGTAATACTTTCTGTAATTTGTTAAAACTCAGTGTACTTGCATTCTGTAAATATTATTAAATGCATAAAAATTTATTTAAAATTTGACATAAAAGTCCGAAATTTTCTTTCAATTGTGTTTTTAAAATCCAAATGTGTTTTTAAAATCCAAACTTGGCTTTCAGTTTAATACATTTTAAAAGTCCTAATTCGTCTTTCAGTTAAATTTATGGTACAATGCTGCTTAAATTTGTCTTCCATTTAAGTTGGTCTTCCATTTAAATTTGTTGTACACACATGGTCTAAATTCATCTTTCAGTTAAATTTGAGTCTTGAAAAACTGGTCCTTTAAAATTTTGTTATGCAAAAGTTTATGCTGAAATCAGTGCCCATTCTTTTTCATTTATTTTTGTTCTGCTCCTTCATGCTCAAGTCAAAGGTAGCACTGTCCATTTTGGAGATTATCCATTTAAGAATTGGAGAAAACTGATTTGCAATATTATCTTGTTATCATGTTAAACAAAAGTTTTCTTGTTCTTTTTTTTTTACAGTTTTTTGGTGTTTTATTATTGCAATATTGGCAATATATTAGCTTCATTTTTCAATGGCCCTGCAACTTTAATGATAAGCCTAAAGTTTTTATGTCAACAAATTATGTTTTAAAAGTTACAATTCAATTTAATTTTCCAAAGATTTTTGTAATTAATTGTTATAAAAAGTTTTAAAAAGTGAATAATTGTATAGCAATGCTTGCTATATTGTTTAATATTAATAAATATATAAAGACTTAATATATAATAACTAAAAAATTGTGTATATGATATGTTATGCTTTATTTGATATATAAAGACTTGTATATTAAAGTCTTATTTATTTAAATTGATTACGCTCTACTTGATATGTGTATCTGTGTGTATCTCATAAAATAGTTGCTTACGAAACAATGTATGATACACAGATCTTTTATTATAGATCTTGTCTGTACTTAAAAGTTCAATTCTATTATCAATAATTTCTTATTTTGTAAGTTTTTAGATATTTTTTTGACACATTGACATTTACTTTAATTTAGCTCTGGAACATGATCATTATTATACAAAAGCTAGACTAAGAAGGGCACAAATTTATGAAACAAAAGATAAATTAGAGGAAGCGTTAAAAGGTTTCTTATATTTGCATTTATTGATATAATTTTTATATAACAAGAATATATTGCCAGCAAAAAACTAGATTTATGAAACACTTTTTGTATTGCATATTTTTCTATATATTTTTTCATATATATATATATATATATATATATATATATATATATATATATATATATATATATATATATATATATATATATATATATATATATATATATATATATATATATGTATGTATATATATATACATACATATATATATTTATGTATACATGTATGTATATATACATATATGTATATATGTATATATACATATATATATATATACATATATATAAGTATATGTATATACATAGGTATATATTTTTATATATGTATATGTATATATATATGTGTATATATACATACATATATGTATTTATGTATACACGTATGTATATATACATATATGTATATATGTATATATACATGTATACATATACATATATATATATATATATGTATATGTATACATATATGTATATATGTATATATATATATGTATATATATATATGTATATATATGTTTATATATATATGTATATATATATATATATATATATATATATATATATTATATATATATATATATATATATATATATATATATATATATATATATATATATATATATTTATTTATATATATACACAGTCATGGCGAAAAGTTAAATATAAGAATTCTATTTTAAATAAAAATAATAATAATAATAAAAGTTTTTGTAATAAAAAGTTTAATTATGATGACACAAAAACACTTACCAAACTATTTATTAATAACTACAACAAATACATTCTCATAATTCAGTACTTAGTATACTGTCGCTTGGTCTTCAGAACAGCCGCTATTTGATTAAGCATGAAACAGGCTAAAGATTTGCAGTACCTAGGTGTTATACTGGTAGCCCATACATGCTTGATGTCATCTATTGATGTTTTCTCTGACACTGGATATTTTTGACTAACCTTATACTTAATCATTTTTCACATGTTTTCAATCCGATTTCCAAATTTGACCTAGGTCAAGAAAGTCCGCACTTGACCAGGCCATGATCTGGCAGCTGCTATCTGGTGGCAGGGTTTAACATACTGAAAATGGGTGCAGCAGTGTATTGCCATATATGGGGAGCAGTTTTTCTCTCAAAACATCCAGGTAAACTTGCCCTTTAACTGTCATGTTCTTTGGCATAAACTAAATACCACCAGTGCCAGATGTGCATAGGGTGCCCTATATCATGGTCTATAGAGCCTGTTTGACCGTTAGGGTCAGATATTTTGGATTGTACCTTTTGTTGATGGGTCTCTGAACTATCCTGTTATAACGCATGTACTGAGTGAAGGTTGATTCATCAGAAAACATGACTTTCATTTATTGATCTTCCATCCAGGTCCTGTACAGCTTACAAAATGTCAAGCAATCTTTGAAATTCTTCGATATTTTTCGAGGACAGGTTAAATTTAACTACTGGTCGCCTTCTGACAGTCTGGGTACTCACTCTAGCAGGTATTCGGGCACAATGTTAACTGAAGACATGTTTGGATGAGCAACTGCAGTTCTTCAGATAAACCTATTAGTTACTGTTAATGTCACTCGAAGTCTACCAGAGTTTTCCCGAGATTTGTAATTTCTTAATTCGTCTGTCCTGGTCAGAGTCTTGGACACTGATGACTGGAGCTTGCCAAGAATCTGCTTTTTTTTATGGGACATGTTCTGCTGGCTCAGAACATGAACCTGAGTACGTTGTGCAGTTGTTATTTCTTTAGATCGCACCATTTCACACACTAATTAGTTTTTAAAATAGTTAAGTTTATTGTTTTGATATATTTTATCCTCTTATAAATTATTAATAAAAGGTAAAACAAGAGAATTCTAATGTAATTAGCTAAGTTAATTAAAATATTATTTTATTTTCATTAGACATACCTCCATAATCTTACAGCTGATCTGAACTCGGTCCAAATGAACTTCTAACTGACACAGAAAATAAAAACAGTCAACAGCCAAATATTCAATATCAGCTTACTAATCACGGAATTATTTACTGTCAATTATGGCTTGTGATTGGCATAACCAAGTCATGCATTACAACCTAGAAATAGTGCATGGGATGTCCATTGATCTCTCAATTTTTTTGAATAGAGAGATACAGACAGCTTAGGTGATAAAAATAGTTGACAAGTAATCGGCAATGATCCCAAGTTTTCAATAAATTAAAAACTTGATGTACTTTTAATTATGTTGGGTCAGTAATATCAAAATCGTTAAAATTTATGAGTAATTCCAAACTTTTAGCCACGGCTGTATACATTTACATATACACACACATATTATATATATAAATATATTATATATCTATATATATATCTATATATATATATATATATATATATATATATATCTATATATATATCTATATATATCTATATATATATATATATATATATATATATATATATATATATATATATATATATATATATATATATATATATATATATATATATATATATATATATATATATATATATATATATATATATATATATTATATATCTATATATATATATATTATGTATCTATATATATATATATATATTATTTATCTATATATATATATATATATATATATATATATATATATATATATATATATATATATATATATATATATATATATATATATATCTATCTATCTATCTATATATATATATATATATATATATATATATATATATATATATATATATATATATATATATATATATATATATATATATATATATATATATATATATATATATATATATATATATATATATATAAACAACCCTCGGAACTAGGGTCAGCGGCAATGCCAACTTAACTGCTGACCTAAAAGTATTTGAGGTCGGCAAAAATATTACCCACCTCGTTTCTATGTTTTATGGTAAGACCTTTGTTTCAAATTTTTTTTGCTGACCTGATGCCAGCTTCTAAAAGATTGAAATTGGCAAATTATTGCCAACCTCATTTTTCCTAATTCCGAGGGTTGCATATATGTGTATTATATATACACATACACATACACACATTTATATTTATGTATACATAGTATTTATATAGTATATTATTAGTATTTATATAGTATATATGTTGCAGATTATAATGAAATTCTTTCATATGACAAAAGTTGCCAGATAGCTGGATCAGCTGCAATGGTAAGTTTAATAATTTATATCAAAATTTTATCTTTTTAAATATATATATATATATATATATATATATATATATATATATATATATATATATATATATATATATATATATATATATATTTAAACATATATATATATAAATATATTTATATATAAACATTCTGAATGTTTTAATTTTTTTTCTGTAAAACATTTGCAAAGTGTTGCTACATCTACTCTTATAGCCTACTGCTACAAGGTAGTGCTGCTACATTCACTATCTTATAGCCTTTTTATTTTTTATTTTTTTTTTTTCTTATTTTTTTTCCTTGTTATTCAGGCGCTCCAAGAAGACCTAACGGTCTTGTCACAGAGCACCTCAGAAACGCATCTCCTGCTTATAAAGCAAGCGCTCTAACCACTGCGTCATGGCCGCACAACTATAAGGAACTGTCACTACAATAGTGACACTACCTCGTAGTTGTGCAGCTGTGTAATACAATAAAATAAGCCTAAAAAAACAAAGGTTTTATCCTTTTACCTGTCTTTAATGCATTTAAAAATAAACAATATAAACTTGACATTTTATTGGAAAAATTAAAAATCACCAAGCATCAGTATTACCTGCATTTTGGTTTCACCTACGTAAATTTTGAAACAGTTGCATTTTATTATATAGCCTCCAGGCTGGCTGTTACTGGTAGGCTTACTGTTATGGTTTATTAAATTTGCAGCCATATGCAAAAATTTATCTAAAACAACATATATTTTTTATTTAATCAAAATTTCCATACTGTGTTGTGAAACTAAAATTTTAATTATGATATGCAATTATCAATATCTTGCAATTCTTAATGATGTAATCTTGCAATTTTATTAATGATGCAGTTTTGTTAAGGTAGTTTTAGTATAAATACTTTTGATAATAAACATGGAATATAGGAAAGAGATGACTGATTTCTTGAACCATTTGTATTTTACTTATTATAATACAATGTTACAATAAATAGCTGTTATGAAAAATAAAATGGCAAAAAAGAACTTGAAATTAAAACATTTACTTTTATTTTTGTTTTTTTCATTACTAAATGTTATAAATTAAAAAACATTTATCTTTGTAGAGAATACTCTCAAGGTAACTAACAATGATTTTTTTAATGATTTCTGACATTTTATAGCGACTACCTGGCCAAATCAATGAGCGGAATGAAAAACTAAAAGAGGAAATGTTTAGTAAGTTTTCATTATTTTTGTAATTGATTCTTATTTTCTAAAAAATTATGCCATTATTTACAAAATTTAAAAATCAGTTAATGTTGTTGAGATGTTTATTTGATTTAAAGATGCTAAATAATAATGCCGAACCCTTCCATACCAACAAAGTTTATCCAACATTCAACTTTTTCTTTAATAACCTACTAGCATGATAAAGAATAAAACTAACATTATAATGAAATGTTGGTAAAATACAACAATATAAGGTCTATCACCTGCTAAGGATATATGGGATCATTAGATGTATTCATTAGAAGTATCTATAAACTTATGACTTAGCTTTAATATATATTGTTATTATATTTGAACAATATAGATTTTAATTTTCACTTTTATTTTATTCAGATTTTACTTATCCATTTGTCATTGTTGACATCAAATGTATTTAGTTACAGAGTTTTGATGTCAGTTAAAAAAGTTTGTAAATATTTGTAATAGATATATTTGTAAAAGATTGTCACATACCAGTCCGAAATCGTCTGTAGCACAAATAATTAATATTGAAAAGTTTTTTTTTTTTTTTTTTTCTGTAAAGGGTTTCCTTCAAATGTAGATTCCTAAACCTTTACCTTAGTCGATATTCGAAACCCCTGCATACTTTATATTAGTATGAAATCAATAATGCTTCATACGGATCTAAGTTCCAGTATAAAACATTATGTTGTTGTTAAGCATTGCTTGTTATTAGACGGTAAAATGTATCAAGATTTTTTTTGATCTTTATATAAACTTTTTTGTTATGTAAGTTTATGACAACGTTAATGTTTTGGCCTACCAGAATAGGTTTACTTGAAAAAATTTCTTAATAGAGAATAATAAGTTGTTCTTTTTTTTTTCTTTCCTACCCCTTTCAACGCTAATCCAAACACGTAGTTTGACAACAAATGCTGCTTTAGGAAAAAACAAGGTAAGCAAGGTACTTCCAAAGATGTTAGAGTTTAATATAAAGACAGATTTCTCAGAAGTAGCTACTCTAGTATCTACACCAACACTGCATAACTATTTCCTAATAACCCATATTCATAAGGTAAAACTAAACTTATTTTAAACAATTTTTATTGCAATTATATAACTTTATTTTAGGTAAGCTTAAAGATTTGGGTAACATGTGTTTAAAACCTTTTGGATTATCAACAGACAATTTTAAAGTAAACCAGGATCCGAAGACGGGCGGATATTCGATTAATTTTCAAAAATAGATGCAGTTTTATAAACGAGATTCGCTAATATTTAACTATATTTATGGATTTGTTCTTGCTTCTAACAACCAGTGGTTGCAAATAAATGAATTTCTCACGAACAATTTTTTTTTTTAATAAACCTGTATTATAAGAGTTATTGAGGTTATTAAAATATTTCACAATTATTCAAATTTGCTTTTTAAATTCTTTCAACAATTTTTTAGGTAAAGATTTTTTAAAACCAATCTATGTAAAGTATATAACTAATAACGGGTGGCATTTAAAAAATGGGAATGGGTTTAAAAAGACATTCCATAAAATAATCTGTAAAACAAAAATTTTAAATTTTATAAGATTTATTTTTATTCTAGTTATAAAATGTTTTATTTATCTTTATTAAAAAAAAAAACACGAATTGATTAAATAAATTCAAAATGAGAAGAATTAAAAAATATGTGCATGAGTTTTATCAAAATTACAAACGTGTTTGGTAAAAAGTGCATTAATAATCAATTTAAAATGACAACATGCTTAAAAGTTCCATCAAAATTGAAAAAAAAAGAGGCTAAAGAAGTGGAGGAAACACTAAAAAATTTGACAAATGTTTTTTTTTAATTTTTTATTTAGGTACCCTAAGAAGTCCTTACGGTCTTATCATAGAGCACTGCGGATGAGCATTAAATTGGAAGTTCACGCCTTCTTCCTAACCGATGTCTCAAAACTTGCCCAGAGGTGGGTTTGAACAACGGATCCTTTGTTTCTGAGGCAAGTGCGCTACCACTGCTTCACGGCTGCTCAAACATTAAAAGGTTCAAGTTTGTGTTTGGCCATAGAGATGGAGTTTCTCAACGAAAGCCCGCTCAAAAATTCAACTGTACTCGGCAATACTCAATAGAGTAGAGCTTTAAAAACGATCACAAAAATTAAACTAAGAAAACTCCAAAACACTAAGATCAGCTAAGTGAAGTCGTTAGTGCTAACTGCACGTAGCATTAATAATGAATAGTATAGTTTAGATGGCGAATAAAAGATTCATTGAATATTTATAGAAAAATCATACTCTTGTTAAACAATGAATTATGGATAGAGTTCAATAAATACGGTTGCATATAAACCTTTTACATGTAAATAATTTTTTATTGATATAATTTTTGATGTTTTGCCAATCTGCAATGGGCAACGTCACCAGGTATAATATAGAAAATCGTTACAAAGTAAATCGTTATAATGGAAAACAAACCCTGAAAAGAATAACGTTAAAAACATAAAATACACCCACGAAAAAAGTTCGAATACTGACGTCGCACAGTTCCTCAGACACCTTAAAAAGTGGCCAAGCGTAAATGTAGAAAATGTTATAAAACCTTAGATTACATAAATGCTGTAGAAAATGTTATAAAACTTTAGGAGGCTAATAAATGCTGTAGAAAGTATTTTTTTAGCTTAAAAATATTTAAATCTATTTCTTAAAATATTAGGTTTATCGTTTTGATAAAATTTTGTTAGCAAAAAATACACTTTTTAATATAGTTGCAAGTTTTACGTACAATTTATAGTGTTTGAGCATGAACTTTCAGACAAATTGAAAGACTTAAAATAAACAGACAATTACTTATTCATATTTTTTATTTCTTAATATGAAGAAAAATTTTTTAAACTAAAATATTCTCCAAAAAAGTTTTCAAACTAGAAAGTAATTTTTTCATTGGATTTTAAAAAAATTTATATTTATAAAAAGTTAAAAACGTTCCACCAGATTATACCCTAATTTTTGTATCAACACTACATTAATGGAATAGAAAATGAACATGACATATTATATCTTAAAAATTTATGTATAGTTACATCAAAGTAGGCGTACTTAATAGATGGTTTCTGTGCAGAACAGAAAAAAAGTTCATCTAATCATCTAAGCCAAATGCACGGAACAACTTAGCCTATTAAGGTTAATTTAATTTAACTAGATTAATTCATAAATAGTTTACTTTTACGTATAAAAAGTAAATTACATTTCAAGTTAAACTGCTTTTATAAGTACAACTCAAATTACCTTTAAATGACCTTTAAAAATAATTTACATTAGCAAGTAACAGTAAACAGCTTTTTCATTTTATTATTTTTATTTATAAAATTAAATTACTTTTTTAAGTAAAAGTTTTGCATTTTTAAAATTAAATTGAGGAGCTTAGTGCTAAAAGTCACCAAATAAATGTTTTAAGAAAATTTACTTTGATCAGAGATAAAATACTTTAAAATGAAGATTTAAAATGGCTGATCAAAGTAGATTTTCTCAGTACATTTACTTTGTGACAAGTACCTTTACCATTAAGCTCTTCAATTTATGTTATTAAGTTTTACATATAAAGTTATTGATTTTTGTCAATTTTAGTAAAAAAATTGTATTTATTCTATATATTTATCTTATTTTATATAAATATAAATTTTATTTTTTATTTTATTTTAAAATTTGTTATATTATTTGGTATTGAATTCACATCTTTCACTATTCATATTATTTCTTCACAATTATTAGTGCTTTTCAAACTTGGGTGTAGTTAGGGTTTTGGGTGCTTGTAGTGAAGTCCTTTTTATTGCAGTATGGAGTAGGCGTAAATCACGGGGTAAAGCATAAATGGCAATAATGTTTTTTCTTTATCTTATACCTCCTATCATTTTATATTTATTATTGGCGATATCTCTATGCATATGTATATTTGTGTTAAAGTAACTTAAACATTTGTATTTAATGAAGATTTTTGTTTACTTATCCTGTTTTGCTTTAGGTATACTTTAACGATAAAACTATTTTTGAATATGATTATGTATAAACTTTTTTTTCTTAAAATAAATCTGTGTTTATAGTATGTTTAATCTGTTCGTTTTTGACTTGCTATTCATTGGTATTAAAGCAATTACTGGCAACACATAATAAAAAGTCTTTCACAAATGAAGGGATTGCTAAATATAACACTCTTGGCTTAAACTTTTTTCTGTGCATGATAGAGGGAAAACAAAAAAAGTTTACACAACCTATGGAAGAACTTAAAATGGATGTTGATGACTCAGTTGAGAGTTAAAATGTTTTCTACGGCAACGCAAAAAACAAACAAAAATGAATAAAAATGTCAGAAAAAGAAAAAAGAAAATGCTGACGACACTTTTTTTCTAAAGGACCTTTATTTTTTTAATAAACTTATAGATACAGAGGAATTTTTTTAGAAATTAACGATTCTGCCCCGCCACTTAGAAACCCGTGTCGTCGGCCCTAAAATGTAAAGAGATAATAATAATATTAAATTGAATAAAAAGCAGATTAACAAAAAGAAAAGGATAGAAAAGTAATTATAATGGTACTACTTTTTGTTAACATTTACTTTTTTTAGTTTACTTTATTACATTAAAAGTTTTGTTTATTCTGTAATTTTTTTTATAGGTTTTTGTTGAAGTTTTTTTGTTTTGTCAAGTGTGTTTTTTTTTTTATTATATTACAACAATTATGATTATATTTACTAAGTCTTAACAATTTTTTAACAATATTCGTTTTTATGTCATCTTTAATTATTACGTTTTGTTTGTTTATTACTATTTATAACTGTAACTACGTAACGTTATGTAAACGGTTGTTGTATTTTTGTTGTCACTTCTATTATTTTCGCTATTAACTAATTATTTAATATTTCTATATATATATGTATGTGTTGTATTTATTATTATCATGTGTATGTATTGCAATTTTCATTATTTAGCGTTGGCATTTTTTTGTGTGCAACTTACGTTTGTAATACTGATACTAATACAATACTCTTATTAAATGACTGTCTTTAATTATGTATAATATACTATGTATTATTATTGTTATTAATATTTTCATTTTTATCTATTATTATATTATTGTAATTTTTATCAGGATTAGTTTATTACTATTTATAAATAACTTTGAACTGTAATAACTTTAAAGTTATACAAATTATATACAAATTTGTATACTATATATATATATATATATATATATATATATATATATATATATATATATATATATATATATATATATATATATATATATATATATATATATATATATATATATATATATATATATATATATATATATATATATATATATATACATATATATATATATATATATATATATATATATATATATATATATATATATATATATATATATATATATATATATTGATTGAGAAATAATTTCTCTTGATAAGATCTAGACTGTCTCTGTCTGTAGGCTGCGTATTGTAATTGTACAATGTCTGAAGAAAAGTATGAGGCTGGGACTGTAAAACGAAAATAAGCCATGGATAAAAAGGCCAGAGAAAAAAAAGATGTAGCGTGCTCATCTAAAATGAAAACTTTTTACATTATACAACAGTTCAGAAACAAAAAAAGTAAAAGTCTAAAACCAGATAGTCAAGGTAATGTGAAATGAGAGAAGTTCAAAACCAAAAATGAATTAATCTTAAACCGGCTACAGCTGAATATGATGTTGACACTGAACACGCACAAAAACAAGCAGTGGTAGACCTGCCAATTGTTTATGAAACTAATTTGGGAAAACAGTTTCATCAAAACGCAATCTAATTTTATCAGCACCGGCGGTATTGAATTTCAACATAAAGATGAAGGATTTTTGCAATCGAAACTCTCGGACAGTAGTATAAGTCGAAATCGGTGTTGTACTCATTCATTATTCACTCGACATCATAAATTAACTGGTGAAAATTCTAAACGTACCTGGCTTTGCTAATTATCATCAAATGGACATGCTTATTGTTTCAAGTGTAAGCTTTTATTATTTGATGTAAAAAATAATTCTCCTCTTACACAAGGGTTTCGTAGAAATCAAGGGTTTTATTGAAACGGACAACGTGATGTCGAGCTAAATGAAAATAGTGAAAGTCATATATCGACTTATTTAGCATTTGCACAGCGCTTGTGTTGTGATTGGTTGTGTTGCAGATTGGTTATGTTGTAATTGGTTGTGTTGATAAGGAACAGGAGAAAGCAATCTTAAATGAATCTAAGTATTGGTAATTGTTCTTCGGCGGACGGTGGATGTAGTAAAGTTTAAAGCTGAGCGTGGTTTGCTACTTCATGGGCATGAAGAGAAATTTGGTTCCGTACATAATAGTAACTTTGTGGGCATACTCGAGCTATTACCTTTGCATGATTCTTTTTTGCTTGCACATAATAATAAGCATGGCAATCCAGGTTTCGGCAAAACATCATAATTATCTTCTACTGTCTATGATGAACTCATTAAAGTACTTTTGTTTATTGTTGATGAAACACAAAAAGCAAAGTACTATAGTGTGTCAATTTATTCACCTGCCTTATCGCACGTCGATCGGTTGTCTGTGACAGTTTGTTATGTAAACAAAGATGATCCTATTGATTATGTAAACAAAGATAATCTAATTTTTTGACATTCATTAAGTTTGTGAATCATACTGGAATTGGATTATCAAATGCATTACTGGAGTTCTTAGAAAAAAATAGTATTGGCAATTCCTGTGGTCAGACGTTTGATAATGCATCGAATATGTCAAAATGTTAAATGGTGATAAGGCTCATATTTTATCTGTTTGTCAATATGTTATTTACACACCTTACTCTCATTCATTCGCTCATTTATTGAATTTAGTTGGTAAAAATCTATTGCTTGTTGGAATGCAGATTTGTTTTTTTTTAAATTTTGCAACGGATCTACAAATTCTTTAGTGCCTCCACTCATCAATGGACAAAAGCGCTAGCCTAAGACAAGAACACCTGTACCTAAAAAAACTATCAGACACGCGTTGGTCAGCTCATGCTGATAGAACCAGAGCTTTGCGGAAAGGTTACAAGAATAAGAGACGCTTGGACTAGCAAAATTCTTGATGAATTGGAAACTTGTACTTTGACTGTCATTGAGACACGATACAACAAAGATTTAATAAATCAAGTCTATCTTTAAAAGTTGCCACTTTATATTTGAATAGTGCTGTTGGTTTGTTGCGTTATTGTCTGTGTATGTTCAGTCGTTGAGATGTTCGACAGAATTGGATAAATTTGAGAAATATGGAAAAGTATTGTCCAAATGTGACGTATATAAAAAAGAAGTCAAATGAGTCAGAAAACGAAAGCAACATTTCAATAAAAATACTTCTGAAGAAATTCTCCTGCTTAAAAAAGATGAATTTCGAGTTAATGTGCTGATTGCTATTATCAATCAATTAAAAGCAGCATTGCCTCACAGATCTGCTGCATATTCAGATGTGGCCAGCAGATTTGGGCTCATGAACAATTTGCAAACATTGACTATAGAAGTGATAAAATATTGTGATTCTTTAGCAGCACATGTTTTGTTTTTATATCATTACAGTTTTATTTGTGGTCACACAAATAAACTGTAATGATATAAAAACAAGCTAGGAGTTGTTGATGTACCGCATTTTGTTCAATGATGGTTTGGTAGAAATTTTTTTGAATGTTGCAGTAGCTTTTAGAACTTACCTAATGGTGGCAATTGTACGAATGAAAGAAGTTTCTCACAATTAAAACGTATAAAAAATGAATGCCGTACTAGAATTATTTAAGAGCGATTCGACATATTTTCTTTGATGTGTATTATATGTAAGATGACTAGACAACTCTCATTTGATGACACTGCTCCAGAAAACATTACTTTAATTTTTAAATAAATGACTAAAATATTTAATTCTGCATGCCTATCCCTTTTAATTTAGTCAAAATGTGTGTATATATATATATATATATATATATATATATATATATATATATATATATATATATATATATATATATATATATATATATATGTATATACATATATATATATATATATATATATATATATATATATATATATATATATATATATATATATATATATATATATATATATATATATATATATATATAATACTTTTTTTAATAAATTTCTTTTCTTTATTTTGTTTCAATTTGTTTAGCATGCATTGTTAAAAAATTAAACAAGGTTACAATGATACAAACCAAATTATTTTCTAATTTTTATTACAAAATTTTTTTTCAATAGTCGAATACATGTTTATCCTTGAAATGACACAGACAATGAAGTAAAACATCTTATTAGAGTTCTGAGTTATTAGATAAAGCATTAGCTGGTAATTTTTTTACATTGTATAATCGTTCTTGAAGATCTTTGGATTGTAGTAAAGTCCTCCAAGTTTCTTCTGATGGGCCTAATATAGATTTAAGTCTAATAAATGAAAGTAGAAAAGAAAATTTACTTGATACTTTGAGAAAGGTTTACCTGATACTGGAGAAAAGACCAGAGTCCCCCTCCCTTTTTTTTTCTTTTCTAAAGAACCTTTTTTTTTTAGAAAAATCTAGAATTTTTTTAGAAATTGCCTCCGTTTTGAAATCCGTGTTGTCGGCCCTGAAGACTACTGACTGAATAAAAAAAAATTCATTTTTACATAAAATTTTTGATAAATTTTAATTTCCCACTGAGCAAAAAAATATAACAGATACATTTTTAGTGTTGTTTAAAAATGCATCTAACAGATACATGTTTAAATAACCCTCTAAAACTTTGTGCACACCGATGGATTAAAAATAAAATCGTGCCCAAATGACTTGGCCCAATATTACTGAAGCTGTAAATTTTTCAAGTATTGGAGTAAGTATTCTTTATTTCTTATTACATATTGGTTATTTATAATAATTGTCGTATAAGCATTTTATTTCAGACAACATTTATTTCTAAAAGAAACTCAAGCTGAAAAATTGAGGCCTTATATAGCGTAAAAACAAACGGAATATCGCTAAGGAAAGCAGTATTTAAACTTTTTATGGAAAAAATGATATTGGCAATACGTACAAATATTTTCATTAATGGTTTTCATGGCCCTGAGGTATAACAACATTAGCATACTTTTAATTTAATAAAAATACAAGAAATCAATTTGGCTATTAGTTATCTTAAACGCACAAGACGTTTCTTTTTAAAATGGTAGATATAAACAGATTACACAACCCGTGTGGACACACTTACTGTAATAAACTAAGTAATTGTTTTAGAAAATTTGAAAAAATTATTAGACTTTTTAAAGCTGACAAAGTTCAAAGTTCCAATTTTATTTTAGAATCTTGTTTCGAATATTTTAGTTGGGTTTATTACTATTTCAGCGTTTAAACTAATTAAGAGAAAGACGGGGAAGATGACGAAAGAAACTCTATCGCTAGCACGTAGAGCTCTGGTTTAATAAGTTCCGAGTTCGATCCTGACCACGCCCCTGGTAGTACTGCGCTCAAATTGTTTTTCCGCGCAGCAAGCTTTTTCATCAAGACTTGTGTTTTGGAGTTAAAGAGTTGATTCCCTCAACTATTAAATATAAAAAGTTAAACCATTAGAAAAATACATATATTTAAAGCTGTTGTAATAAGCCACCAGAAGGTACGTCTGAAAATCTTTCCTCTTTTTTACTGAAAAATATTATTCACAAAAGAAGTGAAAATAAAATAAGTTACATAATTTCAATTTGAATTGCTAAACTTATAGTAATAATAGAAAAGCAAAGAATTCAAATAAATTTTTATTATGAATATTCTTACAGCAGATATTTATAATAACAAATTAAAAAAAGGCATTATAAAAAGTGACGTATCAGACCATTTTCCCATTTTTCTAGCAATAAACGCAATATATCTAATAGTTCTAAAAAAAATCATAATATAGTAACGTATTTTATAATAAGAGGAATTACCATTGTTACATTAGAAACGTATTAACTTTGATAATGATGCAAACAAATAAAAATTTTGATGCGTTACCTTCAAATTTTGTAAATAGATCTGGATGACAATTTTAGATTCCTATGAAAACTTAAAACATATTTTTTATAAAGTTTCAGGGAATCTGATCAACAAGGTTATTCCAATTAAAATGCCAAAGTCACTCCAATTTATCTCCATCTTTTTTACCAGGTCTGGACTAGCCATAGGGCAGAACGAGAAAATTTCCGATGGGCCGGACAGGTTAAAAACCCGTTCATCCAGTAGAAAATTATGCTATTTATGTATAATATAACAAAATACATATTTTATGCATTGCATAGACTCTGGGCATATAGTCTGCTCAATATAAGCACTGTACAAGGCAGTGTAACAGCAAACCTAAGTTACATTCAAATATGCTAACTATTTCAGAAACCTGTTATCGAATTATTTTTGTCACTTACTTTACTTGCATATTAAAAAAATAATAATAATAAACAGTCCCGGAATTACTCCTTTCCTTATATGATTTATTGGCATTTCAAAGAATATCTAATTTGTTGCTTTTTCGTTGAAAAATAAACTTATACTTCATATTTGTTCATTTTATTTATCTTTATTAGATAGTTAAAAAACTAATCGTTTTGTTTCATTAGTTCGCCAACGTACCTACCTTACGTACCAACGTACCTTTGAACAATTTTAGTGTTCTACGATTAAGATTGTGCAGTTTGCGATAAACTTTTTGTAGTTGTCTGTAAATCAATGCAAATGTAAAATAACTAATCATTTTATTAATCGTTATGTCAAAAATATAGATTTTATTTTTATGTTTCGGAATATAAAATAAGTTTACAGTTTATTGACTTAAAGTAAATTTTAATCAATTAAAGTTGACATCAGTTAACTTTAATCGATATCAGTTAACTTTAATCAATTAAAGTTGACATCAGTTAACTTTAATCAATTAAAGTTGACATCAGATAACTTTAATCAATTAAAGTTGACATCAGTTGTTGCATAATTTAAGAACAAAACTAGTAAAGTATTTTTTTCACATTTGTGATGAAAGATGAAATTTCCATTGTTTAATTAAATTGAAAACCCTCAAAAAAATCACTTATTTTTTAAGTATTATTCAAAGCAAAACATCAGTGATCAATTACTTATTTTTTTTTATTATTAAAACGAGGATCGATTTTTAGAGGCAATAAGCTAGAAGCGGGATACAATCAGAGATTATGTCTGTAAATCACAGTCTTGGAGATATGTCTGTAGATTACGAAATAAAAAATCTATTTGGAACTATTTGGAAACATTTTAGCATTAATTTAAAAGATTATTAAAAAGATTGAACTAAAAGTAGCAAAACGCTAAACGAGTCTCAAAATGGTTAGAGTTGAGGATTTTTGTTGACGTTTTTTTCTAAGCCATAATTAACAAATTTATTAAAGCAATCAGAAAACTTATAACTTGGAATATTAATATTTAATATTAATATTGAAGCCAAGCAGTAATTTCTTTTCAAATGAATACAACACAGCAATTTCTTTACAAATGAATACAACACAGAATTTCTTTACAAATGAATACAACACAGCAATTTCTTTACAAATGAATACAACACAGCAATTTCTTTACAAATGAATACAACACAGCAATTTTTTTACAAATGAATACAACACAGCAATTTCTTTACAAATGAATACAACACAAAATTTCTTTACAAATGAATACAACACAGAATTTCTTTACAAATGAATACAACACAGCAATTTCTTTACAAATGAATACAACACAGCAATTTCTTTACAAATGAATACAACACAGCAATTTCTTTACAAATGAATACAACACAGCAATTTCTTTACAAATGAATACAACACAGCAATTTCTTTACAAATGAATACAACACAGCAATTTCTTTACAAATGAATACAACACAGCAATTTCTTTACAAATGAATACAACACAGCAATTTCTTTACAAATGAATACAATACAGAATTTCTTTACAAATGAATACAACACAGAATTTCTTTACAAATAAATACAACACAGCAATTTCTTTACAAATGAATACAACACAGCAATTTCTTTACAAATGAATACAACACAGCAATTTCTTTACAAATGAATACAACACAGCAATTTCTTTGCAAATGAATACAACACAGCAATTTCTTTACAAATGAATACAACACAGCAATTTCTTTACAAATGAATACAACACAGAAATTTCTTTACAAATGAATACAACACAGCAATTTCTTTACAAATGAATACAACACAGAATTTCTTCCATAAATTGTTTCCAGTTTAGGATGTTGAATACTGGATCTTTTTGACTCAGTGCATGGTTTTTGCTTGTGTCTCTGTTTTTATGACTTCTATTATCTCCTAATAAGGGTACAGCTCTAAAACTCAGTTTTATGGTTCTGAGGCCGGCTGGTAGCCAGGTTTCCCGAACTCTGTGGTAGCTCTCAGAGAGGTTGATTCCATCAACAGCTGAAAAATATCAAAGTATTAACAGTGCTATGTTGTGCATGGATGGTGTCCCTGTTTATAATTTTGATGTACATTGCCAAGGCCACATTGGAACCCTTTGTTACGGCTTAAGGTTTATCAATAGTAATGAGGCAATTGCTTGGGCTATAAAACAGTGTACTATCTATGTTTTGAGTCAAGTTCTTTAACAAATTTAAAAGTGAATAAAAAAAAACAAACTATAAAACACAAAAAACCACTGTCATCACCAAGTTCGCTAAACCTATCATTCACCAATATTCGTGGTCTTCAAAGTAACTTTTCTTTTGTTGAGTCTTATCTCTTACAAAGTTCACCAAACCTACTTGCTATTTGTGAGCCTAATTTGAGTTCAGCTGTCTCATCTTGTGATCTAAGTGTTGATGGCTATCTTCCTTTAATTCGTAAAGACTCTAATAGTCACATTCTTGGCCTGGGCATTTGCATTCATAAGAATTCACCCATTTCTCGGGAAACTAGGTTTAAATCCTTAAACTACTCTTTTATGTGCTTTCGTTTAGCACCACTTCACTCTATCACCATTCTCTTTGTTCTATATCGCTCTCCTTCAACTCAAAACTGCACTCTTCTTGATGTTGTTTTTGATCATATTGACCAAGCCCTCTCTCTTAATCCATCAGCCAATATTGTTGTTGCCGGTGACTTAAATGTTCATCACACTGAATGGTTTGGCTCTAGTGTCAGTGACTCTCCAAGCATCAAAGCCTGCAGCTTTTGTCTTTCTCAATCCCTAACTCAAATAGTCAACTTTCCAACTCACTTTCCAGACAATCCGAATCGTTTACCTTCTCTACTCGACTTATATCTTGTTTCTGATCCTAGTCAGTGCTCAGTTTCTCCATATTCACCCTAAGGTTCCTATAACCGCAATTTGATTTCTCTAAAACTATTATCTCATTCTTCTTTATCATCAGAATCCCCCTATCATCGTACATCTTACAACTACTATAAAGCTGACTGGGACTAGAAATCTTCCGTCTTCCTGTTGGCAAATGTAATATCTAATATAACTTCGTGGATTTAGGCTGGCATTGTATCCTTTATTCCTTCGACAATTCCAGGTCAAGCCTCATTCTTCTCCATGGTTTTCCTCAAATTGTGCTGCTGGAATTGCCAATCAAAACGATTACTTCCATATTTATCAGCAAAACAATTCTCCAGAAAACAGACATCTGTTTATTACTGCTAGAAACCATTGTAAAAAGGTTTTGTCTAATGCGAAAGCCCACTATTCTCAGGTTATAAAATTTAGTATTTCATCACAAAAATTAGGCTCTCGTGACTTCTAGAGAATCATCAACAGTATCAATAATAAGGGCAAGTCTGTAATTCCACCTCTTTTGTATGGTTCAGACTTTGTCACCTCACCTAAAGACAAAACTGAATTGTTTGCCAAGAACTTTTCATCAATATCATCTCTTGATTCAACTAGTTATGTTGTGATTGGTTGTGCTGATAAGGAACAGGAGAAAGCAATCTTAAATGAATCTAAGTATTGGTAATTGTTCTTCGGCGGACGGTGGATGTAGTAAAGTTTAAAGCTGAGCGTGGTTTGCTACTTCATGGGCATGAAGAGAAATTTGGTTCCGTACATAATAGTAACTTTGTGGGCATACTCGAGCTATTACCTTTGCATGATTCTTTTTTGCTTGCACATAATAATAAGCATGGCAATCCAGGTTTCGGCAAAACATCATAATTATCTTCTACTGTCTATGATGAACTCATTAAAGTACTTTTGTTTATTGTTGATGAAACACAAAAAGCAAAGTACTATAGTGTGTCAATTTATTCACCTGCCTTATCGCACGTCGATCGGTTGTCTGTGACAGTTTGTTATGTAAACAAAGATGATCCTATTGATTATGTAAACAAAGATAATCTAATTTTTTGACATTCATTAAGTTTGTGAATCATACTGGAATTGGATTATCAAATGCATTACTGGAGTTCTTAGAAAAAAATAGTATTGGCAATTCCTGTGGTCAGACGTTTGATAATGCATCGAATATGTCAAAATGTTAAATGGTGATAAGGCTCATATTTTATCTGTTTGTCAATATGTTATTTACACACCTTACTCTCATTCATTCGCTCATTTATTGAATTTAGTTGGTAAAAATCTATTGCTTGTTGGAATGCAGATTTGTTTTTTTTTAAATTTTGCAACGGATCTACAAATTCTTTAGTGCCTCCACTCATCAATGGACAAAAGCGCTAGCCTAAGACAAGAACACCTGTACCTAAAAAAACTATCAGACACGCGTTGGTCAGCTCATGCTGATAGAACCAGAGCTTTGCGGAAAGGTTACAAGAATAAGAGACGCTTGGACTAGCAAAATTCTTGATGAATTGGAAACTTGTACTTTGACTGTCATTGAGACACGATACAACAAAGATTTAATAAATCAAGTCTATCTTTAAAAGTTGCCACTTTATATTTGAATAGTGCTGTTGGTTTGTTGCGTTATTGTCTGTGTATGTTCAGTCGTTGAGATGTTCGACAGAATTGGATAAATTTGAGAAATATGGAAAAGTATTGTCCAAATGTGACGTATATAAAAAAGAAGTCAAATGAGTCAGAAAACGAAAGCAACATTTCAATAAAAATACTTCTGAAGAAATTCTCCTGCTTAAAAAAGATGAATTTCGAGTTAATGTGCTGATTGCTATTATCAATCAATTAAAAGCAGCATTGCCTCACAGATCTGCTGCATATTCAGATGTGGCCAGCAGATTTGGGCTCATGAACAATTTGCAAACATTGACTATAGAAGTGATAAAATATTGTGATTCTTTAGCAGCACATGTTTTGTTTTTATATCATTACAGTTTTATTTGTGGTCACACAAATAAACTGTAATGATATAAAAACAAGCTAGGAGTTGTTGATGTACCGCATTTTGTTCAATGATGGTTTGGTAGAAATTTTTTTGAATGTTGCAGTAGCTTTTAGAACTTACCTAATGGTGGCAATTGTACGAATGAAAGAAGTTTCTCACAATTAAAACGTATAAAAAATGAATGCCGTACTAGAATTATTTAAGAGCGATTCGACATATTTTCTTTGATGTGTATTATATGTAAGATGACTAGACAACTCTCATTTGATGACACTGCTCCAGAAAACATTACTTTAATTTTTAAATAAATGACTAAAATATTTAATTCTGCATGCCTATCCCTTTTAATTTAGTCAAAATGTGTGTATATATATATATATATATATATATATATATATATATATATATATATATATATATATATATATATATATATATATATATATATGTATATACATATATATATATATATATATATATATATATATATATATATATATATATATATATATATATATATATATATATATATATATATATATATATATATATAATACTTTTTTTAATAAATTTCTTTTCTTTATTTTGTTTCAATTTGTTTAGCATGCATTGTTAAAAAATTAAACAAGGTTACAATGATACAAACCAAATTATTTTCTAATTTTTATTACAAAATTTTTTTTCAATAGTCGAATACATGTTTATCCTTGAAATGACACAGACAATGAAGTAAAACATCTTATTAGAGTTCTGAGTTATTAGATAAAGCATTAGCTGGTAATTTTTTTACATTGTATAATCGTTCTTGAAGATCTTTGGATTGTAGTAAAGTCCTCCAAGTTTCTTCTGATGGGCCTAATATAGATTTAAGTCTAATAAATGAAAGTAGAAAAGAAAATTTACTTGATACTTTGAGAAAGGTTTACCTGATACTGGAGAAAAGACCAGAGTCCCCCTCCCTTTTTTTTTCTTTTCTAAAGAACCTTTTTTTTTTAGAAAAATCTAGAATTTTTTTAGAAATTGCCTCCGTTTTGAAATCCGTGTTGTCGGCCCTGAAGACTACTGACTGAATAAAAAAAAATTCATTTTTACATAAAATTTTTGATAAATTTTAATTTCCCACTGAGCAAAAAAATATAACAGATACATTTTTAGTGTTGTTTAAAAATGCATCTAACAGATACATGTTTAAATAACCCTCTAAAACTTTGTGCACACCGATGGATTAAAAATAAAATCGTGCCCAAATGACTTGGCCCAATATTACTGAAGCTGTAAATTTTTCAAGTATTGGAGTAAGTATTCTTTATTTCTTATTACATATTGGTTATTTATAATAATTGTCGTATAAGCATTTTATTTCAGACAACATTTATTTCTAAAAGAAACTCAAGCTGAAAAATTGAGGCCTTATATAGCGTAAAAACAAACGGAATATCGCTAAGGAAAGCAGTATTTAAACTTTTTATGGAAAAAATGATATTGGCAATACGTACAAATATTTTCATTAATGGTTTTCATGGCCCTGAGGTATAACAACATTAGCATACTTTTAATTTAATAAAAATACAAGAAATCAATTTGGCTATTAGTTATCTTAAACGCACAAGACGTTTCTTTTTAAAATGGTAGATATAAACAGATTACACAACCCGTGTGGACACACTTACTGTAATAAACTAAGTAATTGTTTTAGAAAATTTGAAAAAATTATTAGACTTTTTAAAGCTGACAAAGTTCAAAGTTCCAATTTTATTTTAGAATCTTGTTTCGAATATTTTAGTTGGGTTTATTACTATTTCAGCGTTTAAACTAATTAAGAGAAAGACGGGGAAGATGACGAAAGAAACTCTATCGCTAGCACGTAGAGCTCTGGTTTAATAAGTTCCGAGTTCGATCCTGACCACGCCCCTGGTAGTACTGCGCTCAAATTGTTTTTCCGCGCAGCAAGCTTTTTCATCAAGACTTGTGTTTTGGAGTTAAAGAGTTGATTCCCTCAACTATTAAATATAAAAAGTTAAACCATTAGAAAAATACATATATTTAAAGCTGTTGTAATAAGCCACCAGAAGGTACGTCTGAAAATCTTTCCTCTTTTTTACTGAAAAATATTATTCACAAAAGAAGTGAAAATAAAATAAGTTACATAATTTCAATTTGAATTGCTAAACTTATAGTAATAATAGAAAAGCAAAGAATTCAAATAAATTTTTATTATGAATATTCTTACAGCAGATATTTATAATAACAAATTAAAAAAAGGCATTATAAAAAGTGACGTATCAGACCATTTTCCCATTTTTCTAGCAATAAACGCAATATATCTAATAGTTCTAAAAAAAATCATAATATAGTAACGTATTTTATAATAAGAGGAATTACCATTGTTACATTAGAAACGTATTAACTTTGATAATGATGCAAACAAATAAAAATTTTGATGCGTTACCTTCAAATTTTGTAAATAGATCTGGATGACAATTTTAGATTCCTATGAAAACTTAAAACATATTTTTTATAAAGTTTCAGGGAATCTGATCAACAAGGTTATTCCAATTAAAATGCCAAAGTCACTCCAATTTATCTCCATCTTTTTTACCAGGTCTGGACTAGCCATAGGGCAGAACGAGAAAATTTCCGATGGGCCGGACAGGTTAAAAACCCGTTCATCCAGTAGAAAATTATGCTATTTATGTATAATATAACAAAATACATATTTTATGCATTGCATAGACTCTGGGCATATAGTCTGCTCAATATAAGCACTGTACAAGGCAGTGTAACAGCAAACCTAAGTTACATTCAAATATGCTAACTATTTCAGAAACCTGTTATCGAATTATTTTTGTCACTTACTTTACTTGCATATTAAAAAAATAATAATAATAAACAGTCCCGGAATTACTCCTTTCCTTATATGATTTATTGGCATTTCAAAGAATATCTAATTTGTTGCTTTTTCGTTGAAAAATAAACTTATACTTCATATTTGTTCATTTTATTTATCTTTATTAGATAGTTAAAAAACTAATCGTTTTGTTTCATTAGTTCGCCAACGTACCTACCTTACGTACCAACGTACCTTTGAACAATTTTAGTGTTCTACGATTAAGATTGTGCAGTTTGCGATGAATTTTTTGTAGTTGTCTGTAAATCATTGCAAATGTAAAATAACTAATCATTTTATTAATCGTTATGTCAAAAATATAGATTTTATTTTTATGTTTCGGAATATAAAATAAGTTTACAGTTTATTGACTTAAAGTAAATTTTAATCAATTAAAGTTGACATCAGTTAACTTTAATCAATTAAAGTTGACATCAGTTAACTTTAATCAATTAAAGTTGACATCAGATAACTTTAATCAATTAAAGTTGACATCAGTTATTGCATAATTTAAGAACAAAACTAGTAAAGTATTTTTTTCACATTTGTGATGAAAGATAAAATTTCCATTGTTTAATTAAATTGAAAACCCTCAAAAAAATCACTTATTTTTTAAGTATTATTCAAAGCAAAACATCAGTGATCAATTACTTATTTTATTTTATTATTAAAACGAGGATCGATTTTTAGAGGCAATAAGCTAGAAGCGGCATACAATCAGAGATTATGTCTGTAAATCACAGTCTTGGAGATATGTCTGTAGATTACGAAATAAAAAATCCTTTTGGAACTATTTGGAAACATTTTAGCATTAATTTAAAAGATTATTAAAAAGATTGAACTAAAAGTAGCAAAACGCTAAACGAGTCTCAAAATGGTTAGAGTTGAGGATTTTTGTTAACGTTTTTTTCTAAGCCATAATTAACAAATTTATTAAAGCAATCAGAAAACTTATAACTTGGAATATTAATATTTAATATTAATATTGAAGCCAAGCAGTAATTTCTTTACGAATGAATACAACACAGCAATTTCTTTACAAATGAATACAACACAGCAATTTCTTTACAAATGAATACAACACAGCAATTTCTTTACAAATGAATACAACACAGCAATTTCTTTACAAATGAATACAACACAGCAATTTCTTTACAAATAAATTTTTCACAGGACAATTTATTGAATATCAATCTTCAATTATTTAACAATGTTTGTAGATTATTGTCAATTATTGTCAGGTCAAGTTTATCTCATTTTAGGCAGGTGTTAAATGCATCCGGCTGCTGTCTTATAGAAGGCCTCCTAGGCAAAGACTTATGGGGTAAAAAAATTCTATCTGTTGACCAGCCTCGCACTCCGTCTTCATCTATTAGGCTGGCGCTGATGTATTTTTAATACATTGTTTCCAGTTTAGGATGTTGAATACTGGATCTTTTTGACTCAATGCATGGTTTTTGCTTGTGTCTCTGTTTTTATGACTAGGCAACTCATTCTATTATCTCCTAATAAGGGTACAGCTCTAAAACTCAGTTTTATGGTTCTGAGGCCGGCTGGTAGCCAGGTTTCCCGAACTCTGTGGTAGCTCTCAGAGAGGTTGATTCCATCAACAGCTGAAAAATATCAAAGTATTAACAGTGCTATGTTGTGCATGGATGGTGTCCCTGTTTATAATTTTGATATACATTGCCAAGGCCACATTGGAACCCTTTTTTACGGCTTAAGGTTTATCAATAGTAATGAGGCAATTGCTTGGGCTATAAAACAGTGTACTATCTATGTTTTGAGTCAAGTTCTTTAACAAATTTAAAAGTGAATAAAAAAAAACAAACTATAAAACACAAAAAACCACTGTCATCACCAAGTTCGCTAAACCTATCATTCACCAATATTCGTGGTCTTCAAAGTAACTTTTCTTTTGTTGAGTCTTATCTCTTACAAAGTTCACCAAACCTACTTGCTATTTGTGAGCCTAATTTGAGTTCAGCTGTCTCATCTTGTGATCTAAGTGTTGATGGCTATCTTCCTTTAATTCGTAAAGACTCTAATAGTCACATTCTTGGCCTGGGCATTTGCATTCATAAGAATTCACCCATTTCTCGGGAAACTAGGTTTAAATCCTTAAACTACTCTTTTATGTGCTTTCGTTTAGCACCACTTCACTCTATCACCATTCTCTTTGTTCTATATCGCTCTCCTTCAACTCAAAACTGCACTCTTCTTGATGTTGTTTTTGATCATATTGACCAAGCCCTCTCTCTTAATCCATCAGCCAATATTGTTGTTGCCGGTGACTTAAATGTTCATCACACTGAATGGTTTGGCTCTAGTGTCAGTGGCTCTCCAAGCATCAAAGCCTGCAGCTTTTGTCTTTCTCAATCCCTAACTCAAATAGTCAACTTTCCAACTCACTTTCCAGACAATCCGAATCGTTTACCTTCTCTACTCGACTTATATCTTGTTTCTGATCCTAGTCAGTGCTCAGTTTCTCCATATTCACCCTAAGGTTCCTATAACCGCAATTTGATTTCTCTAAAACTATTATCTCATTCTTCTTTATCATCAGAATCCCCCTATCATCGTACATCTTACAACTACTATAAAGCTGACTGGGACTAGAAATCTTCCGTCTTCCTGTTGGCAAATGTAATATCTAATATAACTTCGTGGATTTAGGCTGGCATTGTATCCTTTATTCCTTCGACAATTCCAGGTCAAGCCTCATTCTTCTCCATGGTTTTCCTCAAATTGTGCTGCTGGAATTGCCAATCAAAACGATTACTTCCATATTTATCAGCAAAACAATTCTCCAGAAAACAGACATCTGTTTATTACTGCTAGAAACCATTGTAAAAAGGTTTTGTCTAATGCGAAAGCCCACTATTCTCAGGTTATAAAATTTAGTATTTCATCACAAAAATTAGGCTCTCGTGACTTCTAGAGAATCATCAACAGTATCAATAATAAGGGCAAGTCTGTAATTCCACCTCTTTTGTATGGTTCAGACTTTGTCACCTCACCTAAAGACAAAACTGAATTGTTTGCCAAGAACTTTTCATCAATATCATCTCTTGATTCCACTAGTTGCTTTTTTACATAATATCCGTCAAACAGGTTTATCCATTGCTTGACATTCGTATTACTCCAGCTTCTGTATCTAAAGTGATTTCCTGCATACCTGTTATAGTCTTGCAGAAGTGTTCTCCGGAACTGTCGTCTCTCCTTTTAAAACTATTCAACAAGTTTTGTTTTGCAGCCTGCTAAAAAGTAGCATCTGTTATCTCTATTTTCAAAAATTCTGGAGAACGATCTGATTCGTCTAACTACCGTCCCATTAGACTTCTTCCTATGATAAGCAAGGCTTTTGAATCTTTAATTAACAAACACTTAATCTCTCATCTTGAATCTAATAACTTACTCTCTGATCATCAATATGGATTTCAATCTTCTTGTTCTACAGCTGATTTGCTAACCGATAAATTTTATTGTGCATTAGATAGAGGTGGAGAGGTTAAGGCTGTTTTTCTTGATATTTTTAAAGCGTTTTATAAAGTTTGGTATGCTGGTCTTCTCCATAAGCTCTCTTCTTACGGTGTATCTGGTAATATCTTTAAGATTATTAAATCCTTCCTTTCCAATTGTAGTATAAAAGTTGTTCTTGATGGACAACACTCTTCTTCTTATTCTGTATCCTCAGAGGTTCCTCAAGGTTCAATCCTTGGTCCTATACTCTTTTTAATTTACATTAACGATCTTCCAGATATTCTTACATCTAAGATGGTATTGTTCGCTGATGATGCTACCATTTATTCTTGTCATGATAAGAAGCCAACTCTCTCTGATTGCATGGAGAGGGCATTTAAGCTTGAAAAGGATCTAACTTCTGCTATAGCATGGGGCTCACAGTGGCTGGCGAACTTTAATTCAGATAAAACTTAATTTTTTTCAATTAATCTTTATCGCAATAATTTCGACCTTCCTATATTTATGAACGGTAATGTACTTGATGAGTCATCTACCCTTCATCTTTTAGGATTAACTCTTATTTCTGATCTTTCTTGGAATCCTTATATAAAATCCGTTGCAAAATTAGCATCTGCTAAAGTTGCATCTTTTTACCGAGCTCGACACTTTCTTACTCTGGATTCTATTCTCTATCTCTATAAATCTCAAATCCGGCCTTGTATAGAATACTGTTGCCATATCTTTGGCGGATCTTCTAATAATGTCCTTTCTATTTGAGACGAGGTGCAAAAACGCATTGTAAACATAGTTGGACCTGCTCTTGCAGCCAACCTTCAACCATTATCACATCGTCTTAATGTTGCTTCTCTTTTTCTTTTCTACAAATACTATAATCGGCACTTCTCTAAAGAGCTAGCCTCTCTTGTACCCTCTACTAAAACTTATTCTCGTGTTACTCGTCCTTTAATTAAGTCTCATCCTTTTTCTGTTACTGTTCCTAAGTGTTCCAAAAACTCTTATTCGTCTGGTTTTTTTCCTCGAACATCAGTTCTTTGGAATTCGCTTTCTTCATCTTACTTTCCTTATTCATATAATTTGTAACCTTTTAATTCGTCTGTCAATCGTTATCTTGCTTTACAATCTTTATCTCTAATATAAAAATTCAAGCAAATTTTTATTGCCCGAGTTTCTCACAAATGTGCAATTTTCTTTTTCCTGAAATACGTTATAGTAATCTAGTCAACTAAAACAGTTAAACAAACTCATATTAAACATTGGATGAAATAGCTACGAATGTTATACTGCGGACTTAACTTAAAAATCTGATTTAGAGGATTACTAAATAAAAAAAAGAAATGAATTCAAATGATAAAAGCTGACGTTGGAGGACAAAGAAGAAGATATGAGTCTGCAAATAATGGGCTATTTGTTACAAATTGTTAAATAGGCTATTTGTTACAAATTATTAAACCGATTCAATTTTTTGACCAATTCCTATAATTTAATTAGATTAGCATTATAAAATTTGCTGTAACTGGAAATTTCCAATAACGTTATGAGTATAGAATTTAGAGACGAGACAGTATTTAATGAAAAAACATTTTTGATACAGCTGCTAAAGATGCCCATATACACCACATCGAACGTAGAATATTTTATTTAACTTGTCTGAACATGCTCTGGGATAAGATTTTTTAAAAACTGCCTACAATGCTGTTAGGTTCTCAGTTATAGACGGTAAAACAGTAAATTTTTTAGAAACTGAAAAATTATCACTAAGAGTACAGTTTGTTAATAAGTCTAAAGAAAAGACTACAATTTGTAAAGAATTTCTTGGACTTTAACTGCTGAAAAAATATAAACGCTGCCATGATATGTGATTGTATCATTCAAAATTGGAAAAATATGGCTTTCTCCTTAAAAATATTCTCGGTAAAGGTTATAATGGGAGCTCCACAATGACTGGGAAAAGAAAATGGTATTAAGGCGAAAATGTCAAGGGTTTACCCCAAAACCGATTTTGTTCACTGCACCTTGAATAGACACAACCTCGTAGGTAATGATCTAAATGATGCTGCAGCAAATTATTTCATTTGTAAGAAAAGATTTCCAAAAGTCCAGATTAGAGATATTTTTTACAAATATTTGTCTACTATGCGAGACAAAATGAATAAGTAAGTATAAAAGTATTCGAGTTTTTTGTAGTAAATTTAAAGATTTATTTTCATCTAAAAGAATTTTCATTGTATGAAAATGGAATCAAACGACTAATGAACATCAGCTTTATTGTTCATCAAAGTCCAGAACACATTATTTCGCATTACTTAGCCATATTCAAACTAGTTAGACAGGCTCTTCAAGCTGGTTAAGTTGGTTTTCGAGAAGTTCAACCGCAAGTTCAAAAACTACTCTGTGTAAAACTTCAAAGAAGTAAGTCCACTAACTGATTCAGGGATATTTTTTGTTAAAAAAGTATAATCGCGTTAAAGTTGATAAGAGATAATATTGAGCTAATAATTCCAAAAATAAAAATTCAAAGCAATCCAGGAAACATAAGTGTTGAGATTGTTCTTCAGACAAACGATTTACATTCTATACTGGCTAAACTTGATTCTTTAACTGGCTCGTTGGAGAGTCAATTTTGTGAAGCAAATAGTGCACAATTTTACTTAGTGTTTCTGCATCCGTCTAGATGTGCAAACTGAAACTAACATTTTTACGACTAATAACATATACAGCGTAGATTGTTTTGAAGCTGAGGCTCTGACTTGGTTTAAATTTTGGAACACTTGAGAATACCACAGTAGCTTGAATTTCATCAACTTTTTATCTTTTACACATTTGTATCCAAGTATCAGGTATGCCTTGCTACTTCTAGTTGTGTATAAAATTAAGTCAACGATGTCAAGTAGCCGTCTGTCTGTTTGTGCATGTTAAGCGTACGCAGAGACAAAATAAACTGCAACCAAAAAGGACTTTATAGATAAAATGGTTGGTTTGTCTTGTATTGATAACGGACGACTCAAATTCTTGTTTAAAAAATAAATTTGATTTCAAATAAATTTTAAGTTGTTTTTGTTTAATTTTTGAAGACTTTCTGATCTTGTTACTAATCCACTGTAACTTTGAACTTTTGTAACAGTTTTTATTGGCCATACTTTAAAAACCTAAGAAATTGAAAGTTAATATTAAAATTTCATTGTAATATTGAATATAGTTAAAAAAATTTCACACCTAAGTAAAACTATTTTCTGTGCATACGAAAATATGTCATATGTTGCTATGAACTTAAACATTAAACAGATACAGAAAATAGTTAGTACTTATGTGTTTTATGTCTTAATCATTATTATGTATTTTTTGCATTTCATTGTCTTTTTAATTATTTTTATATTTAACATATTAAAATTTTAAACAAAAGTATTTTTTTAAAAATAATATTAAAATATAGAATATTGCGAACATATGTTATCCATGCATTTTTCTAATATGACAAATAAATATAGCAAATATTTAAATAAAAATATTCAAGAGTATGAGCGAAAAGTTTAGTTTCATTTGAAAAACGTATAACATAATGAATTGGTTCTACCTTTTATTGAAAAACCATTGGATTCATTTAATAGAATGCTAAAAAAAACTTTTATTATTGGACGTTAAAACTACCTGGCATCAATTGAAAAAAAGCAGAAAAGAAAAAGTAAAGTTAGTTACTATTAAAACATTGAATATTACTAACATATATTGTCCATACATTTTAGATTTTTCTAACATGTCAAATAAATATAGCAAAACTTGTTGTTGACAAACAGTCAAGAGTATGAACAAAAAATTTAGTTGAATTTGAAAAACGTATAACTAGTGCTTCCAATACCGATCCCATTTTTCAATACCGGTTTTTCGGTACTGAATAATTTTTAAATTTTTTATAATTTTTTTTTAAATTAGGCAAAAGGCGCCTATGATGGCATACTTAACTTTGAAGCTTCATTATTCAGTATCCTGAAGACCAATAATAAAAGTTTTGGATACATTCCTTGTTACATGTAGAGCAATAATAATCTTCAGAGTTTTCATCAGTTTTGCTTTTTTTATAAGTTACTCTTATTTAAAAAAAAAGCACAAGTATGCCATCAAAGGCAAACACTTCTCCTATGATGGCATAGGGGTGGATGGGGCTTGTTAGGATCAAGGGTAACTTGATGATTTTACTTAAACTTAGAGACTTCCCTCAGAATAGCCAGAAATTACCCTAATTTACCATTTCATGCTACGAAGCAGCATTGTAAAGTTTTGCGCATGCGTGTAGGATATATTGCATTTTATGTATTTTTGGACCAAAAAAAAAATTTTTGGAGCATTGGTTTCTTTTTACTTTATTTAAAAATAAGTTTTTCTTATTAAAAAAAAAGGTTTTTCCAACTCTTCAATATTGCAACACCCCCAACTCGTCAATACGCCACCATGCGAAGAAGTCATCATTTTTATAAAAACAAGATGAGTCTGTCTTGTTCAAAAGATAAAATTAAAGTAAGTGTTCCACTAAATGCACAAATCTTGGATATAAAATGCATGAAAATTCCCTTTTTGCACAGTTAATAGTAAAATCACAATCTTAAATATATGAAGGGAATAAAACTACAACAACACATCCCAACTTCGATTTTTGTTTATTATAAAAACAATATTTGTGCACAAGAATTGCACACATTTTCACTAAAACTAAAGTATAATCAGTATAGTCATGTAGGTCTTATCACTTTTTTACCAAAGTCAATTTTTATGGAATTAAGTATCTTAAAAAGCCTGGCGAAAAGGAAAAATGCTCTGTTTTTGGAGATCTTTTTGATATCACCAATATTAAGGGCATCTGGCCTAGTCTGGAAGATAAAAATTTTTGCAGCAAACAATTATTAAGTTCAGAAGAAGTTGTTTACAATACAAACACGCAGAATCTCTAAAAATAACACGCTAGTCTCATTACATCCGTCAAAAGTCAGAGTTTATAATGTAAAAACTTTGACAAGCAAAATAAATAATTTTCCAGTTAGCAGTTTCAACTGCATCATAAGAAAGTGGTTCAGATTTAGATTCACAAGACAATTACAAATCAGTGGAAATTAAAATATCAAGAAAGAGAGGATAAAATAGAACCAAGTTAACATCTACTCTTGTCATATCTGAATCTTTAAGTAAAAATAAATAAGCTAGAATCTGTAAAAAGTTATATAAAAAAGGTATTGAAATAAAACTCCAGAAATATGGAGATTAATTATAAGACAAGGAGAAAGAAAGAAGAAAATCATTACTAAAATAGTACAAAATGAACATATCTGCCTACATTTTGATGCAAAGAAAATAAACAAGACTAAATATCATGTTGCGATACTTCAAAATGAGAATAATAAAATCAATTTAGGAATTGTTAAATGTTAAAGTGGATAATCCCATGATATTTTTGAAGCTTTATAAAAATTGCTTAATGATTTTGATGCATGGAAATGTATTACAATTATTATATGTGACACAAAAGCAGTACTCACAGGAAAATTAAATGGTATAATTGTAAAAATACAAAATGAAAAGGTAACTAGAGCCTTCACTAAACCATAATACTTAATATATTATCATATATTATCATATATTATCATATATTATATGTCAGCATCATATACTGGATCTCATTTTAAAAAATGTTTTGGATCATTTTTTATAAACTATAAATTAATAACTCATGGTTTTTATTATAAATATGTAAAGGATTTAACCAAAAATTATAAAAATTCTCAAAAAGTTATACATATGAAGCTGAGCCTAATTATTACATAAACCTAGAATGGTAAGATGACTTCAAATTCCTTTATAAATTATGTGAAGCTGTTTCTTACTTCAAGAATCAAAAAAGAATACCAAAAATTAAGTGGTATCGGTTTCCTCCATTGCACAGTACAAGATGGAGCTCTACAACATTATATGTCTTTATTGCCTACTCTCGAGTCTTAATACAACTTAATACAAGTAGTGGGGGAAGGGGGAATAAAAGAGGATAGGCATCTTAGTCCAGATCTAATACAGGAGGAGGGGAGGGGGTTAATAAAAGGGATGGATGTGTGAAATTTTTTATGCATAAGTGTTGAAGTATTTTTTATAAAAATTTTCAGTTTATAAATCCAAACTAATATTTTTTACAAAACACTCTTAAAACTATTCAATTTTAGCGTGGCTTGCGGTCAAATTTTTAAACAGCTGTTTTATTATAATTAAATAAGATATACGCTGATATAAGTTTTATACTATTATATATCAGATAAGCCATCCTCCAATAATTCCAAACATTTGATTATGTAAGTCTCATGCCAAATGTATTTAAATAGCCGTGCATCATAAATTTTTTGCTACTTTTTGCAATAAAAAAAGTTATAACAAAACATTGATCTTCGGTTAATTGATGAGAAATACTGTAAAAAAGATGTTTTGTACACAAAGAATACCTACAAAATCTTTCATTACTTTTATAGTATATAAATTCTGTAAATACAAATTTAAAAAAGTCATTTTTTGACAAATAAATGCATTGAAATGTAATATTTTTGATGTTTACACTGATAAAAGTTGTCTTGTCCATTAAAAATATTTTGTAGTTTTCACCAAAATTTTGGCACAAAAAACTCGATTTTGTCGTTTTCGACTAATCGAGATTTACTTGGTCGGCAATTTTTAAAACCTATTTACTTTTAAAGTTTTTGCCGATTTTCTCTGATTTTTTGTTGTTGTTATTGTTGATAACAAGTAATAAATATTAAACTTAGTCTTAATAAAGATGGGATGGGTGGGAAAATTTTCCAAAAATAATAAACTTCTCCCTCCCCCCCCTTTTTTTATTTTCAACACGGAGGTGTGAACTTGAAAGAGTAGTAACCTTTATTGCAAATTCGAGGAAAAAATTTTGGTTAAGCAAACAATTATTTGGTGATAAATCGTATGACCATATGCTAGATGCATTGACTGAACTTAAGTGTACAACTTCTTTAAAGTGTTTAATGAAACACTGAAGCAAAGTAGATAGTGCGCTTAATACTTCAAGAACAAACATAATTGCTGAAAATAGATTTTACTTAAAAAAAGTAAAATTCCCAGGAATTATTGATAAATTTAAAAAATGGTATAAAAGTTTCATAGGGTTTCTTTTATCTTTAATTTGTGTTTGGTTGGGGCATTATCCAAAATCTTAAAGGAATCAAAGTTAGCCAGATTTTGCAATCAACAGATAAATTTAAGTGTTTAAATATATGAGATTGTTTATCACTTTTAAGGTGCTCATTTATTCTAGTTGCCAAATGTCTGGAGGTTTCTCCAATATAACTGGCATTACAGTCAGCTCATCTTTGTTGTCTCAAAATGAGTTCATTTTCGTTATTTCATATTTTCCGTCTCAAAGATGAATACTATTAGATACCTTACAGTTATTCTCTTTTGAAAATGTAAATAAAATTTTACGAAACATATCAAGAATAAAAATACTTATTTTATGCTATTACGACGATCACAATATATATATATATATATATATATATATATATATATATATATATATATATATATATATATACATATATATATATATATATATATATATATATATATATATATATATATATATATATATATATATATATATATATATATATATATATATATATATATATATATATATATATATATATGTATATATATATATATATATATATATATATATATATATATATAAATATATATATATATATATATATATATATATATATATATATATATATATATATATATACAGGGCCGCCGAGAGCTGTCACGCCGTCTGGGACAGCAATCCTGATTAGCGCCCTTATTCGTCAAATTTTTCCTATACTATATATGAAGGACCTTTTTTTTTTAGGGACCTATATTTTATTTGGTGCCCCTTGGATATCTGCCGCCCGGGACAAACTGTCCCGGTGGTCCCCCCTTCCTCTCGGCGGCCCTGTTTATATATATAATAATATGTATATATAATAATATGTATATATTATAAAATGTATATATGTATAATATATATATATATATATATATATATATATATATATATATATATATATATATATATATATATATATATATATATATATATACATATATATATTTTTCAATCTTCTTTTTGTATTTTTATTTAAATTGTTTATAAACACCCTTTTTTTTATTTAACAAAGTTTTCTTGTTAAATAAATTAAAATTAAAAACATACGAATCATTTTACCAAATGCATTGTTCATATCAAATAGCAATACGTTTTAATACTATCTTTTATTCATTCATTTTTTTTATGAAAACGGGAAAAAGAAGGGAAAAACAATCACTCGAGCATGCGTAGTATAAATTTTAGTTTGTCCAAAGCAAAACAATACTCGCGCAATTATTTTTCCTTTCCCTTTCTCGTTGTAGAAAAAGAATGAATAAAAACTGAACTTAATTCTGAGAAAATTAATAATCAGTTGGTCATTTAAGAAACAGCCAGCCTCGTGTTAATTTTTGTTTTTTCTTTAAAGTAAAGTTAGTATCAAATTATTACGTAAATCAATTGTTTAAAAGTTATGAAATGTTGTTAAAGTTACTTAAACTTTACGCTACTTATCACCATTTAGCGGCCAATATTACGCTACTTATAACCATTTAGCGGCCAATATTAAAATAAAGTTCATGCATTAACTTGAAAAAATAACTTTCTAGCTTCCTCCTAATTTGAAACCAACTCTCGTCTTTATGAAGTCAAACATTGATGAATTATGAGTCAAACTTGGCCATCCATTATAACTGTATTAAAAAGCAAACACCTTAGATCATTATAATGCTGTTTTTTATAATTTGTGTTACTTGATTTACAAAAGTTTTAGTTTCCTAGTTTCGTTCATACTTCCGAAAAACTTTACATATTATTGATTAAATAAGTTTCAAAATAATTTAAAAAAAAAAAAAAAAAAAACCCTTTAAGTTGCACTAAGCCAGGTTTGTAAACCAAATTTGTATCAAATAATTTGGTGTTATTTTAAAGTTAATCTAATTCTAAAACCTTTAGTATCAAAACTTTTATTCAGAACAGAAATTCGATAAGAAAAACATTTTTGACCATTAAATTACATATAATAACATATTAAATTAACAATAAAATTTTATAATATCAACATTTTCCAGGATACAATCTAACTCTTTTAATTATAAAATTATAAATTTTAATTATAAAATTTGCGCAATGTTTTTTACTCCGCAATATTGTTTCCGCCAATTAAACATGTATTACACAGTTGTATAGATAAGAGAAATTGTACAAAATAGGAAATGCATATTATATTAAATCATTTTACGCTGCAGTACTGCTTTTTATACTTTGATGATTGTCGGATTAGTTGTCGGACAATTGAAGAGCTTTAAAATGACAAACGAAGAGTTTTTGAACTGATAGTTGAAGAACTGCTTAACTAAACAATCAAAGACATCGTGTAACTAAACAATTGTGTAATAAACTTAATTTTTCTATTGCAAATAATGACATTTTTCAAATTTTTATAGAAAACAGATTTCTATTTAAAAATAAAATTGTTTTTTTTTCAATTTTTTAAATAATATTTAATATTTAAAAAAAATATAAAAGATTATACAAAATTATATATATATATATATATATATATATATATATATATATATATATATATATATACACACACACACATTTATACGTGTATATATATATATATATATATATATATATATACACACACACATTTATACGTGAATATATATATATATATATATATATATATATATATATACACACACACATTTATACGTGTATATATATATATATATATATATATATATATATATATATATATATATATATATATATATATATATATATATATATATATATAGGGGAAAGCGGGGCAACATGGCGAACGTTTTGAAAGCCCTGAGTTATAGCAAAACTATCAGTCGTGAAGCAATAATACTTTCTGAGTATGCTTATGTTATTAAAATGATTCATTGCCTACATGAATTTTCCGTTTGCATATATAACAACTTGAAATGAATATTAAAATAAAAAGTTCATAAATTTGTCAGCTGGTCACGTGATCGGGGTAAGATGAATTATATTGCAATTTTTACCTCCAATTTTATAAAATTTTAAAAACTGCCGCTAACTCTAACTAAAGTAACAAAAAATAAACACAAATCGCAAAAAACTACTTCTAAAGAAGTTAAACTTGAAGGACACCATCCGTTATGAGAAACCGAAAGTGAAGAATTTTTTTTTAAGCTCAAAAAGTAAACTTTTGTGTATAAAATTGCGTTAATAATATTTCTAAAAGCCAATCGGTGTTTTAAAATACAAAATGAAAATACTGCTTCGTTTTTACTCAATTATAAAATTTTTTATTGAGTTGTTATTTGAAAACCCATCATGCCCCATTCGCCATGTTGCCCCGCTTCCCCCTATAGACATATACGGCAAATGTTTCAAGTTAATAAAAGAATTAATTGGATAAAAAATAAATAAATTGCTTGGATGCTTATAATTATTAGATTAAGTAATAGGTTTGATTTTAGGAAAATAAAATTTATCATTATTATTGTTATTTTTTTAATATTGTTAACTTGTGATAATAATGTTAACTTTTTTTCACAAAATTACAATAAAGTAAATCAGCAAACTTAAAATGTCAATCTGATCAAAAAAAATAGATAACATCCTTGTTAGCTTAAAAAACATTAGGAGAACCAAGCTAAATTATTCAAATCTGTGTTCGTTTTTATTTATAATATTTTAATTTGATTGAAAACTTTTAAAAGATTTTTCAAAACTTTTTTTTTTTTTAAAAAAAAAACATTAATTCAAACAATCCAGTGCTGACTGCACGAGTTTCGAAGTGGAGTACAATCATCATTCGAAGTGGGTACAATCATCAACTTCTAAAAAAAGTCTATATTTAAAATTTTCTTAAAATTAATGTCTGTTAGAAAATTAGTATTTTTGGGAAGTGTTTGTTGATTAAGGTTAAAAAGCTTTTTCCTACATTAGTGCTAACATTTTTGCTGAAAGGAGGGTTGAACCATATGATGTTTTGTTTACGGTTTTTGGTATGTGGTAAATTTAAATTTGGGTGATATGAAAGTTTGTGATTAGTACCGGATCTTAATAGTGCGTCATTGTACATAGGAGTAGATCTTCGGAAGATTTCTTCGCTTGACGAATTTGCAGACAATCTTCTCAATTGAATGCGTAAGCTGTTTTAAAATATTATTAACTCAATTGAATGCGTAAGCTGTTTTAAAATATTAGGCGGGTGGTTTGAATCAACATAAATATAGTTTATAGAATTCCCTGGCTTCGAATATGGTTGAAAAGTATTATCGTTGAGATTTAATGTGACTTCAAGATAATTTTTAATTTTCATGTTGCACTGTATTGATATAGTGAGTTCGATTTTTTTTAATATTTCAACAAAATGTTTTTTGACTTTTTCTCTTTAAGGACCACTCATTTTTTTAAAAACTGCTAAACCATCATCGCGGTACAATCCGAAATCATTTTTATCATAAAACTGTGCAATTTGAATCAAAATATAAATTCCCACAAGATCACAAACTTCAGCACCACCAAATGCTCCCATTGAAACATCGAATAAACCGCTTGATTTTTTAATCCAAACTTGATCATCGTTAAATAATAATGATTTTCTTGAATGATAGATCAATGTTTTATGGTTAAGTTTAGTTTATATTAGAAAGTATAACTTTACTAATTCTGCCGATTTCATTTTTGGCAGGGTTTAATAAACGAACAGTTGGATTATTTGTTTTCTTAATGATCTTTTAATTTTATAAAACAATTTGAAGGTGTATTAATATCGATTTTATTGAAAACGTCGAGATTTTTTAATATCCGTTTACCTTCTTTATTTATTTGGTTTTTTATTTTGTATTCGATTTTTTGTATGTTGAGGTGATAGCATTTGTAAGCAAATGGGTGTAACTTTCTTTAGATATATTATATAAATTGTATGTTTTATCGGAAAAAGTATATGTAAGTTTATTATTGCGTATGGTAGATATGTCATCTTTTAACTTGTCTTGGATATTATTGTATACTTTACGAAATTTAATGTTTTTTATAAGATCTATCAGATCGTTTTCAATTGTAGACATCAGAAATTTGTTTGGGATAACTTCATGTTTTTATGCCGTAATTGTTATAAAAAATATTTTCCTTACTTTTTTGATCTTTATTAAGAAAGAAGAAAGGTTTCAATCTCATTCTTTTAACTAGTTTTTATCATTTTATTCATTCTTTTAATTCGGTTTTATCGAGTAATTGTATTTTGTAGTTCTTTATTGATGGAATTGGAATATCCTTAATTGAATAATTCAAGTTAGTTTTTTTCATTGCGTATACGACTATATAGTGTATATATAAATATATATATATATATATATATATATATATATATATATATATATATATATATATATATATATATATATATATATATATACACTATATAGTCGTATACGCAATGAAAAAAACTAACTTGAATTATTGACAAACCTCCAAAAACCCGAATATTTTATTCTCCTCAAAAATAAGGGTACAATAAAACAATTTTTTTTTAATATTAAATAAGATTTAAAAAAAAAATAAAATTACAACTCCAAATTCTTTTCAACAATTTTTATTTGGTAGCAAAATTATAGTTTTAAGGCAGTGTTATCAGATATAAAATTATACCCAATTTTTATCTTATTATTCAAAATAATATCTAAAAAATAGTTTATAAATAAACTTTTTGAAATAACATTAACTATTTACTAAATAAATAATACTATTTTACAATAATACATTATATAAAATAATATTATTTATATAATTTATATTAATATAAATTATATAAATAATATTATTTTACTACTAAATTTTGAAATAATATTATATTATTTACTAAATATTATTTAGTATTAAAAAAAAAATGTGGCGACAACTTGAGTGTTTCACTTTTACTATAATATTTGGCTTTTTTTTATGTGATTGCGAAATGACAATGACATACATAAACTCTACTTTTACTGGCGATGCCAAAGTAGATAAATTTTTTCCTGACAACCTTTGTTACCGAACTTACAACGACGGCTTAAAAAATGTGTCATCTCAATTAAATAGTCTTTTGGTTTCAAACCCAGTCACCTGCTCTAGTAAGTAGTAAATTTTATAAAGTTTTAATTAATTTTTATAAATTAGTACTATAAATGTTTTTAGGTTTATTTTTTCTCTTTTTATATATTGGATTTTGTTTAATTTAGCAACGGCGAGAACGAATTCCTTAATAAAAGTAAGTATTTTCACTTATATAGTTGTTTAAAAGACTAGTGTTAGGTTAATTCCGAATTCATTTAAATTCCTTTTCAATTCTCAATTCAAACCTTTTTTATTCCTTTTTTTCCCGTCCGATTCTCAAAGAATTGTAAGAATCACAATTTTACTTTTTTTAATAAAGTAGAATATTTTCTAACTATTTTAAAAATCAACGGCAAACTGATTCAAACATACCTTTCCTAATTGATTGACAAGACTTAACAAAGAACCAATAGTATTGACTGTACTAAAATTAGAAGATTTTCATTCAATTCTGTAGCTTGACTAGTGATCACTTTCCGAAAGTAAAAGACGTAGTTGTTAGGTGAGTGCTTGAAAAATGCTTTGAAAGTGATCAGTATCTTATCTTTTTTTTATTATTATTCCTTTTATAATAATCATCATTATTATTACATCATTATTATTACCTTACATTATAAATGAAATAAATTCACATTTGTCTCTTTATGGTACTTTGCACCATAAGAAGACCACAATGCAGCTAAACTTGCTAAGTTTATTAAAAAACTGCTTGGGCGTTAGAGGCTACTTAAGAAACTCAAAATTATTGCAAAAGGTAGTACCAGATATATTTTTTACGATATGAAATTGAGACAGTTTTCAAAAGTTCCTTATCTAGGCCATACACTGCAGTTGTTTTTTAAAGACGACTGTCTTGACAACGAGACTCTTTCTTTGCTACATGCTAACCGCCACAATTTTGGAGTGTTTTAAACATTTTTTAAATTTCTTCAAATTTATGAGGAAATTTCAGGAGGAGAACACAATATAATTCAAGGTGAGCCAACTACCTAGCTCGCACTCATACGTTGAATCAACCTATGTATAACCATCGCAAATGGCTGTTTTTCTGATGAAAATCTAACGTTAATTATATACAACTAAAAACAACTTGCAAAACTATATTGGTTCAACTTAAGTAAAACAACACAAAAGTTGATGGTTTTTATAATCTAAACCCAGTGTTAATTCGATGTACGAGGTGTGTTCAAAAATTAAGGTGACTTTTCAAATTTCGCTAGCAACGTACTTTCGATTATCGATTTTTTTGTTTTGTCATGTTGGTACACTCTTCCCGAACATCTGTACCAAGTTTCAAGTGTAAATCATTTTTTGTTTGTTTCTGAGAGGCGTAAAGGGTACAAGTGTTTTGCGTGCTCGGCGATTTTTTACTATCGAAAAATATGAATCAAAGGATTTGCATCAAATTTTGTGTAAAAAATAAAATAAAGTGCTCCAAAACACTTGAAATGTTGACAGTGGCATACGGTGAAGCTGTTCTGAGTAAAAAAAAATGTTTACAAGTGGTACAAACTCTTTCAAGATGGCCGGGAAGATGCCAATGACGAGCCTCGCTCTGGACGCCCAACCATGTCAACAACTGATGAAAATGTTCAAGCAGTGAAGAAAATTGTTTTGGAAAATTGTCGAATCACTATCAGAGAAGTTGCTGATAATGTTGGTATTTCGCTTGGCTCGTGCCATGAAATTTTTTCTAACGTTTTGGGCATGAGATGTGTGTCAGCAAAGTTTGTTCCGAAATTGCTCAATTTTGAACAAATGAACCGTCGCATGAGCATCGCTCAAGAGCTGTTGAATGATGTCAACGACGACCCAGATTTACTCAAAAGGGTCATAACTGGTGACAAATCTTGGGTATATGGTTATGATATCGAAACCAAAGCCTATCGTCCTAATGGAAGAGCCCAGTTGAGGCAAGACCGAAAAAAGCACGCCAAGTTCGATCAAATGTCAAAGTTTTGCTCACTGTTTTCTTCAATTACCATGGCGTGGTGCATCAGGAGTTCTTACCATATGGTTGTAACAGTAACAGTATTATCTTGAATTTATGCATCGTTTGCGAGAAGCAATACGAAGAAAACGTCCAGAATTGTGGAAAAACAATTCATGGCTTTTGCATCACAATAATGTCCCTGCTCACTCATCTTTGCTTGTGAGAGATTTTTTGGCTAAAAACAACACTACAATCATGCCTCAGCCACCATACTTACCGGATTTGGCCCCATGTGATTTTTTTTTGTTGTTGTTTTGTTTTTCGCAAATCTCCAAAATCTCCATTTCCAAACTTTTGACCAATCGTAAACATTTGACAATCGTAAACATTTGACAATCGTAAACATTAGACCAATCGTAAACATTTGACAATCGTAAACATTAGACAATCGTAAAAATTTGACAATCGTAAACATTTGACCAATCGTAAACATTTGACCAGTCGTAAACATTCTTAAAGGTTTCGTAATAAACTTTTATTTATTTTAATTAATTAAGAATTGACCATTGCTTTTCCGCTTAAGTTTTTATAACATATTATGCGCTTATTTGCTTCTGACAGCTTGAGAACATCCTAAATTATAATTAAAGGAGTTGAGGTTGATGGTATATAATTTGAAGAAACTGAAACTTTCATTACATTATAAAATTCTGATAAAAGTAGAGTTTTTGCTTTATAACTGAAATATTCAGAATAGTTAATAACTATTTTCATCTATCCCAATTTAGTCTAAACTTAAAATTGGTTTAGGCTAAAAGTCCTCGTTGGCAAACATTTGCCGACTCTTCCTAGGTCCCCACCCTTTTTGGGTCGCCTCTGATAACAATCATTTTTTATTTACTCACAAAATTTTAAGTTTTATTGAAAAAAATTTTATTTGAGTAATTTTTGTTTTTTAATTATTCTTATTTTATGTATTATTAATTTGTTGCTTTTTTGAAGGTGCATGTTTTATTCCTAATTGATTTTGTTAGTTATTATTGTAATCTTAGTCAATTTAAATTAGTAATTACTTCACTGCCGTACGACCCAATTGAAGATTGGGTCTTGCGGTCGTGACGCAATGGTTAGAGCGCTTGCTTAATAAGTAGGAGATCCAGGTTCGAAACGAGCTCTGGATTTATTTTTGCGTCACGGTAAGGAAGGTGGCTTGAACTTCCTGGTTAAATGCTCTTTTGCAGCGCTTCTGTGGTGCTCCGTGACAAAACTGTTAGGTCTTCTTGGGGCACCTAAATAACAAAAAAAAAAAAAAAAAAATTAAGTTAGAGTGATAATCGCCCATTTCAAGGCTGGAAAAAAATGAATAGTACTTCTCATTATTTTTTTATCTTCGTCTTTGCTTTTGAAATAAAAATATTTTCTATGAAAATTTAAAAACCCTTTAAACGTGTTAGTTTACGATTAACAATGAATCAGAACTGTTTGTCGAGCATGGGTTTGTTGGCAATCACAAACAAATTTGCAATGTAAATCAAAATATCCGACTTTACCATGAGTCTAAAATTTCTCTCAAAATCCAGTGTTAACAGTGTTTGTTAGTTTGGTTGGTTCATCAAAGTATAAAACAGATGGAAGTTCACTATTTCTTGCCTAAAATTAAATAAATGCAAAGATCATTTCAATATATCTATAGAACATTTAAAATATGCCCAGTATGATTCACTAACGTAAAGGATAAGAAAATTCTTTCACTTTATCTCAATTAATAACGGATGGACCCCGATGTCTATGTCAACTTCAACTATTATACCGCTGGTCAAAAAAATTACTTACCGACCCAAATAACTACCGAGGTATCATTATTATTCCAACATTTACAAAACTTTTAGAATAGCATATCCTACTCATCAGTCCTGAGATAAAAGAAACAAATCACTTTTGGGATATGTTTCTTTTATCATCCAATTTGGTTTTAATAACAAAAGTTCGACCCTGCATGCTGAATTTGTTATAATTGATAGAATTTTGCATTACAACAACAACACTTCGTCTATTTATTTATGCTCGCTAGATGCTGAAAAAACTTTTGACAACTGCAACTGGAACATTCTCTTTGATAAACTTTACTTTGATAAAAACTTACCTCTCCAAATAGTTAACACTGTATCTTCTTTATACCGCAATAGTAGTGCAACTATCTTTTACCTAGGTTCCGAATCAGTTTCATTTGTTCTTAAACAAAGAATGAGACAAGGATTGATTCTGTCTCCCTACCTGTTTAACATATTCATCGAAAAGCTACTCGAAACTATAAAAAATGAAAACGTTGTCGGTACTTCTACACATGGAAACTTTACAGCTGTTGTTGTTTATGCTGACGACATCATTCATCTTAGCTCTACTCTATCTGGTCTTGAAAGGCTGATTGCAACATGTGATATTTACAATAACTTTAACAGCATAAAGCTCAATGCTGTCAAAACGGAACTGTTGCTTTCCGGAAAAAGACAATTAACTAATTGCAAGATAACCCTAGACTGCCATCAAATAATACGAAACGAAAAACTTAGTCATCTTGGCTTCATTTGGGATACACAAAAATACCACAAATCCGGCAAAAGTAGCTCTAAATACTGTTTACAAATTTTTTTAACTTTCATCTTTTATTACTTCAATTGCTTATGACGTTTTAAAACAATATCATTGGATAATTTTTGACAAAATTGAAATGTGATTGGTTAACTTTAAACTATGATCGAAAAATCATTAAAAATTATGTTCCTACAACAACTATTACGTGAAAATAAAAAAATTTAACTTCCTTTCCCTCCAGCTATCCTAGAAAAATTTAACCTCCTTTCCCTCCAGCTCCCTCCAGCTAACTCCTTGGTTTTAACCTAAAACTTTGATATTTATACCTAGTATCGAGGTATTCAAAAAGCGATTACTTAACGTAGATCATGATTTTTGTTGTGATTACTACTTGATTGTGATTACTACTTGTTGTAATTACAAGTTGAGAGTAATCCATTTTGATTACAGGTTACAAAGGATACAAAATATATTTCAAAATTTTCTTTTTTTAACGCAAAAGCGTTATTTTGACTTGTCGCTGGAATAATTATACAACAAAGACTGTACTACGATTTTGAACACTTTTCGGCTTCGTTCTCTCTTTATTCTATTTTACCTCCTTAATTAAATAAAGAAATAAATAAAAATTAAAAAAAAAAAAAAAAAAAAAATACAGAATGAAAAAAATTAAATATTACTCAATGCTATTGAATTATACTATGTGTTACACATATAAATTTATTTTTAACTGGAATGAATGTTAAACTTTTAATAAAATTTAATATTTAATTAATAATTTAATAAAATTATTACTAATCATTTAAACGATTCATAACAAGCATTAAAAAATTGATATAAATTTTAAAACCGCCAGATTAAATGCAAAAAACCGCGAGATTAAATGAAAAAAACCACCAGATTAAATGCTTGTAACACTCTATTTATTTAATATGAAATTAAGAAAAAGTTGTTATTTGCCGTTTCGTTGTCATCATTTTTAATCTTTATATTTGATTGTTATCGGTGAACCGTCATATGCGATATTTTTAAATTATTATGAACGTACCTATTTGGGTCAACCTTTAAAGAATAAGCGTTTAGGTACAAAATCTTGATGTCGTTTTCTCTTTGTTTACGAAACAAAAGGTTACAAGAGTAGCCCCGAAGCATTTTATGCAGTTGAACTTCCATCTGTTTTATACTTCCGTTGGTTGGTTGGAGTTTAAAAAGGTGGAGTAATAAGTTTTGATTATTTTATTTTGATTAAATTTTTTAGAGAAAAAGAAGAGCAATTGTAAAAGAACTTTTAAAAGAATGTAAGTTAGATAATCGTTTGTTTTTACTATTCTTCTCCAAAAAATAAATACTTGACTTGAATTTTTTAACAAACATAACTATGTAACTAAATTTAAATTTTTTGCCGTAACATGTATGTTATAGTAGCCAATAAACCAAAAAGAAGATCAAGACGTGATGGGTCATATAGCATTCCATCTAATCTACCTAATGGTTCAACAGTTGCTTATTGCAGCAATCCTTCTTGTTGTACTAATAAAAGGACTTTAAAATCGCCTTCTTTTATGTACTATAATCTTTGCAGGGAATGTGTCCATCTAATAACTCTTCCAGCAGGGTAAACTTTTTTTTTTTAATCTTTTTTTATAATATATATATATATATATATATATATATATATATATATATATATATATATATATATATATATATATATATTATGATTTTGAATTTGTTTATTCATAAATCTAAACTTAAAGAGCAAAACCATCATATAAAAATAATTTTAGTAAACTTATATGAAATGGTGCAGCACCAGGCACAACAATGATGACGTAATTCTCTAGCTTTAAAAGCGCGTCAAATTGACTTTTAAAAATGTTAGTTGAATTTGCATTAACTAAGTTCACTGGCAGTCTATCCCAATTGTTAACAACTCAATAAGTAAAAAAATCGTCCCGTTCTTAGCAGGTTTTCACAATTTGCCGTGTTAGTCGTTGATTATGTCCACGCAGTTTATATTATATATATATATATATATATATATATATATATATATATATATATATATATATATATATATATATATATATATATATATATATATATATATATATATATATATATATATATATATATATATATATATATATATATATATATATAACATATATATAACATATATATATATATATATATATATATATATATATATATATATATATATATATATATATATATATATATATATATATATATATACATACGTTTTAGGTCGTCAATCTTTTGCCAACATCGTTTCATCAGTAGTTATTGAACTAATAAAAATAAGGTCGGCAATAAATTACTGATCTTTTTATTTCAAATTCTGAGGGCTGTAAATACTGTATGCTAAAGTATTTATTATATATTAAAAATTGATGTTTATTTCGTTTACTCATATAACGCGTTTTTAAACAGTTTTTAATCATAAAAGCTTCTCATCCAGTTTTTTTTTTTTTTTTTTAATTATCTTCGCTTCCAACAAGGTTGCAAGCAATCACTAATTAGTGTTGGAAGTTACTGGAAGAGAAAAGATGAAGATTGTAGAGCAAGATAACGATTGACAGACGACTTAAAATATTGCAAATTATATGAATCAGGAAAGCAAGATGAAGGAAGCAAATTCCAAAGAACTGATGTTCGAGGAAAAAAACTAGACGAATAAGAGTTTTTGGAGCACTTAGGAATAGTAACAGAAAAAGGATGAGACTTAATTGAATGACTAGTAACACGAGAATGAATTTTAGTAGATGGCACAAGAGACGCTAGCTCTTTAGAGCAGTGTCCATTATAGTATTTGTAGAAAAGAGAAAGAGAAGCAACATTACGACGATGTGACAGAGGTTGAAGGTTGGCTGGAAGAGCAGGTCCAACTATGTTTACAATGCGTTTTTGCACCTTGTCTAAAAGAGAAAGGGCATCATTAGAAGATCCGCCCCAGATATGGCAACAGTATTCCATACAAGGCCGGATTTGAGATTTATAGAGATAGAGAATAGAATCCAGAGTAAGAAAGTGACGAGCTCAATAAAGAGAAGCAACTTTAGCAGATGCTAATTTTGTAACGCATTTGATATAAGGTTTCCAAGAAAGATCAGAAGTAAGAGTTAATCCTAGAAGATGAAGGGTAGGAGACTCATCGAGTACATTACTGTTCATAAATATAGGAAGGTCTAAACTATTGTGATAACGATTGGCCAAAAAAAATTGAGTTTTATCTGAATTAAAGTTCACCAGCCACTGCGAGCCCTATGCTGTAGCAGAAGTGAGATCCTTTTCGAGCTCAGATGCCCCCTGCAAGCAATCAGAGGGAGTTGGCTTCTTATCGTGACAAGAATAAATGGTAGTATCATCAGCGAACAATGCCACCTTAGATGTAAGAATATCTGGAAGATCGTTAATAAATTAAAAAGAGTATAGGGCCAAGGGTTGAACCTTGGGGAACCCCTGAGGTTACAGAATAAGAAGAAGAGTGCTGTCCATCAAGGACAACTTTTATACTACGATTGAAAAGGAAAGATTCAATAATCTTAAAGATGTTTCCAGATACACCATAAGAAAAAAGCTTATGGAGGAGACCAGCATGCCAAACTTTATCAAACGCTTTAGAAATGTCAAGAGCAATAGCCTTAACCTCTCCACCTTTATCTAATGTGCGATAAAACCTATCGGTTATTACTGATAGCAAATCAGCCGTAGAACGAGAAGATCGAAATCCATACTGATGATCAGAAAGTAGGTTATGAGATTCGAGATGAGAGATTAAGTGTTTGTTAATTAAAGATTCAAAAACCTTGCTTATGATAGGAAGAAGACTAATGGGACGGTAGTTAGATGAGTCAGATCGCTCTCCAGAATTTTTAAAAATAGGGATAACAGATGCTGCTTTCCAGCAGGCTGGAAAACAAGACTCTGATAAGCACTTGTTGAATAGTTTTGAAAAGATAGACGACAGCTCAGGAGAACACTTCTGCAAGACTATAACAGGTATGTTGTCAGGGCCGCAAGCTGTAGAAGAGTCTAAGCGGGAAATCACTTTAGATTTAGAAGCTGGAGTGATACGAATGTCAAGCAATGGATCAACCTGTTTGACGGGTATATCAGGTAAAACGCAACTAGTGGCATCAGGAGATGATATTGATGAAAAGTTCTTGGCAAACAATTCAGCTTTGTCTTTAGGTGAGGTGAGAAAGTCTGAACTGTACAAAAGAGGTGGAATTACAGACTTGTCCTTATTATTGATACTATTAAAGATTCTCCAGAAGTCACCGGAGCCTAATTTTTGTGATGAAATACGAGATTTCATGATCTGAGAATAGCGGGTTTTGGCGTTAGACAAAACCTCTTTACAATGGTTCCTAGCAGTAATAAAGAGACGCCTGTTTTCTGGAGAATTGTTTTGCTGATAGATATGGAAGTAATGGTTTCGATTGGCAATTGCAGCAGCACAATGTGAGGAAAACCATGGAGAAGAGTGAGGCTTGACCTGGAATCTTCGAGAGGGAATAAAGGATTCCATGCCAGCCTGAATCCACGAAGTTATGTAAGAAGCACATTTGTCAACAGGGAGACGAAAGATTTCTACCCAGGGGCCATTACGAAGAAAGTCACGAAAAGAGTCCCAGTCAGCTTTAAGGCAGTTGTAAGATGTGCGATGATAGGGGGATTCTAATGGTAAAGAAAAATGAGATAATAGTTTTAGAGAGACCAAACCATGATTAGAAGCACCTAAGGGTGAGTTTGAAGAAACTGAACACTGACTAGGATCACAAACAAGACATAAGTCGAGTAGAGAAGGTAAATGATTCGGGTTGTCTGGAAAGCGAGTTGGAAAGTTGACTATTTGAGTTAGGGATTAAGAAAGGCAAAAGTTAAGGGCCTTAATGTCTGCGGAGTCACTGACACTAGAGCCAAGCCATTCAGTGTGATGAACATTTAAGTCACCAACAACAACAATATTGGCTGATGGATAAAGAATGAGGGCTTGGTCAATATTATCAGAAATAACATCAAGAAGAGTGCAGTCTTGGGATGAGGGAGAGCGATATAGAACAAAGAGAAAGGTGATAGAGTGAAGTGGTGCTAAACGAAAGCACATAAAAGAGTAGTCTGTGGATTCAAACCTAGTTTTCCGACAAATGAATTCTTACAAATGTAAATGCCCAGGCCAAGCATGTGACTATTGGAGTCTTTACGAATTAAAGGAAGATAACCGTCAACACTAAGATCACAAGATAAGACAGCTGAACTCAAATTAATCTCACAAAGAGCAAGCAGGTCTGGTGAACTTTGCAAGAGATAAGACTCAACAGAAGAAAAGTTACTTCGAAGACCACGAATATTGGTGAATGATAGGTTTAGCGAACTTGGTGATGACTGTGGTTTTTTGTGTTTTATAGTTTTTGTTACTTTATTTATTTTTAAATTTGTTAAAAAACTTGACTCGAAACATTGATAGTACTCAGTACACTGTTCTATAGCTCAAGCAATTGCCTCATTTTCACTAATAAACCCTAAGCCGTAACAAAGGGTCCAATGTGGCCTTGGCAATGCACACCAAAAGTACAAACAGGGACACCATCCATGCGCAACATGGCACTGTTAGCACTCTGATATTTTTTAGCTGTTGATAGAATCAGCCTCTCTGAGAGCTACCACAGAGTTCGGGAAACCTGGCTACCAGCCGGCCTCAGAACCATAAAACTGAGTTTTAGAGCTGTACCCTCATTTGGAGATAATAGAATGAGTTGCCTAGTCATAAAAACAGAGACACAAGCAAAGCCCATGAATCGAGTCAAGAAGATCCAGCGTTCAACATCCTAAACTGGAAACAATGTATTAAAAATACATCTGCGCCAGCCTAATTGATGACGAAGGGGTGCGAGGCTGGTCAACAGATAGAATCTGTTTACCCCTTAAGTCTTTGCCTAGGAGGCCTTCTACAAGACAGCAGCCGGATGCACGTAACTTCTGCCCAAGATGAGTATTTTTATTAAGACACCATCTCTAGCCTAATATCAACCAAGAACCCCAAGGCAGGGGGTGTTTTATGTCGGAGTTTGCATCTCCTAGCCTTTGCCTAACAAGGCATATCCTACAAGGCAGCAGGACATGAAGCAGATTGTACTTAATTTCATCATTCATTCATTCTGAGTAAATATTAAGATATTGACTAAGATATCAACGATTTTATTTTTTTTATTTTTATTTTTTTATTGTTTTTTTATTTTTTTGTTGTTTCCATTTTTAAGTGATTTCAAGTTTTCTTAATGTTCTTAATATTTAGTATGAAGGTGAAGTTATCAATAACCATTACTATTTCACGATTATCTAATGTAAATTTTCTGTTGTGTTTTCTTAACTACTCTTCAAATAGCTTGGAACCCGTTCAGTTTATTTACTTGTGCATAATAATAGGGTGGAGTGCTTTTAATTCTCTTAATTAAATTGTTTACTTGATTTCCTAATTTAAAAAATTGGCATTTGATGATGCTTAAAGCAAAACCCATTTATAGTTCTTGCTTTGAGCATTCATTTACAACCAACAAGTTTTTTCATTATTTTAGCATTTTTTAGCATCTCTTTTTGATATTTTTTATTTTAATTTGATACAAATCTTAGCAAGTAGAATGTAATCAAAGCTTATATCAGTAATATTTATACATTTCGTTATTTTCACTTTTTTCACTTTTTCGCTTTCCACTAGCTCTTTATAATTATCATTCTTATTACTGCCTAAAAAGCTATGAACACGCCCAGCAAACATTCTAAAGCGGAAATTCAGTGGACCTATATATGCATTTTGAGCGGTTTTTTTTAGCTTTGCTCATCCGTTACTTAGTGGATCATTAGTGGCAGCCATTAAAAATGACTAGCTGTTGAGATGCCACTATATCATATATTGGAAAGTTATCAACTAGTCACTTATAGTGGATGCTACTTATAGCGGATGTCACCAATTCTAAACGAAGTAACCGATAAGTAAAGCACTCTGAACCCTTTTAATATTGACATTTTGAAGGGTTCACCAAATGAACCCTTCATAATGTCTACACAAGTCCATTGCTAATCCACAACAAAACAGTTTTATGAGACAAGTCTAAACGCAATCTGTACTTCTTTTTCAACAACAGATAATTTATTTTCCAACTCATTACATGCTTAGTTTTAAATATACCTATAAACAAATATATATACCTACCTAAACGAATATACCTTCTAAAATTTTTCCATGTGAAACCTTCTGAAATATCTGCCGAATATACTGGAATGCTGCATTTGCTGGGTTTAATACTTTGACAAGTCTTAGTTTAATTTAAAATGGTGGTTATAAGATCTTCTCAACATTTATAAGGAATTTAGTAATAACATTATACAAACCAGGCTGTAAATGTTCTCTCACCTACCACGCATGCCTTGTGAAGTACTGATTTGCAGTTTTACTATTACATAAACAAAGAAAACATAAGTACTACTTTGTGTATCTTCCATGAAGACCAAAAAGAAATTCTTATAGATTTTTACTCCATAAAAAAAAACAGGAAATTGGTTTCCATTATCGAGTAAAACTGTCTTTGGGTTTCTTGTTGAGCTTATAATGAATAAACTATATTGTGAATTATATCAACGTTATCAAAAAGACCCCAACGTAATGAAAAAACCACAGTAAACCTGGTACTATATAAAAGTATCCAAATGTTCATATCTTTTTTAGTGTTTAAGGGTACTGCAATTTAGATCTAGTAAACTACAATCTTTTAAATTTTCAGAAATTCTGCATTTGATTTAGATCTAACTTTTTACTAAATTATTGAATTCTAATTCTGTGTCATCAAGTTCAAAAATGATTTGCAGCCCTTCTTGAAATTGAGTTATAGTAAGAACAGGTGTTCTCCCGCTCAATCTCAGAACAGGAACAATTTAGTGGGACTGGCCAAAAACTTGAAAATTTTTCTAGGCGTGTTACCAACTTCATTTAACAGTTATAATTAGTTAAACTGAAACATACAAATTAGACCAGCATATACACAAAGTGTTATAAATTTATTACACATAAAGAAAACCTCCAAAATATAAAACTTTATGCTTTTTCTCAGAAGTCTTGATAATATACCACTGAAATCAGCATACCAAAATTATGCAAGAAACATTAAAAGGTTAACATAAACAGAAATATTGTTATTCTGTTCTATTTCAGTTCTATAGGATCAGATTTTAACATAAAATGCAAAGGAAAAATGACGCGTCATAAGAACAAGGGAGATTTTTTAGAAAAATAGTGAATGTCAGATAGTAAAACTGTGGTCTCAGATATTGAAAAATCTTGTTATAAATAAGCAAGCCATTAACAAAAATTTCAGTTTACCGCTAAATTTAACTTTCTTTTAAACTTCAAAGACGAACACTTGTAAGTGCTCATGCTTAACAGAATGATTATGCAATGGAAAGTCCTAGCCAACCAAACTAGCCAATCTGCCAAAATCTTGAAGTTACTGATTAGATTCTTCTAATTGATTGCTTCTAATTATAAGAGTCTCATAGATCAGTTTATTATCAAATACCAACTCTTAACACTAAATTTAATTTTAGTTTTTTAAATGATTGGGATTTTTTTAACACTAGATGTTCACAATAGATTCTAACAAGTTGAGACTGATGAAGGATTGTCAAGGTATCAGTTTAACTGCTCTATTTCGTATGTCTTTAAAATCATTTACAAATAAAAATTCACGGAAGTTTTCTGGGAGAAAAGAATTTATTACTCGTAATAAATTATTAACGTAGAACTTGCAAACATCAGTCATCTGGAACAATTAATTACACTTTATATTGAGCCTATATTGCATTTAAAACACCTAAGTTTAAATAGATATTTAAATTGATATTCATTCATTTTAAAAGTTAATTATGATATAAGTATTTTAACTTGAAGATTAATTGTAATAATATTTATTTATTAAAGTTATGCTCACCTGAACTTATAACACCCTGATGTCGCTATGAAATGGCCATCATATTTTATAAACTGGTATGCTAAGTTTTTTTAAACGATTCCTATCTAAGACTCAAGACTACTGTATTGTGTTTCAAAATCTGACTGCACAATTTTATCCTGTAGCAAGTAAAATGTCTTTATATGCCAGATATCTTCATAATAAAACTTTTAAATAAAAGTAAAAATTCATTTTAAAACATCTGTTTAATTTTAACTTTTTTTTTTTTTTGTAGTTATTTAGATGCTCTCAGAAGTCCTTACGTTCTTATCTTAGAGCATCGCTAGAGAGCATTTAACAGGAGGTTCACAGACCTATGGGTTCTGAGCCAGAATTCTAACCACTGCGCCACGGCTTATAATGATTATTGATTTTAATAATGATGCCAAAATGATCTTTTAACAGTCTGTTACCAAGAACTATTGCAGCTTCGCTTGATAACTCAAATCTAAAAACTCACAATTAAATAAACAATTTTGTTTAAAAATACATATAGTAATTGTGATTACTATATGTATTTTTAAACAAAATTTATACATTTCAGGCCGAAATGTATGCTAGTAACATACCCTTCCAAAAACAGTAACTTTGTCTTAACTATATTTTTCATAAGAAAAATTTTTAATACAATTGGACTTATGTAATTTGAAACTTTGAGGGGTCTCAAAATATGTTCGAATTACAAAAGTTTTTGAGTTATAGGAGTTCAACCCTAAATATTAAAACCTGAAGAGACCGAGGAAATTATTCAATTTAAAATCAAATATCTAAATACATCTATAAACGTCTCTACAAGTTGATAAATCACTAATAAGAAAACCATTTTTAAAACTTTTAATTTTTTAGTTGTTTTTAAAACCATTTATTGTTTTAAACACACCAAACTATTCATTTAATCACACTTTTTTGTGAAAATCTGATATGAAATTTACAATTATTAAATAATACTTGCACAAGTATTCCCTTATAATAATTAGTAATCCCTTATACTTAATAGTATTCCCTTATACTTAATAGTGCTACTGTCATTTCCTTATACTTAATAGTGCTACTATCCCAAGTATTCCCTTATATTTAATAATGCTACTTAACAACACCATGTCTTTCTACATTATATTTATTTTTGGGAATCATTAAAAGACTCCTAAAAAATATTTTGTGACTTCACTATCTTTAACACATGATTTTTCTAGAATGGAATTTATTGTGATAATCAATTTAGTTAAAAGTATAAAAGTTCTTTCTCTAATCAATGATAAAATTGCGACGAACTGCGACGAATGTTCCGCTCAATTTACTTCTTAATTTTTACTTGTATTTTCTATTGTGTATTTATTTCTATAATAAGTTTTAATACTAATTGTTTTGAAGATGCATAAAAAACTAATGACATGTCATATTTACCATACTTTTTTTATCTCTGTTTTATGTAGGGTATCACTGTTTTGATATTTTTTTTTTTGTTCAAGCATCTGTATTTTTCTCATCTTTTTTTTTTCATACATAATGAAAAAAATGTTTGTGCCCTTTGTCATATAATGTTCTACACTATATATTGCACTATATATTTAACTATATATTACTGGTAAACGGATTTAAAAAATTTTATGAAAAGTTCAAAATAGTATACTTTTTTGTCTAATTATTAGGGGCTCCATGAAGTTCGGTCTTTTTACCGAGTACCGCTGAAGTGCATTTAACTACAAAGTTTACGACTTCTTCCTTCTGATGACGCAATCTTATTTTTGAAATAAATCTCGAAGCAAACCCTCTAATATCTGCGCAGCAACAGTTCTAAATATAATGTAAATTTAAAAATATTAAGTAAAAATACTATTAGAAATAAAATGCGAAGAAAAAAAAGTTATGCATTTTAAAACTAATATTAATGTATATTCAAAAATTAAAATTAAAAAAAAACATGTTTTCACGGCTAATTAAAATGTCTAATTAATTGACTAATTCAAACTATTATTAAAAGTAAGTTTTTTTCTCATTATTTTATAAAAATATATTTAAGGCACACCAAGTTTTAGTAAATTTATTTATATGGAGATAAACTTAACAACTCGTACTTACGCATCGATAGAAATACATTTTTTTTTGTCTATTTTTATGACCAAAAAAAATTTCTCTCGGTCTAATATATAAGTAGATGATAGATTTTAACAATTAGGTTAAATACTGAAAAGTATTAAGTAAAATTGAATCAACTCAAAGTTTTTATTTTTATGACTCAGCTTGTTTTGCAGATAAGCCTTCATTTTTTTTAAGGATCGTCCACAAATTACGTCACGCAATTTTTGACCTTTTTAGAACTCTTCTCATCTCCCTCGTTACAACGTCAAAACACTTTAATAACAAGTTCCGTATGAATCGTCACAAAACCTCATACCCTTTTCCCTCCCCCTCTTATACTCTTTTATTAACTTGATTATTCTTAAAATTAATTAAACATTATGTACCATAATAATGAATCTTTTATATATTAACTATTTTATTTTTTAATATAACTTGAATTGATTTTATAAGATAACATGTATAGAAAATTTTGAAAAATTCACGATAGGATAAGTTTTTAAAAAATTAATTTAAATGAAATAAGCAACTTACCAAAATAAAACTGATATCTATAAATATATACTCATTTTACTAGTATCAAGAATATATACACACTTTCTATATTTTACTAGTATCAAGAATATATACTCACTTTCTATATTTAGGTATACTCCTCAAAACCATTTCCACGTCACGTGTCAAGATATTGATTATTCTACTTCTTGTTTAATGGGTGAAGGAGCATGTATTACAAATTTGGCGACCAAAACTATTAGTGTCGATACTAACATTAACCCAAGTGGCCAGATTTTTATTACTGTTGGGCAATCTTGTTCATGCGATATCTTACACGATTCAATTTTTTCTGACTTCATTGTATAAACTATCGTCGAGATTTGTACCTATTTTTGCTGAAGACAAGACTTGGAATTATTCGTAAAGCCTTGTTTACCAATAAAAACTTGATACCCCATAAAACTCGCTACTTCTAATGAAAGCCATCGTTTTGCTTTAACCCTGTTCTGATAGATAGAAATTTTTTGTTTAAAATTATAATACGGGCAATATGTTCTCACCAATTAACATAGTGCCACTAAAACTATTTTTTACTTTTATTTTTAAACTTCTAACAAAAAAAAACCCGTTCAATTGCAAACGTCAACAGTTAGGAATCAATTTGTTAGACACTATAACGCACAGTAAATTGCAAACAAGCTCAGCAGAAAAAATATTTTGTTCAACGAGATTATTTTTATGGACGTAATTAATAATCTTGTGGTATTTTATTCATTATTTATGCACATTTTAATTATTTTAAAGATTTGGGTAATTTTTGTATGAATAAAATTAACAAAAAAAAAATCACGAGTATAAGATATTTGTTTAAACCATTAAAATGAACTTTAAATAATAAAAAGTAAATGCAAAACACAAACTATATAATAAATTTTGCCTCATAATAAAATTAAAAAGTATTTTAGCTATAATTTATCTTATAACACAAAATTACAAAATATTATATTTTCAACTTTTTTGAATTTTATAAATCCATTTCAAAGTTGTATATAGAAATAAATAATTGTTGAACTGTAGTTAGGCTATACTTTGATTCAGGGATCCGGAGTTCCAAAACGGACTCCGGATTTGAAAAACACAAAAAGATTACTTCATCCTAGCTTTTGGTATCCAAGAGCTCTAAAAATATAAATAAGTTTATGGACTGCTAATAGGAAAAAAATTAAGACTTTTAGGTAAGAGGAGCAACCATTTTTTGAATAGCGGCATAGACACCGGGCTTAAAAACAATAAGTTTCAAGTCATTAAATCTCATAGATCTTTTTCTTATAGCAGATCATAAGTCAGCAAACATGTTTAGAGCTTCTAAACTCTACAGACTTAGAAAAAGTAGAGATATAAAGCCGGAGTCCTTCTGGGACTCCGCATCCCTGCTTTGATTTGATGTGGTTTGTGGTCAGGAAAATTAGTTTAAAATTGTAAGCTTAAATAATATGTTTTAGAGACACCTCAATTATTTTAACTTTTTAACAGGTCCCTAATGTTAAAAAAAAAAGTTTTAAAGTATGTCGTGTTAGGTCTTAATTATATAGTATTTAAAAAAAAAAAATCATTTCATACTACAATTAATTTTTTTAGATTTAATTGCATCAAAACAATGGGTTTTTTAGCTAGAAATAAAAAAGTGTATTTTTACATGTTTTTAATAAAACAAAATGTTTTCAAATACTTTATATAAAAAATTATTCTTTTTGAAATTTATATATTGTTTGTTTCTTTTGAGTACCAGGTTGACCTATTTTAAAAGAATTTTTTTATTAGACTTTGTTGAAAAGTAAACGAGATTACTTTTCAACAGAATCTAATAAAAAAATAGTAATAGCTTGTATTGCTAGCTGGATTCGTTTCGAGAGAATCCAGCTAGCAATACAAGCTATTACTAAAAAAATGGTCGTATGTACAAGCTGCTAAATGTTATAATGTAGCAAAATCTACTCTTTTTTACAAAACAAAAGGGTCATCTAATGACCGAAGAGTGCCAAGAAAGATGAGCAGCATCACTGAAGCTATTATTCTTGATTTATTAAAATTTATGAGTGTTGTAGGCTTTGGCTGGAATAGAAATTTGCTCTAATAAAGTAAGCGGTGTGCACTCAAACTTTTAGAGCTGTGGCCACACTGCTGTAAGCTGTGGCCACACAGCCAACTATAATTGACAATTGGTTTGAGCAATTAGCAGCAGTATATATTGAACATAATTTAGGCAATAAACTGTTTAACTAATTTAGGCAATAAATATTTAACTTTGATGAGTTGGCTTGCAATTTGATCAAGGCAAAGTCAAAATAATTTTTAGAAAAGGAACAAAAAATCCTAAAAAGCAAGCATCATCGAATGAAAAGCAAATGACGACAATCTTGACTTGTTGTGACGCTTGCGGCAATTATTTGCTACACCAAGTAATTTACAAAGACCAGCATAATATAAAAGACTAATGCAAAGACGGTGCGCATAATGTTTGTTATAACAGTAGTAGTTCAGGCTGGATGGAATCCAAACATTTTTTGTGGTGGTTTACAACAGTTTTTTTGCCTCACGCAAATAAACTTTCAGGTTTTAAAGTTCTAATTCTTGATGGCCATGCTTCATATATGAGCTTAGAACTGAAAAAAAAAAGCTTTAGAAAATTTTATTTTACTTTGGCGTTTGCCGGCTCATACTAGCCATTTTTTTCAGCCATTAAATGTTGGCATTTTTAAAAACAGTAAAAGGGTAATGGAAGCGAATAGCCAAAAGTTATTTGACTAAAAATCACTTTCAAAGTTTGACAAATTGATATTTCCGGCCATGTTTAAGGATCTCATCCGAAATGATGGGTTTAAAACTGAAAATGCACGGACTGGTTTCACTCGATCGTTCACAAATTTTTTCTAAAAAAGCTTCCATCGGTGTCGTGTTTCAAGCTGTTGAAAACAACAATGTTGAAAATAATGCCGATCAATAAGTAGGAAAAGATATAAATAAATTAGTATTAAATATGCTTCGAGATCTATTGACAACATCTCTAAGTAAAAGAGTTCAAAATGGTGAGAGAATAAAGCAACCATATGACTTATTAAAAATAAAAAGTCATATTATATGACATTGTAATATGACTTTGACATCGTAAGCTATGGCGGAAGCCATAGCTTACGATGAACAAGAATCAAAAAAACAAAAATTAGATGAACAAGCTGCAAAGAAATTGATTAGAGAGCAAAAACAGATTACCTACTACTCAAAAAGCAGAAAATGCACAGAAAAGAGAAGGAATAAAAAATTGAAACAAAGTCACTTCGCTAAAACACCAGGTAAAAAAGGTTGAAAGACAAAGAATCAATAAGAAGACCCACATTTATCTCAAGCTTCAAATAGCATTTTAGTATCTGATGATCGTTTTGTTATTCAATGGAATTTATTTGTAAAAAATGTAAATAAAATAATATATATATTTTTTTTAACTAAACGATTCCATTTTTTAATGGATTCAATTAATTATTTTAATGTTAGTATTAACTGTGTGTGTTTTTCTATATTTATACGTATCCGGAATTAGGAACATAGAAACCATATTCCGGATAAAAACAATACTTTTTAAAAACAAAATAAAATAGAGATTTTAATTAAAAAAATAAAGTTTTTTTTATATTATTCGATTCGTCTTGTTATGAAGTTTATTTATCCGTAAGTAGGGGGGTTTTACGGTATATCGATATATATATACATATATAAATATATATATATATATATATATATATATATATATATATATATATATATATATATATATACATACGAGAGCTTTCATGACACCCAGGGCGTATAAGCAATAAGGTGCCCACTAAGCATGCATATTTCTTAATTAAAAGCATGTAAACTATTATTATTATTTTTTTATTTTTTATTTTTTTTTATTTGTCATTAAAAAAAAAGAATACCGTGCCGTGCCGTGTTATATAAATAATATCTACATGACCGGGGCTAAAAGAAGACAATATTTGCCTTATCACTACACCCCGACGTGCTTTCATCAGCAAGCGTGTATAACCATTAAAATGTAAACATAAAACATAAAATTACTTTGTACCATTTAAAAACTATATACAAATATATACAAATATGTTAAGATCAGTTACTAATCTATAATCAAAAGAAAATTGTAAAAACAAAAACAAAAAAAATTAAAAAAAAAAAAAAAAAGCAATCACACTTAAAAACTGAAGATACGCTAATAGGATAATTAAAGAAAATTTAAATTGGTTAGACTAGTTAATAAGATAGTTGTTAAAAAAGAAGATAAAAGAATCTTAAAAAGAATATAATTCATTAACATCGTTAAGAAGTTTTTGTTTAAGTTTTTGTTTAAATAGAGAAAGTGAAGAACAATTTTTCAACTGGTTATTTAATAAAGTGTTCCATAATTTAGGACCTCTGATGGCAATAGAAAATTTAGTAGCCAAATAGTGTATTTTAGGTTGCTCGTAATTGTAATTTGAAAATCTTGTAGGGTACACGTGATTAATTTTATTGAAAAATGTATTAAAAATTATAGGAGTTAATTTATTATGTAGTTTGTACATAAAAATAAGAATTTGATAAAGGTTTAACTGAAGAACATTGAGTATGTGATGATTTTTGAATAGTTCTTTAGAATGTGTGAATCGACCTGCATTTGAAATAATCCTGACAGCGTGTTTTTGTCTACTAAGCAATTTTTTAACTTTACTTACATTAGAGCTGCACCATGCAATATTTGCATAGTTTGTATAACAATGTATGAGGGAGAAATATAAGATTTTTAAGCAGTTTTGGTTTAAAATTTGCTTAGCTTTGTATAGTATGCCAATATTTTTCGAAGTTTTATTTTCAATTGTTCTTATGTGTTCTCTCCATGTCATGTTTTCGTCAAGTATCACTCCTAAAAACTTTAATGATGACTCTTTAACTATTTTAGAGTTGCCAATTTAAAGATCAGGAAGTTTTAATGGAATATTTTCTTTATCGTGAAGTCTATGAAAAAAAGTATACTTACTAATAATGGCATGGTCAGTTGAATACCCTGGTTGAAAACCAAATTGTTTGTTATATAGAATATTATTTATATTTAGAAAAGTCAAAATTCGTTTATACATAATTCCCTCTAAGATTTTGGAGAAGCAAGGAAGAATTGATATTGGTCTGTAATTTTCAGGATTAAATATGTCTCCTGACTTGAAAATAGGTATACAAACTATACAAGTTAATAACTGAATATAAATATACTAATACTGAATATAAAAATACTGAAATAGGTATACAAACTATACAAGTTAATAACTGCTTTTTAATTTCTAATACTATTAATTTACATCCTAATTTTTAAGAACTTCTGGGTTAATAACACTTATGCAACACATTCACTGATAAGGATTAATAAATAAATTATTTGAAATTAATATTGAAATTATCTCGTCTTTTTACTAGCTAAAATTATTACTATTTTTATTTCATTTTGCAACAGAGTGTCCGATAAAACTCTGTTTTCTTTTATTGTGGCTCTTCAATCATTTTTTAAATCAATTTTAGTTTATTTAAAGGTCATTTTTTTTCTGCGACAGGTACTATCATTGCGCTAAAAACTTCAAAATAGAATGCATAAAAACTGAAAAATAGACAATAAACTCTTTAAGTATATATATATATATATATATATATATATATATATATATATATATATATATATTTTTAACATCTTCACTTCCAACAAGGCTGCAAGCAACCACTATAAGAGTTGGAAGTTACTGGAAGAGAAAAGACTAAATCTGTAGAGCAAGATGACGATTGACTGATGACTTAAAAGATTGCAAATTATATGAATCAGGAAAGCAGGATGAAGGAAGCGAATTCCAAAGAACTGATGTTCGAGGAAAAAAACTAGAAGAATAAGAGTTTTTGAAGCACTTAGGAACAGTCACAGAAAAAGGATGAGACTTAATTGAATGGCGAATAACACGACAATGAATTTTAGTAGATGGCACAAGGGACGCTAACTCTTTAGAGCAGTGTCCATTATAGTATTTGTAGAAAAGAGAAAGAGAAGCAACATTACGACAATGTGACAAAGGTTGGAGATTGGCTGCCAGAGCAGGTCCAACTATGTTTACAATTCGTTTTTGCACCTTGTCTAAAAGAGAAAGAGCACCATTAGAAGATCCGCCCCAGATGTGGCAACAGTATTCCATACAGGGACGGATTTGAGATTTATAGAGATAGAGAATAGAATCTGGAGTAAGAAAGTGTCGAGCTCGATAAAGAGATGCAACCTTAGCAGATGCTAATTTTGCAATGAATTTGATATACGGTTTAAAAGAAAGATCAGAAGTAAGAGTTAATCCTAGAAGATGAATGGTAGATGACTCATCTAGTACATTACCATTCATAAATATAGGAAGATCTAAATTATTACGATAACGATTGGCCGAATAAAATTGAGTTTTATCTGAATTAAAGTTCACCAGCCACTGTGAGCCCCATGCTGTAGCAGAAGTGAGATCCTTTTCAAGCTTAGATACCCCCTCCCCAATTTGAAGGCTTCTTCAAATTATTAAGATGCAAAATATCTTTAAAAGCTTCAAATTTTACCGGTTCTTAAACTTTCAACCAGAGAGATGAAAATCTTATAGAAACATTTTTCAAAATCGCAATTTTAAATGTAAATAATAACCAATTTTTTATTTTTCAGTATGATGTCATTGTGTTTCAGTATGAGGTCATTGTGTTCTTCGAGTGTAATTAGTCGAGTATTTTTAGTTTTTGATCTCAAAACTAAAATGTTTAATTAACAACTCAATTATTGATCCCTCTACTTTTAAGCTGCTTCTACTTGTACTTTGAGTTTGTTGGATATTACTACTCCATGGTCACGCTCAGTGCATGTTGAAATTAGATTTTATCAATTAGTTTTTGCGAAAATCGACTTGCATTACTTTGCAATTCTCGACGTGGAAATTCACAAGGCAGTAGTGCGACTAATTTATTGCTTAGCCGATGCCTGTTTGCAGTTTTTCATAATCAGATAAACATTCATTGACATCGATAACTCATATGATCATGCATCGGCGTATAGTTTGGTATGGCTATAAATTCAGTCTGGTATTATACTTTGATATTGCCCAGTGTTTCATAATCCTATCAATCATAGTTCTCTTCGTCACTTTGTACGGGATAGGTGAGAGACACCAGCTTGTATTTATTAGTTTTAACTTAATTTTTTTTTGAGGGTAAGCGTGAGATTGATTAATGTTTAGATTTTAACACTTCCTAGAGAATTGTCACTTATGCTTATAATAAGCACTGGCTTATTATAAGCACTGGCTTATAATAAGCCAGTGCTTTTTAACCTGAGAAGCTCAGAAATATTTAATGGGGGCTGGATATTTTATTATTTAAAGTATTATTATTTCTTAGTATTCAATATATTTCAATTTTTTGTATAAATAAAAAACTTATATGTATTTATAAAAAATATATTTTGAAATACAATCGGAGTTCAGCTTTAAATAGGTTTAATATATTTCTCAATATATTATACCTTAAGTTTATATAATCTTTATTTGAATTCTAATAAATAAATGTTTCATAAATATTATAGATAGTAGACAGATGATAGAGGTCAAAAAAACAAAGTCTTGTGCACAGACTGGCCAATGTTGTAAAAACAGTGTTTGTGGCCAAAAACAGACAAAATTACCATTTGGTAATGAGAAAATACAAAAACTACAAAAACCAATTATTGCAACTGATAATAAACTGACAAAACTTCAAGAAATTTTTTTTTCCATATATTATTGGGAACCATGAGTATGGAAAAAAATTGATTATTTCACAAGTTATTGTTCACAATAATGCGAATAGAGAAGAACCAATTGTTTTAGAAATTGTTGTTCAGAATGAGGATAAAAATGAAATGGTTGTTCTGGAGGATCATGTATCTAAAGAAGAAGAGTCTTGATTGCATATTTCAAATCTTTTTAATTAATCTTGTTTGAAATCTGCAATCTCAAAGAGTCAAATAAGATTGAAAACGAGTTTTTTCGAAAAAGACTTCTTTCTTGAGTGAAAACTTCTTTCCATAAAATTGCACCCATTACAGCCATCAAATGTGTTGGACTTCAATGGAAAACGTGTTTATAACAGAGATATGCCTAACGGTGAACAAGTCCAAAGAAATTATATTCTACTTTTGAGAATAAGAAAGAAATTATTCACCTGTTTAACAGTTATAGATAAAGTGAAACAAGATAACCACGATTCTTTTAGATAGAGTAAAACAAGAGCGCTTTCTTTTAGATAGAGTGAAACAAGTTAACCAAATCATTATTATTATTAAAAAACTTATCAAGAAATCTGTTGTTAAAGAAGTTTAAAAGTCTGGAATGTTTGGAATCAAAGACCGATCCTGAAATATTTGGATGCAAAAATTTCAGGATCCAATAAGGAAATTTAAGGTTAATGTATTCTATGTTTTTTTGAATACTGTATCTCTCCAGCAAAGACCGTTTCAAAGGAAATAAATTTTGGAATCTTAAGGGATATTGCTTGTCTGGATCTTTTTAAAACTTTCCATCTTTGCGTGACCATAATGATGACTATATTTTTCATGGTTTAGCCAACCTTTCTGGTATACAGAGGAAAGCACTGTGTACAGAGTAATATCATTTGCAACTAACTTTCCATTAGTTAGTATGGCTGATGAAATCATTCCATTAGTTGGCTGATGAAATCATTCCATTAGTTAGTATGGCTGATGAAATCATTCCATTAGTTGGCTGATGAAATCATTCCATTAGTTAGTAGGGCTGATGAAATCATTCCATTAGTTGGCTGATGAAATCATTCCATTAGTTAGTATGGCTGATGAAATCATTCCATTAGTTAGTATGGCTAATGAATCAGAGTATTGTTTTTCCGAAAAAGACTGCAACAGGTTTGCGTTCTTCATTTTCTCCATCGCTACAATTTACATTGTTCTACATATTCTAATATATATGTCGTATATAAAATAGCATTATGTCTACTTTGCACCCAAATCATGTATAATCGAGCTTTTTTGAAGTTGAAGATTGTAAAAATCGCCTTATTGTAGTCTTGTGGGTGTAGAGCACCACAAATTACTTATTTTGATGAATGTTGAGAGTGACATAAAAATTAATCACAATGAGGTCTACAGCTGATCCACATATCCACAGCTTGGCAAAGTTATCAAAACTTCTTACTAATTACTTATATAATATAATATCTTTATTTTTTGCTAAGTCGTTCAACTTCATTCTTTTATTTTGATTATTAATTTCAAATGTTTCGATTGTTTACATAATTGTATTTTTTAATAAAATATGTAAATAATTGAAAATATAAATTTGTAAATATTTACAAGTTTGTATTTTCCTAATATTGATGAAATTATTGGGGAAAAACCCATTTAAAAATACATTATTTTGATTTATTTTTTTTAAACGTGCCGAATAAATTGATGGAGTGCTAGTCAAAGATGTGAAAATTTGCATCCACATTATTAGGAATTCTCTTATAACAAAAAAAATATGCAATCAAGATTTTGATTTATTACTTAAATTATTTTTGCTAAATATTTTGGTACCATAAGGGTCCCATCTGTCTCCTCCAAGGCCTCTAAGTGCCAGTGCTACCCTGCTAATTGTCAATATATGGTTCTTCTGACTCATCTCTACCTCAAACAAGAGGGATTTTAAGCTGAAACAAAGGAGTTTTAAATTGAAATAAAGGAGTTTTAAGAAAACTCTTGGATTCATTAGTTATTTCTTCAGAGATTTCTTTGCAACAGAGACTGAATGAGAGGGTCAAAAATATCCTTAAAACGCATAAAAAAGTCTGACAATCCAATAATTCAAAAATTCTTTGAAAATGAATTTTCTTAACATGCTTTGAAACTGTGTTGATTGTTTCTCTAACTTCTTCATTAGTCAATCCAATAGAAATAACGCATTTTTCAATAATTTCTTCATCATGTCAAAGAGTTTTTGACCAGCAGAGCGGAACTTTAACCAGCAGTTTTTGATCAGCAGACCGGAAAATTTAACACAGATCTTTTGTCTCAAGAAAAAGAAAATGAACTTTTTGCGATTTTCTTAACAACTTACCCGGGTTTTAAAAATGCTGTCCGGATAACATTTCTATTGGTTGTTGTGTCTATTCCTTTATCTTAGCACTAACCCGCAATCAATCCCAATTTTTGTTGAAAACTCTTAAAATTCTTCTTTTGCAATACTTTTTCACTCCTTGTGTTAATTTTTTTCTCCGCCAAAAAAAATCGTATATGTGATTTATTAATAAACTTCTTGTTTTTAGTGTGCAGAAAATCGATTTCAAAAGTGCAGAATGAAAAAAAAAATCATAGACAAAGTTCCACCTCTAGAAAAAGTTTAAGAGGCAAATTGATTTGGAGGCCGACAGTAGCTTCTGTCTCCAAGCAGGAGCAGCCGTCTAATTTGAGGAAGATGTTTTGCCTTCTGCCGGTGAAAGTAATGAAAAACAGTTTCATGTTTTTTTTTTAAGTTAGCGAGCAATTTAAATATTAATTAAAAGCAAATATTATAAATTAGTTGTCCGGACCCGTAAAATACGGTTTTGGTAATTCTATTTCATACTGACAGTTTCTGTATTTATTTCTTACTTCAATATTTTGGCAGTATAGATGGTAGAAAAATAATTGCACATATGTAGAAAAACTATACAATTTGTCTAATTTTTAAAGTTAAAAAAAAATTATTTATACAATTAACTTTAAAAACATTTTAAAATGTTTTGAGCCATTGTCAGAGAAATATAGGCAAAATAAGCAAATTCTGGAAGTAATGTCTTCAAATTGTCCTCATTTTCAGATATTTTGTAGAAAACAATGAATATAGACTACTGATAACTTTTTTTTCAAAAATTCCTATTTGTTTCGGAGATATTGGGTCCAAAAATTTGGTCTATTTTGTAAAATATTTGCGCAAGGAGTGCAATTGCTGCTCCTTCATGGACCGAAAACATTAAATTTGAAATTTTGCCCTAACTTTGAGCTCTAATATCTCCTAAGGCCCTTGCATGTAGTTTTCTTAAGTGTTTTTCTGAAAAGTACGAAGGCATACATTGATTATATGGAACAAAATTTATGTGCATGCAATAACCTGGGAAGGAAAAACCTGCCAAAAATCACTTTTTGCGTTCAACGCGCCTTGATAAATTGCCCATAACATTTATGGCCTTAGGCCTGCCATAAACAGTATAAGTTACTTAATTTCCTTAAACATACATCTTCCAATATCAGAAAAAATATCCATGTGCTTATATGATTCAAAGCCTACAGAAGTCCTAGAAGTAGCCTTATTTCGCCAATTTTTTATCAAATAAAATACCCTAGCAACGGTATAGATATGCTTAGCAACAGATACTTTACAGCTTTAATAATTAGTACTGTAATTAAAATTTTTGACATAATACATTTTTATAACGGAACTGTACAAGAACACTTGTTAAAAGTTAAATTGTAAGCATTTTCAATGTAACAAAGTACTTAACAAAAGGTTGAAGTGATGCAATAGCAACAGACTTATTAAATGTTAATTTGCACTCCTTAATATTTCTTTTTATGTAACGCAGTAAAAACTTCTAAATGTCATGATTGATATCTTATTATGTAAAATTTTAATTCGATTTTTACTTTTAAAATATTCATTTTTAAAATATCTTGTTGTATGAGGTATTGTATTCGTTTCGAAATAGCATTCGGCAGCTAAATTTTACATTGAAATCTTATAATAAACGTTCACTGGAAATAATGATTTACTAAATGAACTATAATGATATAATACATTTTTATAAGGAATTGCACATGAGCATTTGATAAAAACTAGTTTTTTAACTTTGTCAATGAAAGAAAGAACCATTAAACTTTAAGAAATTTTCCTTTAAGTTAATTAATATGGATAATAAACCAAGTTACATTGTAAGCATTTTTAATGTAACAAAGTACTTAACAAAAGGCTGAAGTGATGCAATGGCAACAGACTTGTTAAATATTAATTTGCACTCCTTAATGTTCGAAATAAGGTTCATTTTGTTGACATTGGAACGTCTTGCCCTGTCTACAATTGATTTTACAACAGATCGAGAAGAGTGGTTTTCTGAAAACGTGTGTTCTGCTAATAATTCAGAATCATTAAATTATTCAGCTCAACCATTTTGTGTACAAAACTTAAGAGCGTTAACACTTCTATCAACACGTTTTATTTGGAGACTGATGGTGCAGTGTAACGTATGAAATTTGAACTTTAGGTATTAAAAATTTGAACCGAAAAGTGGAATGTCACATTATTATAGTTTCATTTTTTACCTTTACCTATTTGGAAATCTCCACATTATCATGTGATCAAAGAAAAAATAAAAAGAATGATAACTATTTATATTCGGAATCAGATTTGGTCCTGATAAAGTAAAAGCTTTGGAGTCTATTGGAACTTCAGCGAAATTCACATTTTAAATTCATTTGCCATTATGAAGAGCCTCATAAATATCTTCTGCAGTCAATAAATTGTTTCCAGCATCGACAAAACTCCTTATGACACATTTCGCTCCTGCTGACTCTATGCCATATTGACCACGTGACGGCATATTATAATCATACCTTTTAAGAAAGAATTGCTTTGCTTTGCAAACTTTGTAAATGGCTTCTAAGTAGAAGTTGCCATGATTAGATGATCACAGTTTGAAAATTTTGGACCCTAATACCAAAAAAAATTCCTATGAAAACCCTTTTGAGGGGTGTTAGTACATATGATAGGGATCTCATAACAAGTAATTTTGAAATCAGGGATTACCGTCCGCAAGACTTATTCAACATTGAAGTTTTTGCATTTAAATTACGAAACCTGAAAAATTGCAAAATTCCTCCAAAATTATTTGGCTGCCCTAAATTACCATATTATGAAGTAAAAAGGTAACAAATGATAAAAATACATCTTAAAACATTTATTTATTACAAAATAAATACGTTTTAAAGATAAACTAATAAATTCTCAAAAATGCTACATGTTCATTGATGGTCAGTGCCTCATAGCTAGCTACTCTACATTTTCTTGCTGTTATAATCAATGACACGCTTCAGGTGTTGACTGGAGTAGTCTGGATGGGTGTTCAATCTTTTGTATCGCTTCCAATGCTTGCTGAAATCCGAATGCAGTGCTTCAGTGGCTTGTTCACTGTATAGACCAAGGTTTTTCTTTTTCAGCTTGATGAACTGTGTCACATGGTGGAAAACAGTGTGAACCTTTGGAGTAACAGAGATTCCCAATCTCATGTAACTGTTTTTGAAGATGGTGATTTTTTCCTCATTGTTGGGATGTAAAGTTTTTACAAAGCATGCCGAGACAACTTCGTGAAAGTCTTTGAATGTCTGAATGAATTGAGATGGCTCAGAAGTGCTCTCATTTTTTGCCATTTCAGCCAATTTGTCAATTTTCCTCAGAAGCTTCATGCAATTATTGCCATTGAAGTACCCTCCATGAAAAGACTGATGTGCAATGAAGTTGGCCATTCTGTGGCTTTTAGCCATTTTTGCACTAAGCATTTAAACAGATGGTTGACCACCCCTAGCAGAAGATGAAGCTCCATAGGTGGGATGAACTCCAAAATCAGTGCTTGATTAGGACCAAAGATTAAAGGACTGTAGACAGCATTTTGGAACTCCTTGGATTTTTTCACATCTCCGCCACTACCCACAAAGCTTTGATGTTGAGCTCTTATAGCTCCAAAGGATTGGGGATTCCCACACAGAAGAAGCTTTGAAGAAAAAATATCACACCAACAGCAAGGGTGCTTGCTGCTATGAGATCGGATGCCACAAATAATGTTTGCAAGTTTCATATCGCAAGAAATTATTTTTTCGTCGAAAAATCTCTTGCACATTCCAATAATTTTCAGGAGTGTCATCAGTAACAGCCACAAGAAATTGCTTTTTCACACTAGTTTGCTTTGAGACTTGTGTCGTGAGTTTGGCAGATTTTTGGACAGGACTATGGGGCTAGGTTGTTTTCTTCCTCATCAACAACTCCAATGCTCACTTTTAAGAATGACCCTCCTCCATCAATACCTATCTTTGCAAAGTCAGTCTTTGAGGAGCCAATTTCTTCTTCAATCCTGTCTTTCAAGTCCTTAATGCTTTTGCAATGAACCACAACCCTTTTTTCGCCAGAATCCGAAATCTTCAAACTGCTGACAGTAAAAAAGTCCTGCAATTTTTGTCCAGACTCAGCAAACTTTTTTTGAAAGTTTGGTTCAACTAATTTTGTTGGGCTGATATGATTGATGAACAATCCAAGTTTCCTCATTTCGTTGTTAGACAATCTTGTATTCTGTTGAATTTGAACCGTATCCCCTGTTGAAAGTCTGGAAGGAAAAAGCTCTTGAGCAACAACACCACCTAAAAAAACGAAATCTATTAGCATTCTCTAAAGAAGAATGTGGTAAGTATACATTTTACCTTTTCTGATTGGAAGATGCATCCCACTCAATTGACTAAGTCGAATTGTTCCTCCAGGAGATGCTTCCTTGGATGCAACAATGGAAGATGCAACTTGTTCAGCTCCAAGGCCTCGTGAGAGAACAGAAAATCATTTTGTACAACGTTTTTCTGAACTTTTAGGTGGCTGACTGGTTGTTGCAGGCTAGTCTTTTTGCTCAAGTGGGTGAGTTTCTTTACCTATGAGCCTCTCAATCTGGCAGATCAAACAATCACAGGTGTTTGAACTTCGAGTTGCCGGTTTTATTTGGATGTCTTCAAACCTGTACAATCTTGGTTTACACTGTCTTGGTTTACACACATCTTAGGATCCCCATCTTCAAGCTTTATCAGTTTAAAACGACATGTCTGACATGAGGCAAGTGTCTGACATGAGGAACTCTGCAGTCATTGAAGCTCAGATCATTCTTAATGAGGCGCTAAATCCTTTGCTTTAAAAAGTCTGTCAGAACTTGGTCTCCTTTCTTCATGCAGACAATGCACACAGATTTTCGACAATCCTCATGGGTTTTTGCTGAATTATGCATTTTTGATGTACATTCTACGAATTTTTTTTCAAAACTATGATATTTATGCAGCCCTTTCCCGGAAAACAATCGCCGTAATTTTGTTGACATTATTTTGGTGATAAGAATTTAAAAAAATCACACTGGTGTTTTAAAATACACCAAATACCATCAAGTAACACTTTCTTTACCTTTTGATACTTGTTATATTTAAAAAATTTGAGTAAACTTGTGTCAGAAAAATTTTTCAGTAAAAGTCATAGCGTTTCATTAAGATAAAACTAATAAAGTCAAATAAGTCTTGCAGACTTATTTGACTTTATTAGTTTCTTCCCAGGAGTTGTTTTTGGTATTAGGATCCAAAATTTTCAAACTGTATGATGCGTTATCTGATTTAGCAAAAGGGTTTAAACAAAGAAAAGCATTTCTAACTTTGGCCAAAACAACATCAGCAAGACAGTTATAAAAATGTATTATATCAAAATTTTTGATTACAGTACTAATTATTAAAGCTGTAAAGTGGCTGTTGCTAAGCATATCTATGCCGTTGCTAGGGTATTTTTTTGATAAAAATTTGGCAAAATAAGGCTACTTCTAGGACTTCTGTAGGCTTTTAATCATCCAAGCACATGGTTTTTTTTTTAGATATTGGAAGATGAATGTTTAAGGAAATTAAGTAAATATACTGTTTACGGCAGACCTAAGGCCACGGATGTTATGGGTAATTTATCAAGGCGCGTTGAACGCAAAAAGTGATTTTTGGCAGGTTACTTCTTCCTAGATTATTGCATGCACATAAATTTTGTTCCAAATAATCAATGAATACCTTAGTACTTTTCAAAAACATTTAAGAAAGTTACATGCATAATGGTCTAAGGAGATATTAGAGCTCAGACTTTGCCTAGATTTCTCAGACAATGGCTCTTAAACGCTTCGGTAACTGTTGGGCGAATCTTTATTTATTAGCAATTTAGCTTATCGTTATCGCAATAATCTAGATCTTCCAATATTTATTAACGGTAATGTATTTGATAAGTCGTTTACGCTTCATTTTCTAGGATTAACTCTTACTTCCTATCTTTCTTAGAAATCATATACACATCTATTACAAAATTAGCTTCTGCTAAAGTGTCACAATTGCACGTTACTTGCAGAATGTTTAAAGTTGATTGAAAACATAATTTGGAATTTACCTGAAAATAAAGAAAGATAAGAACTTAAAAAGAATACTCTCAAAAATATTCAACCAATATATTTTTGGATAAAGCATATTCTTTCTTCAAAACGTGTAACAAAGCAAAGCTAAAAAATATAAATTAAGTATAATATAAAAAATAAAAATTACTTATAAACCAAATAAACAAAAAGACCAACTTATGATTAAGTGATTAATCTCAACAAATTCTTACTCTTAAGTTCAGAGTAGGGCAAAAAACCTATTTAGGTAAGAATGGTAGTTTAATACATATCGACCCATTGTAATTGACCCATGTGTAATTGTATTTGTAATTGCTTTGGTGTAGTTGAAATATTTCAATTACGTTTATTTTTCATGAATCTGTTTAATTTATTTTAATTAAATCCTTTTCCTGTTTACATGTAAGCTATAATGAATAAAAGTAAGTCGAATATTATGAAGTTGATTCTATCACTGATAAAGGTAGCTCAAAACCAAATAATGACAATGTAAAAATAAAATGCAAAACTTGTGGAGAGTTTGTTTCATACTCAATAAAGGCAAATTCAAACCTTTGTACTCACCTGTCGGTAAGTGAAACAATACCATGCAATTATAGCTTACAATACCATGCAATTATATTAATTATTACGTATACTTTGTAAAATTGAAAAATAGTTTATTAAAACAATCTACATTATACAGATTATGTAATTTTTATATAATAATGTTAAAATTATTCTGTAATTTATGTTGTCTTTCGATGAAGACACTACAGAAGTGCTACTGAGTTGCATACCGGATAGACTTGCTTGCTTCGCTCATACACAAGGTTGCATCAATAGTAAACTCTGTTCGCTAGTCTACAGTTTCCAGTGAAATTCTACACGAAATGGATTACAACCTCAGATCAGCTAATGTAACAGGTGGAACTCTTAATTGAAAATGGTGCGGTCAGTTTTGGAAGTGCCAGAAGATAAACTGAAAGAAGCAGTTAGAGGCCTTCTGGGACCTGAGACAAGCAGAACATTGACCACCCTCGAGCGCACATTACTGAAAGAATACGTTGAAATAATGCAGCCATTTGAAGAAGCAACCAATTGTGTTCAGGGTAAAGACAGAGTAATAATGTCCAATGTTCTTCCTAGTATACGCAGTTTACGTTTTAAACTAGAATCAATTCATTCTGCTTATTGCAAGCAACTGATCACTAATCTTTTGTTATCAATCAATGCTTGTCTCCATTATGAGACCAATGTCTTATAAATAACAGGAGCAGTACTGGATCCTCAATTCAAGTTGCATTGGTGCATGCGAAATAAAGTAGAATACTGCAAAAATACCGTAGTTGTAGAAATGCAAAAATTCTGCACTGTAAATGTAATCAGCTTGACTCGGCAGTCTCCGTCTGTACTTTTACTATCACCTGCACCTGCACAAATTCCTGATCAAGGGTCACAAGAAGAACCAAAAAATAAGAAACTGAAAGTTAATCTCTTTTGTTTTATGGAAAGTTCAGGTCAAAAAAAACAAGAGATACAGAAGGAAGACATATTGCTAAAACTTAGACACAAGCTGAATGATTATGTGAAGGCTCCATTACAGGAGTATGAATCTAACCCTCTTGTATGGTGGAATTCAAATAAGGATTTGTTTCCGCATGCAGTTCGAGCAGCAAGTGTTCTGCTATCTATTCCAGCATCATCTGCACCAGTAGAAAGAGTTTTCAGTATTGCGGGCAAGATCTATCGTCCAGAAAGAATCAGGTTCAAGGCCACAAATTTGAGACTTTGATGTTCATAAAATGTAACAAAAATTTATACTGACTGTTTTCTAATATCAATAACTTTGGCATTAAATAAAGCAGCACAACAAACGTGACTTGTTGTAACTGTTTTCTTACCAACAGTATTTGTAATTGAAATAGTAAGTATTTTGAAATTATGCGACACATTTGTAATTGTAATTTAATTGATCCAAATATAAAATCATGTAATTGTAATTGTAATTGGCAAATTTCAAAGTAATTGTAACTGAAGCTCATGTAATTGACCCATGCCTGATGTCCAGCAAGGTTTGCTTTAAAAACATTAAAAAGTTAGAGCTATCGAGGACTTTACGAAAGAATTAGAAAACTTAATTGTAAATGACACTGAAAATTTAAGCAAAGAGATTTTAGCCGATGTTGGGAAACTAAATATTCTTGACGTTGGGCAGTTTGTTTTTATAGCAAGGAGTTTTGTAAATCAATCAAATCAAACTGTTGGTTAAATAATCATAATAATTGATGATGGCACAAATTTTATCGTTTTCTATGCGATTGAGGTTTTGAGACATGATTGCGAGACTATAACTGTATTTGAAGTAAACAAAACTAGATGTTCTTTTGTAAAAACTTATAACATTTTTAAGTGAACGCCTCTGAGGTAGTTTTGGGTAACGGAAATAAGTACTTTTGCAGGCATTTTAATTTCTCAATTTTTTTCTTTAATACATAAAAATTTATATTAAGTTCGTTCATAAAAATTCAGCACTTCCTCTCATTTAAAACAACTTTTTTAACTGCATGAAACGGCTACATCTAAACATAAAAACTGCTACTAAACATGAAAAAATCAACGTTTTATGAAACTTCAAAAAGCAATACTTTTTAAACCGCTTCTAATTATGGTCTCAAATTTTCAGGTTTTTTGATTCGAAGGTATCCCCTAAGTTTTGAAGAAAATCCAATCAGTCTATAATATTTCAAGTTGCCTCATTCTTTTAAAAAACTACTCTTAAATAATAGATTTAAAGTTTTTTGCTTTGTGCTATTTTAAAAAAATCGGTCATTTGGATCCATAAAATTATAACTTGTAACATAAAAAGACTTTCAATAAAGACTAAAAAAGGATTTACTAAGGTTATTTTCTCGGTTCGCGAATCAAGAAAATAATTCTAATAAATGATATTTAAAATGTAACTAAACAGAATCATGGGGGATTAGCAACATTCTTGTTTCTTAATATTTACGCACAAGGAAAGAAAAATATTTAACAAGTACTTTTTTATTATCTCTCTAATAAAATTTTGACAAGAGTCGTATTATGTTTTACTAAAAGATATATAAATACCTTGAAGAGTTTTTTGTTCATAATTTTTCCTTATGTGAAAACATTTTGGTAAGTAATATTTTTTTTGAACACATATTTTCGTTGCTTATAATGCTACAAAGAACATGTTTTCAGTAACAAATGTTTGACAACATGGATATATCTACTTAAAATCATTAAATTTTATAAATTGCTCTCATTAAAGAACAAAATGCACCTAAAATTTGTTAAAGAAATTGCGAAGTAATAAATTTAAAACAATGATTTCATTTTTCTGGCTATTGACCAGGTTTTATGTATATTGTTTCAAGAGAATCTTTTCAAAACCAATGTTAAAACTGTATATGGTCTTAGTAATTTTTAAAAAGCAAAACCTTTCTTCGGTGGACATTTTTTCCACTACGCTGTAAAGTTTACATCTTTAATGGCATTTAAAAATTTTATTCTACGTAGCTTATTATGTAACGTAATTTATGCAAAATTTATATTATTCCTGAGCTAATTTGTAGCAATTATAACAAGTTCTTATAAAACGTAGTTTAGATAAAAATAACGAGCCTAATAATTTTCTATAAAAATGTGGTAATTTAACTTTAATTGCCAACAGTTAATTGGTCGAAATGTGAGCTTTAATAATAAAATATATTTATAATGCAGTTTAAAACATAAAACAAAAACACTATACACAGCAACTTTGATGAAATAATAACATGCGTATCATAGTTAGTATACTTGTGTGGCTTTTGTATGCTTTTTCTCAATCTGTCTGTGAGGTAACTTTTTTAATGTTAAATGTTTTTTTTTATAATTAAATAAGTTAAGGTTTTAATATTTATAAAGCTAAATCCGTTATAATAATAATATCTCCGTTACATATATATATATATATATATATATATATATATATATATATATATATATATATATATATATATATATATATATATATATATATATATATATATATATATATATATATATATATATATATATATATATATATATATATATAAATATATATAATTTTTTAAATATATATATATATATATTTAAAAAAAAGCACATGCATGTCATCACTACTGTTCCCATGATGGCATAGGGGAGGATGGGGTTGGTTAGCATCAAGGGTAACTTGACGATTTCATTTGAACTTGAAGTTTTCCCTGAGAAATGCCAGAAACTACGCGTAATCATCTTTATTAACCCCTTCGTGCAACAAAGCAGCAGTGTAGAACCTCGCGCATGCACATGAGAGATTTTGCGTTTTATGTGTTTTTTGAACCAAAAATTTTTTAGTGAAGTAAAAAATTCCTCTTTACTTCACTAACAATCATGTTACTTTATGAAAAAAAAAGGTTTTCTTAACTCGTCAATATTGCAACACACGTAACTCGTCAGTATGCCATCATAGGAAGAACTCATCATTTTCATTTAAACAAGGTATGGCTGCCTTGTTCAAAAGATAAAATTAACATAAATATTTCACTAAATGCGCAAAACCTGAAAATAAAATGCATGAAAACTTCATTTCTGCACAGTTAATTATAAAATCACAATCTTAAATATATAAAAGGATTAAAAATACATTAGCACATCCCAAAATCGATTTTTGTTGATTATAAAAGCAATATTTGTGCATAAGGGACGTATTTTTACTAAAACTAATGTAAAGTCAGCATTGACATGTTGGTCTAATCACTTTTTCGCAATAACCAATATTTATGAAAATATGACCTGTATGCCATCATAGGCGCCTTTCCCCTATTTGCCCTTTTTTTTTAAACTATTACCCTCTCACCAAATATTCTGTGAAACTTTAATTACGTTAATTTTAAAAAATCATACCTGCTTCATTAAAGTGTATATGTTAACTACTCTTTGAAGGATTTTGTTTCGCTTATGACTTGGTCGTGTCAAAGCACTGCATTATTTGTTGACTGTTAAATCAAATTGTTTTAATTAAAATTATGTATAAAAGTATCATACTCTTCAAATAATTAAAAAACATTACAAAAATAGCCAACTCAGAGCTCAAAGTGGGGCGGGATGCCATCCCGCCGCATTTTATAAAACTCTATATATAACAATTGTTTTAATTGATCAGATATGAAATAAACTTACTTATTTTTATTTAAATTATTTTGCTGATTTTATTGATATTTAAGCAGCTAATTTTAGATTATGTATGTTACCGAAGAACTTAATTTTTTTAAATTATTTATATTTTTGACTCTTTATATTTAACTAAATTACTTTTAAACCAAAGTTGCAAGCAAAATAATATGTTTTGATATAATTAGTCAAGCAAAGAGAAGAAAATGTATTTCAAGATGACAGGTATACTAAGTAAGCTGATCATTTGTCATGCAAAAAATTATGGGTTTAATAATGATCTATTGCCGTGTGCGAGTTAATTTTAACAAAACATTTTCTTATTTAATCCGATTAAACTTCTAATTAAACATTAATTTTTTTTTCTCTCTGTTTAATGATTAAAAATTTAATGTGTAAAATTGAATCATGTGGTGGATGTTAATCAAAAAATATTGATTTTGAATATCGTTGACTGAAGTGACTTGAAACAACAGGTAAGAATAAACATTAGTACCAAGTTTACTAAATAGTGAAACAACACCCCCACAATATAACTAAATATTATATTTTTTTGTTCATTTATCTCGAATAAAATGTGTAGAAACAATTTTTTAACTGACAAAAAAAAATTTTTCCCACTTTTTTTCCCATTAAAAATGTTACAAAAGTTACATTGTTCGAACAATTAGGTAAATTATCAAATAATATCTCTTGAGGCGTGTAAAAAAACATCCTAAAAGTTACCACACATCAATTTCAGGTACATATTGTTCTGATAAAACCATCATTTGAGGGGTATAGCTTGTCTGTATGCAATTTTTCCTCATTTAAAAATGACATTTTTTAACAGTCAATTAAGTTTTTTTCTCACGAACAATTCCTCAAAGTTATAAACGAGAGAATAATTGCAGGGGATATAAAACAAATTACGCACAAAAAGATCTAGAAATATGTATAAATAAATTTAAAAAATAAGGATTACCATCCAAGGCCGTAGACAACCTTTTTAGATGTTTGAGCTAAGCAAACTCCATATTTGGGTATCGTCATATATATGAGGAATGAGGAAGTTATGTAAAAAATAGCGGTGATTGGAGACTAGAAACAACAAGAACTCTAAAACGTTAGTCCCGTGCCCCAAATGTGAGAGCAATGATTTAAAATTGTTATATTTTTTTGAAATCATAAACTAAATTTGCATTAATTGACAGATTTTGAATTTCATTAATTATTCTCTAAGTGTACTGAAATTATGACTGAAATTATGATATAAAATTTAACACCCTCTCAATTTGAGAGGGCTATAAACTTTATAAGGTCATACAACAAGAGATTATTAAATCAAATTTGAAATTCGTCAATAAATATAACTTATGTTTAAGATTAAAAAAATAACAGAATTGATTCATTGCCCTCATATTTAAGGCTTGGGGGCTAACGATTAAATATATTTGTTGTTCCAAGTCTCCAATCACCGCAATTTTTTTCATAGCATCTTCTTTCCTCATATATGTGAACATATTGTGGTCAGCTCGGAATACCGCTCTAAAACTAAAAACAAAAACAGCCACGGGAAATCACTTATACCCCCATTTGAACTATAGATAATCTGGACCGTACCACTGACATGTTCAATTAAACGTCTTTAAAAAAATTTTAAAATTATTTTAAATTGTTGTGATAATGGCCTTTTGATACAAAACTCTACAAATTATTGACGAAGTCATTCGTTCTATACGACTTCACTACATTTTTTATAATCTTTATTGAAATCTTTATCATTCAGCAGCTATTAAACAATCTTGGTCTGGCATTCACTTTTCTTGGATCATAAAATTGGCTGAGGATAAAGACGTTGTGAATCCTCATTGCTTTAAAACATAATTTTTGGCAAAGTGAATGATGGCAGCAATATGTTATCATAATGAAACTGAAAATGCAGCTTTGACCTGTGAATATTTTTACGTTGTAGATCATTTTACTCAACAAATTTAATTGAGATTAAAAATTGTGAATACTGTTTTATTAAAATTCTCATTCATCTGCTTGAAAGATCACAAGCCGGCTTTTTAAAATATAAAAACTTGAGAAGTGAAGCAACTCTGCGCTAATAATGTTATAAAAGACGACCTTATGGAGTAGGTTTTGCATTTTAATAGTTCGAAAAAGTCTTTAAACAATTTAAAGGCTCAGTCAAGGTGGTTCATGCCCTTATTTTTAGTCAAAAATCAAAAAAAAAATTTGGGCTTTTTTTAATGCAAAATTTTATAATAAATTCAAATATATTATTGGAATTTATAAAAATATTGAACATGTTGACTAAAATTCCTTTTTATGCAACCCTATAAAAACGCTTAGCAACACCATAGCAACGACTCCTCAATATTGAAACAAACTACATTACAAGCTTGAAAACTTGCATTATCAAATTGAAAAAAGTGTTATTAAGACTGAAAAAGCAAGACAATAGAAAAAAAAGAAAGTTCTGCGGTAACTAAACACACTGCAGACCTTCCTAAAATTTTTTTTTTAATAATAATGCTACGTAAATGGACAATCAAAGTAAAACCGTAATGAATAAAAAGTGCACTAAAAGAGGAATTGAGAGAAGAAAGAAACTGCGAACCATTAGGAAAGAATTTGTGGAGGAAGAAAAACAAAGTGAAACTATACCAGCCTATGTAGCTGAGTCTCATTAATTATTTTATTGCATTTTTTTCTTTGTTTTTTAGTTTTAACCTATTTTCTTTTTTTAGTTATTTTCAGTTTTATATTTTAAATATCTTTCAATCTGATAGTCTAAATGATTTGAAATTTTCAGGGTATAATTGTAGTGGTATTGTGAAGGAGTTGAAGCAGAACCAAGGCAAAAATTTTTTTAAATGTATATTTAATAGCTTTTTTTGTATACACCTCTATTGAATTTTCGCCTTTTTTTACAACTTTTGTAATAATTTTTGTAAAAAGTGTAGGAAATTTCTGAATCTGCTTTAACTCCTGTGTAACTAGCTTATAATGATAGCCTGAAAGTTTTAGGTTCAAAAAGCAAATCTTTCTTACTTAATTTAAATTTTTTCTTTTTAAGCATAAAAGTATGAATAAATGAGGCAAAAATATATACACATTTTTATTTTATGCACCCCCCCTCCCCCAAGAATCTGAAAGTCCTAAAATATCTAAGAAATGAAGGTCCTTTTTTTATTTTTTAAGAGACGCAAATGTTCGAAACGAGCACTGGACATATTTTCGCGTGGCGTGAACTTCTTAGTTAAAAGCACTTCCGCGATGCTCTGTGACAAGACTGTTGGGCCTTCTTGGGGCACCTAAATAACAAAGAAAAAAAAAAAAAGCGATACAAAAATATTTCAACAACCCCCCCCCACCCCCCCAAAAAAAATTATGGATCCGTCACCGCATGACTGCATTCACTTTTAAAGTTCCTTTTAAAATTATTCTTGTTTATAGGAGCGCCGAATTGATGCTATGCACCAGGCGTCATGAAAGCTCTCAAATTGAAAACATTATTATTAATAGATGCATAAATATTGAAACTAAGTATTAAACTTTTAATAGCAAATGATTACTCTATTACTTATGTTAATCTAAACTTTTATGTAACTTTATATTTTTTTAATTTTTATTGAAGATTACATATTTCTGAAAATTACTTAATACGCAAAAAATAGCCGGGGCTATGTTTTAAAATTTATTATGTATAAAAAGAACGTGTATAATCATAGTTATAAAATACAGTTATTATGTTCTTATTATTATATTTGTTATTTTGACTATGGTATAATAGATAATAATTAAAACCAATGACGTATAATATATTATCACGTCATATTATTTCGTCAATGATAAAAACACTTATTTATTATTCGTTCCTTTAAATTTTAACCCCCGCAGATTTTTATCTGTTCCGGTAGCCATATAAAACGTAACTTTTATTAATAATCAAACTTTGATTAATTTGTAATTTAATATCTGCGGCCGTTGATCGATTAATGATAAGTGCATTTTGCAGGAGAAGAGTTTGAAAGTTTGGTTAGTTGCCATAAATCAGGTAATAATCAGTGGATCCATTCGGAACTCCGTCTCGACGGATTTTTCTCGGTTTTTCGGAGTTTCGTAGTTCGAGACAAATCGAGAAACTTCGACGAAACTTCGACGAAGTTTTTAGAAAATACCAATTTTTTATTCGTAAAATAATTGAATTCTTATTTTATTTCTACATGGTTTTTACAATTGTAAATTGTAATTTTAAAAATTGTTTCAAATGTAAGTGTTCTCTTCGTTTAATAACAACACTAATATACATCGCAAAGCAATTGGTAATGCACAGTGGGCCAGGTGATGATGGTGAAAAAAACTTCAAAAAAAGTTTATTCTATTCAAAACCATATATTAAAACATGCTCATACTTTTCCATTGTACTATTTCAAAAACTCTTTTGTGTATATTAGTATCTTTTTAGTATTAGTATTTTTTTAGATCCACAAAAATCAATTGCGGTATAATAAAATGTAATGCATAATAAAAAGCAAGAATTTTTTAATTTTTAAGCAAAGATATAATATACAGTAACTTTTAAAATATTATGCGAATGTGATATTAGTTTATATATTTTAACTACTCAATAGTTTACCTTTACAAAAAAAAAGTTTAGTCAAGATCATTATTTATAATATAAACAAAGACTGGTCGTAAAATAACGAAGTAAGTTTTTAACATATAAAACATATAAAACTTTCATTTTATACAAGTAGTGTCGTATTTTGTATGATCAAAATAATTTTGTCCACCATAAGCCTAAAATCCGGCCCACTGAGCATTGTGGCAAAATTGTGCAATAAAATGTTATCAGTGAAAATAAATAATAATAATAATTAATGTTTAATTATACTTACCTATCAGAATAAATAACTTAATAACTTAAAATGTGATAACTTTTCACAATTAAAATAAAATTAAAAACAAATATGGGAGGTCATTATCAAATTGATAATTTTTCTTTCATAGAAAAAAATGGTTTCGGAAGCGTGGAAGTACTTTAATAAAGTTGTGGTAAATGATAAGAAGTATGGATATAAGCGATTCTTTTATGACAAAAAATGTCATAAAAGAATTGCTTGTCCAGGAAGCAGCACAAACGGCCTTATTGGACATGTCAAAAGTTGCGAGAAAATAGATTTGAAACCATTCAGTTCCAGACTAGTTTTGACTAAAATGTCATTAAACGATCTTCTTGCCAAGTTGACAGCTCTTGATGGGTATTCGATTAGGTCCATAACTCAATCTGAAACACTAAGAATGCTTTTTGAAAATTACGGGCATAGTTTGCCTAAGTCAGCATCCGCAATTTCAGAAAAAATTAAGATGTTCCATGCTGAAGCCAAATACTTAATGATTGCTGAATTGGCTGCATTGAAAGCAAAAGGAGAAAAATTTGGACTAACAGGTGACGAATGGTGTAGCAATAGAGGTAGAAGATACTACAATTTAAATGTTCATCACGACAGAACGTATTGTTTAGGAATGATGAGATTGCCATCTCCTAGTTCTGCTGAAACATTAAACATTTTGATAATGGAAAAATTAAAAGAATTTGGTATAGATAGTGAAGATATTGCAGGTAAAACTACGGATGGCTGTAGTTGGATGGTGAAATTGGGTACCATATTTAAGTTTTCACATCAGATCTGCCAGAATCATTCAATTCATTTGAATGTTTGTGATTTGATATACGCTAAAAAAGATTGTCGCAAAATTGTGAACAAAGAAACTGAATCGATTATTGAAACAGAAACAGAAACTGATGGAGAGTCTGAAGGAGAGTTTCTTATTGAATATTCGGAGAATGAGATTGAGTATGAAGAAAATATCGAAAAAAATCTACAGAAACTTCGAATACTAATTAAGTTTTTGAAATATTCATCGTTTCGATATGAAGTTCTTAAAAGGAAAATACACGAAATATACGGATCTTCGCATGACAAAGGACTGTTGTTCGACAACCGAACAAGATGGAACAGTGTTTTTAAGATGATTAAAAGATTTCTGGATTGCTTAGAAGCTGTAAAAAAAACAATCGAAGAGCTAAACTGCTTAAACATGTTAGCTTAAATTGACTTGGATTTTTTTTACGCTTCCAAAACAGATATTCAAATTTATGCTTCAAAATTATTTGATCAACTATTTGCAACAAAAGAAAATAGTCTCCAATCAAAATCAGATGATCACGCTAAAAACAAACAAGAAGAACCATTACAATCGACATCTTTTTTCTCCGAAATTCAAGAAGTTCTAATTCAAAATCAATCAGCAGCTAAAAAACCAAAAAAAGTCAAGACCTTCACCGATCAGTTGAAAGAATATGAAGTAACTGGTGTGAAATCAGAAACAGTTTTAAAATTTGAACTAGCCATCCACAGAATTCAAGCAACTTCCTCGAAAGCAGAAAGAGTTTTCTCCTCGTCTTCCAGATTTGTCACAAAGTTTCGTAGTTCGCTTTCTGATGAAATGATAGATGTTTTGATCTTTTTAAAATATTATTTAAAAAGATCTTCAGTATAAATACTTTTTTTTTCAAATTCTTATTTTTATTTTTACTATAGGTGCCCCAACAAGTCTTTATTGCATAGCAACGCAGAAGGGCATTTAACTGAAAGTTCACGCCTTCTTCCTAACCGATGCCGGTTAGAAAGCCAATTATTAGATATAACTTGTTCGTTAAAAAATTGTGATAAAAAAAATATTTATGTACTAAGAAATATAAAAATATAAATTTTTTAAAATTTCATTATGAATTATAAATCGAAATATTTAAAATTAAAAATAAAAATACAAGAACAATGTTTAATTATCAAATAGAGAGTTTAATTTTTTTATCAAATAGATAGTTTAATTTTTATAACAAAATATTATCGAAACTCCGATTTTTTCTCAACTCCGACGGAGTTTTTTCTCGATTTCTCTCGACTTTGGATCCTTTGGTAATAATGAAAAATATTTTTTTTTTTAAACTACCTCAATCATAGTTTGATTAAATGGAAGATCTAACAAAATATAACAAAACTGCATACTTATTTCAAAATGACCAATTTTGCACTTATCGTAAATTGACCAATGGCCGCTAATATGTAATGTAGTGTAATATAAAGCAATTTTTTTAATTATGATATCACAAAAATATGTAAAAAAAATTTATCGAACAAGGTTTTTTAAATTAGAGTTTTGAAGTAAAGTAACAAACAATACCGACCATAATCTAAAACGCTTTTTTAAAGAAATGTGCAACATTGCTTCTATAATTTTGCAACCTAATTACTATTTTTAAAATGCTACTATATGCTATTATATATACTATATACTATATGCAATACAATATTCTCAGCAAGATTAGGATTTGTCATCAAGCATTAAATGTCATCATGTATTAAATATGTCAAAATGTATTAAATGTTTTAAAAAAGTTTCTTGAAATTAGTTTTTTTTTTTTAATATTAAACAAAAAATTTATCCTCAGAGTTTGAATTTCATCAAAATTCTTTTTGTTCAAAATTTATGAACAGTTCAAGCCAATAACTCCCTCATTTACCCAGAAATATAGTTTCCTACATTTTAGTTCAGTATGTATATAAAATTTTTAAAGAATGTTTTGGTTCTATTAAACTTAATTTGTTATAAGGGATTGAGTAGCTTGGCTTAGATCATTTTTAATTCTTCATTTTTATTGATGTTTTATATTTACATGCTAACAATTGTTAAACTATGTTTATAACTTTACAAATTATAATAAGCATAAGTTTTAAATGATTTTCTTTCAACAAATTTTTTAACAAAAAGCAAGTTGCTTTAATAATATTTGTGGTAAGGAATAGGGTTGCCAGATGTCCGGCTTTTACAAAGGATAACACAGTAAAAATTTTAATTCTTATTGGTTCAGCACTATTCTCCTATATTAAAGCCGGACATCTGGCAAACCTAGTAAGTAACAAAAAATACTTTTACCATTTTAAGATATGTTTACTGTGCTCATGGTGGCCACAGTCCAGAGATGTCCAGGAACGTCCTGGGTTTTTATAAGTGTCCTGGAATGTCCTGGAAAATTTAAATTTTTCAAAAATGATTTAAATTAACCTGAAATTTCTATTTTTCTAAATAAAGTTAAAAGATTAATAATAATATTGCAGTAATTTAATTTTTTATGTAAAAAGAAACAAAAAAATCAAATCGCTTTGATTTAATTTTAAACAACAAGAAAAAATTGTGATTTATTATTTCCTTTGTATTTAAATTTGTAATTTTATTTTGTAGAGTTTTAAGTCTTGCAAATTAAGTTATTGCATTTAATTTTTAAATTACTTTTGATAAACTGTTTAAATATTTACAAACTTAAGTTTAGAATAACGGGTGACAACTAAAAAACGAGACTGGATTTAAAGACACGTATCTCTTTAAAGAAATAAAATAAAACAAAAACGGAAAATGTTCTAGAAAGTATTTTTATTCTAGTTTTTAAATATATAATCAGTTGTTCTCAATTAAACCATTTCTTCTGGCTTTATCAACTAGGCCTGGTATAGACTGAGCTAGTCTCCGTATGAGCTCAATACCAATTTTATTAAGGCAATACTTGATTCTAGAACGTAATTTTTAAAGATTTTCTGCATGCCAATTATTCTTGTAGAAAATTCCTTTCAAAATACTCCAAAAATTTTCGATAAGACGACATTCTGGCAAGTTTGTAGGGTTATCCGCTTTCTCAACATAATGCACGTTTTCCTTGTTTTGGTACATAACTACTGTTTTTGCATAGTGAGATGATGCTAAATCTGGCCAGAATACATATGCACCATCTGAATGATACCTATTGATGAATGGAATAAGTCTCTTCTTAATACATTTATTTAAATAGATTTTTTGGTTTACAGCCAGTCCTCTTGGTACAAAATAAGGTTGAGAAATTCCATTTTCAGAAAAAGCAATCCATAAAAGTAATTTCTTCTGAAACTTTTTTTTTGCTTGGTATTTAACTGTAGATGGAGTAGATTTTACATCACTAGGAAAAAATATATCATTTCCATTGATACTGGAGTGATTTAACGTGAAATAAGGCTCATCGTCAATGATTGGTTTACGATTTTTGAATTTCTGACACAATCAACTGCACTTAGTTCTAGCTACTGCTTTTTGCTGGTCAGAGCGTTTTAGAATCGTCATTTTTTTTCTTGATTTAATATTTGTTCTTTTTTTTTTTTTTTTAATGTTTTACTAATGTGTTGCTGAGTACAGTTGAACTTTTTAGCTGCCTGTTGTTGAGAAACTCCGTCTTTATGGTTAAACATGAGTTTGAGCCTTTCAATGTTTGTCCTGGTCATTTTTTTAGCTTTTATTCTACTTCCTTTAATTCTTTGGTACCCAGATTCACTTTCAGCATGTTTAATTATCTTGTAGATAGTACTTTTAGGTATATTCTCAACTTTAAAGTGGTCATAAGTGAACTTCTTACCAGCATTTTTGTAATTTAAATAAAATTCATACACACGTTTCCTAACCTCTTCTTGTTTTGAATTTATTTTTTATTCATTTTTCTATAAAAAATAAAATCACATAAAATATTTAAAAACTAGAATAAAAATACCTTATAAAACAGTTTTCCAATTTTTTAAATCTTATTCCTTAAAGGAGAAATGTGTCTTTAAATCCAGTTTCGTTTTTTAGTTGTCACTCGTTAGTAAAATAGTAAAATTATAAATAGTAGTAAAATTATAAATAGTAAAATTATAAATAGTAAAGTTGCAGCATGTTTTTTTTTTTAAAGAAGACATTTAAAATTCATCTCAAAAGTAAAAAACATAAGTTATTGCCTCAAAAGTAAAAAGCATTATAAGTTAAGCTCATTGTGCAATTATTTTGCATTATTTCATCACCTTTAAAAACTAGTACAGTTCATTATTATTGAAAAGCCATTTACTTCTAAGACAATGAATATGTTATTTATAAATAACTACTAAAATTAGATGGATATTACATGTAGTTTTATCAATATTTTTTCAAACATTATGTGAAGAACTAAACTCACTATTTATATAAATGTTTTCTGATAGTAATATTGCAAAAAAGTTTCAGCCTAGTCAAACAAAGTGTGAATATATTACAAAATTTTAGGGTTGCACCATTTTTTATTGATTTTTTATATAAAAAAAAATATTGTTATTACCTGTTTTTGTAATATCATTTGATGAGTCATTAAATCGGACTATGCAAAAAGAACCATAAATCATATCAGATTTTTACAAGATATCTTAATGATTTTTAAGAGGTGCAAATTCAGAGCATTTATTAAAATCTTTTATTCAAGGTCTTGACTTACCATACAAAAAATGATTTAGATACCTTAATATAAATTGGTAAACCAGTTGAATGAAATATAAATATGAGCTTCTTACATTTACCCAGTGGGCATTTCGACGTCGAACGAACGTCAAGCGGCGTCGGATCTCGACGTCGGATCGACGTTGGGTTTACGTTTGAAATGGAAATGTTATTTGACGTCGGATAAACTGACATCGCGCGACGTCGGCATTCCGATGTAAATCCAACGTGTTTTTTGAAAACTAAAAAACGTTAAAAAAATTTTGTTTAAATATTATATAAATATTAAAACGAATAGTTATATATTATAAAAAATGTGTACTCGAAAATGTTAATAGTTAAAAAACTATGCTAGTGCATCATACAAAACCTCATGATGTTTTATCAACCATTATTCAAACTTTTTTCCATTAATAAAAAAACACGCTTAGTTCACATAATTATTGAAGAGCGCAATTGCACACTTATTGTTGGGTTTGGATTAAATTTTCATCAGCGATGTCTTACGACGTTGTTCCGACGTCGTTTTAAGGACGTTGGATTGACGTCGGAAGACGTCAAAAGACATCGGAGTACGTTAATATTATGACGTTGCCCGACGTCTTTTTATCGACGTTGGATCGATGTCAGTACTGCGACGTTTTTTGGACGTCTTTTATAAGATGTCGGAACAACGTCAAAATACATCGAAACGACGTCAGGAGATGTTGAGATAAAGACATCGCCCGACGTCATTTTACTGACATCGGAACAACGTCGGAATAGGTCTTTTGACATCGCTGATGAAAATCGTACGTAAATCCGACGTCGGATTGACTTCGGGTGCCCACTGGGTAATATACAAAAAGCTTCTTTTGGCTTATAAAAATAGGCAAGTCCTAGCTCAAAAGATGAATTTATTATTTTTATTATAACTTTTGAGTTAAAATTTAATGCAAATGAATATAAAGAAAATACCTGCCACAATATATGCATTCTAAACAACTCCTATTGAGACATTTATAAATATGTTGAGACTCCTATTAGTAAATTTGATTATTGATATTTGAATATTGATAAATTGTTGAAAAGGATTGCATAATATGAGCTATATGAACAAAGAAATCAAATTTTGCTAAAATAGCAGTTAAAACAATTTGGTAGCTCATGTACAAAGGCTGCTAAGTCTTTGGTAGAGATTCCCAAAATCTTCATGTTTTATAAATGCTCTGCCAAATATTAACAGCTCTTAAAGCCTTTTCATCATCAACCCATTGAGTAACACAAAATAGAAATTGATTACTTTCAGTCACAACAAATCTTTTATAAAGATTTTTGTTTAACATTATCGTTTCTTTACTGTATGTAATATCATAATGAAGTGTGAAATGTTTCTTTTATATTGAAAAGATTTTAAAAATAGAATTGTCAAACGCAATTTAAACATTAATTTATTGAGAATATGCATAATGTTTTAGATAACAATTTTATCATGATTGTAATATGTAAACTGTACTTGTAAATCTCAATCTTGAATTAATTCTATTATTATTTTAGATTGTTCTTTATTAATATTTGTTAACCGGGTAATAGGTTAAACATCAAAATTTTGATGTGCTTCTTGTGGATGAGATGTATTTGCAAAAAGCAGCCCAATATCAAAGTGGTAAATATGTTAGTGAAGATCAGAAAGTAATCATCATCATCATTTTCTTAATGATTAATATGGGCCTAATGTCAATTTAAAATTTTTAAGACTGGTAAAAAAAGATTGCAAACTTAAGGAGTGTACAACCTTAATAGAGAAAATGTGGTCTCCACACAGCTCATGGAAGCTCATATTTGGACATGTGGTCTCCACACAGCTCATGGAAGCCTAAAAACATCAATCAATAAATCTCAGGGAAAGCTTTGTGAAAAATTGAAAGCAATGTGGAAGTTTATGAATAAATGTCTTTTACAGAGAAAAAGCTGTGAAAATGTGCGATGAAGTTTACCATTTACCTTATTATGGCCATCGTTGGTATGAGAATAAAAACTGTTGTGGACATGCAGTGAGTTTTTTTCTTGGGTATTCAAAATTTATTGAACACTTGCAAAGTTTACCAAAACCAAAGCAACCTCATGGGAAGTGGTTTAATATTTTAAAAGACGCAATAAAAGATCCTTTGTTTATTGCTAAATTAAAATTTATTTCTGATAGGTTTTCAAAGCAATAAACTAATGGTCGCATTTTTATTTGATACTTTTAAAAAAAATATTAGTTAACATTCTCAGTATGTTTTTATTGAATGATGTATTTGAAAAATCTGATACAAATTAAAAATAATGAAGCTAATTTTATCAGATATCTATGTTATACAAAAGAGAAGATATCGTTTAATATTGGTCTGTCTGCCTATATGGAAGTTCAAAAATAAAAAAGATTATCAACATCAAATGGAAGCACAATTTCAAAGTTTTACAAAGGTGTATGCATGTTTTTGTCTTCACTTGCAACTTACATTTTAGAAAAATCTACTATAAAATATCTTCTTGACAGGTTTTTTATCTTGTCTGGATCCAATTAAATTAGCAGATAACAGAGAACTAGAGTGTAACAAAATAAAGTTTTCTAAACTATTGCAAAAATTAGTGGCTTTTGGATAATTTAAAATCAAAAGTTTGTGACAAAGCAAATGAAGAGTATTTTCAATTTATAATAAACGTTATTAGTAAACATAACACAAAGTTTTTGTCAATCAAAAAATATAAAGATATTTTTTTAGATATTTTTCTTGGTCAGCATATACCTGTAAATTGATATACGTCTCTTTTGAATTTTTTCATAATTTTATTTTTCTTGCCTTTGTTAAAAATTTTGCTTTCACATCACATCATGATGACATGTCGTGTCATCAAAGCAACAAAATACTGCAGATATTCCAATTACTAGAGAAATATTAGAATCTGTAAAATCATCTAGAGTGCGATATGAAGCTGCTTTAGGAAGTGCAAAAAAAGTTATCAACTGTAAGTTTAAATAGAAAAGCTGTATTCATTAAAATTGATGACATTGTTTAAATAAAGAAGCTAATTCAAGCGTCAAATGATAATTTAATAAAAGAAGCAGATAGTTATGCATTAAATGGAAAGGAAATAAAAGAATCAAGTTTTATAGTTACTTCAAATGATTTAAGAAAGTAATCAAAAGATAAAATTCTCAAATTGCTAGAGCTTGATGTATCAGTCTTCTCCATTTGAAGTTTACCGCCAACGCATGATGAAGTGCTGGCCGGACAATAATTATTTGTCCGGCGCACGCGGTTTTAAAAATATTTGTTTTTTGTACCTCTTTAATTAGAATTAGATTAAAAAAAAAGATTTATTGCAATTTAAAAACACACCTAAAATTTTTTGACGAGCGAATAAAAAAGCGTCAGACGTAGTATTGGCGGGCCTGTGGACGAGCGCAAAACTGCAAGAGTGCAAAAGCGCTGGTCAAACAGAGAAGACTGCCATTTTAGTTGGGGGAAAATAAACTTTCGTTCTGAAACGAAAACAATGACAAAACAAAAAAGTCTTTAAAATGCCCAAGAGTTGTTATGTCTTTAGGTGATTTTTGATATATATATATATATATATATATATATATATATATATATATATATATATATATATATATATATATATATATATATATATATACATATACATATATATATATATATATATATATATATATATATATATATATATATATATATATATATATATATATATATATATCTGTGTAAGTGTGTGTAAATATAAATGATATAATATATTAAATATATATATATATATATATATATATATCAAAAATCTATATATATATATATATATATATATATATATATATATATATATATATATATATATATATATATATCAAAAATCTATATATATATATATATATATATATATATATATACATATACATATATATATATATATATATATATATATATATATATATATATATATATATATATATATATATATATATATATATATATATATATATATATATATATATATATATATATCTGTGTAAGTGTGTGTAAATATAAATGATATAATATATTAAATATATATATATATATATATATATATATATATATATATATATATATATATATATATATATATATATATATATATATATATATATATATATATATATATATATGTTTTGTAAGATGGTTTCGTTATTTTGAGTCAACTCTGGTGACTAAAATGGTTTTGTTGTTTTAAACGCACAAGTCACAACTTGTGTTTTCAACTTTGTGCACAGCACAACAACAAACTTGTGTTTCCAACAACAAACGCACAACTTGTGTTTTCAAAACAACAAAACTAGAACTTAACTTCGTGTGAAAAACTTCCTGCATCTAGCCAAAGCCAAAATATTTAGAAGCATCTAGTGTTTCGTAATTATCTATAGCCTCAAAAGAAAATATTATAGGACTTTTTATTAAATAATTATAAATGTCATTGTATTGAACTCATGGTCATTTAGTTTGATCATCTTTTCAAATATTTGTAAGGAACTTGTATAAACATCGGTTGATTCCAAGGATTGCAAATGTATTTATATACCTTTCTGCGGCGTAAAAATCTAATTTTTTCAAGGCAAACCGCTTTATTAACTTAACTACTTAATGGAACTAAGGCCTGGTACACGTTTTTCCGAACGAAAATCCGAATTGAAAAAACGAATAAGTTTTTTCAATTACAATATATGTAAATTTTTTCATCAAAAAGTATGACATATTTGGTATGTATGGAAAGATTATTTTAACCACTATTATAATCTGGTAAAAGTAATACGGCTATAACAAATCGTCAAGCGTAGTTTCATTTAGAAAAGATGCAATTTTTAACATAAAGTACCTTGGTGCTTGGTTATAGATAAGTCTATGAGCTTAATTTTTCAATGAATGTAACTTGACATTTTTAATCAAAAATTATTGGGAAAATTATCAATAAAAAACCATTTTTGTATGAAAATTGAAGTTACTATTTTCAATAACTTACCTAAATGAGTATGTTAAACAATAATGTCACGTTAGATTTAGATAGCCTATGTTAGTGTTAATTTTTCTACCAAAGCCGTTTTTGCATAACTTTTAGCCCCATTTAAAAAACTGT
>NC_061158.1:36652083-36717083 GCF_022113875.1 Hydra vulgaris | reverse complement strand
TTTAATAACATTATTGTTCGGCAATATGGTTTTTTTAAAACAATTATTATTTTTGAATTTTTTATAAAATTTGGCTTCTTTTGAGTACCAGGTTGACCTACTTTTGAAAAACGTTTTTTCTCCAAAATATCAGGGAACTGGTAATTTTCCCAATAAAGTTTCGCCCTTTAAATCTATCACAATCATTCTCATATTTGATAGTATCACTATACGGGATGTAAAAAATTTTTATGACTTACCCTAATATATATATATATATATATATATGGTGATGATAACAATAGTATTAGTAATAATAATAATTTAATGTTTTATATTATTTGTATTATAACATGATGAAATTTTTTAATACAGTTTGATCTTATCAAATGCAGAAATGAATTTACCTGTCTTACTTATCCAAGTTTTTGTACAGATGATTGCGAAGCAATCGCAGCATTTCAGTATAATCCAGCAAAAGAAAAAATTTACATACAATTATGGGTAAAAGCACCAAACCAATATATTGCTTTTGGCCAAAAACCAAGCAATAACGATAACTATATGGTATTTTATTTTTTATTTGTTTATTCATATATTAGAATATTATTTATAGTATATATTAATTTGTAAAAAGACATAGACAAAAAGACATAGATTTTGATTTGCTTCAAGCACCAGAAGAGTTCACTACACTCTGATTATGCACTACATATTCCAGCACATATTCATCAGTTAGGTTTCAGCTATAACTCTGCTTCCTTCTATGGTTAAACAAAATTAATAATATTTTTCATAACTTGTTTACAAATATTCAGTTTTACTTACGGTTTCCAGATATCCGGCTTTTGCGAAGGAAAATACTGGGCCAAGCTTTTTTTTATTGTATTCTTCTACGTAAAAGCCGGACATCTGGCAACCCTAGTTTTATTTATTGTTAATTTATTTTTATAGATTAAAATTCGAGGTCAGTACTGCTACTATAAAAATGGCATTTTGTTAGGTAGCTTTAATGGAAATTTGTTAGATCATCCCTCAAGTCCTGAATGGTATTCAGAAGTGAGTAATTTTCTTTTAAATCAAAGGTTGCTAAATTAATTTGCAATGTTTTGTAAAAATATAATATTTTTATAAATGATAAATACTTTTTAAATAATAAATATTTGTAGAAAATGAATATTAGTAACTTGATCACAACTTTTTAGATATTTTGAGAACATTTAAATTTATGTATATGTCCGAAACGTTTTAACATGCCAACACAATAAAGTTTGTTAATATTCTTTTGTAATAAAATGTTTTAATACAAACAATGCGCTTTAAAACTAAGCAATGATTTACTTTTATTGATCGTTTATAAAAAAAAATTATTTTTTAAATTATATAAAGTTAAGTAAGTTTTATTATATAAATAAAAATATAAATGAGTTTTTTATTCTTTAAATGTAAATCTTTTAAAACTATTTGTACGATCAATTTTATAAAAATAAGACTTTTAACAACAACTGTGTTTTCAATAAAATTTAAAAAGTTAATAAAATTAATAATCAAATAAACATACAGGAACTTGCATGCAACTAAACATAAACATATATATATATATATATATATATATATATATATATATATATATATATATATATATATATATATATATATATATATATATATATATATATATATATATATATATATATATATATATATATATATATATATATATATATATTATAGTAAAATAAACCGTTGGACTTAAGAAATATAAAGTTATTAAATGTATACATAGTATGCAGTTTGGATACTTATCTATATAGACTGCTGTCTGCTGGTCTGGTGAATTGCTGAATTTTTTTAAACATTATAAAGACACTGCTAAAAGAAATAGTCTTTATAATATTTTTACAGTAATGCATTGATTTAATTATTTCTATTGTTTATTTTACTGAAGAAGAATTATTTTAAGTATTTTAAACTTTGCAAAGTACAGAAACCATTAAATGATTATAGTATATTAGTATATAATACCATGCCAATTTAATACCAGACTTCAAATCTTTCAAGATTATTTCTTTCTTTGATACAGCAACCATCAGCCATTGAAATGGCTGATGATTGCCGTATAGGCATGAAACTTAAAGTACCATAGAAAAAGTTGTTTTTTCTTCATTAATATATATATGTATATATATATATATATATATATATATATATATATATATATATATATATATATATATATATATATATATATATATATATATATATATATATATATATATTTATATATATATATATATATATGTATATATATATATATGTTTATATATATATATATATATATATATATATATATATATATATATATATATATATATATATATATATATATATATATATATATATATATATATATATATATATATATATATATATATATATATGTATATATATATATATATATATATGTATGTATGTATATTAAGTTGGGAGTTACTACAAAAAAAAAAGAATAAAGTTGTAAAGCAGGGAAATGGTTGACAGAAGATATAAAGTGTTGTAGGTTGTATGAGTCAGGAAAACATGAAGATGGGAGAGAGTTCTAAAAGGTTAAAATGCTGAGAAAGAAGCTAGACAAATAAAAGTTTTTAGAGCATGCAGACACAGATTCAGTAATCGAATGAGACCTACATTTACAATGAATTTTTGGACTTTGTCTAGAAGAGAAAATGAGATGAGATGGTTCCCATTTATTAATATAGGAATGTCAACAGTATTGCGATAGTTATTTTCAGTAAACAACTGAGTTTTATTGGAGTTAAAACTTACAAGTCACTGTGAGCCCCAATTTATTACAGAAGTGAGATTAGATTTAAGATCGACTTCCTGTTTTAAGCAATCGAAAAAAGTTTTTGTTAAGACAGGAGTATAAAGTTGAATTATAAACAAAATGAGCTACTTTGTTTATGAGGTTGTCTAAAAGATCATTGATAGAGATAAGAAACAAAACAGGACTAAGGATAGAACCTTTAGGTACCCCAAAAGTTACATTTCTTTAAAAAGTAACAACTTACTATTAATGGTTGTATCCCTAAGGTGTTACACTAGACTTGTAGACAACATAATTAGTATGTACAATAAAGAACTGAATTAAGTTGATTACAAACAAGGTTTTTTTTTTATTAAGGGAATTAAAAATACTTTTGGTTCATCTACATTTGCTGGTTAAGTACATTGAAAATAACACAACAAAAAAAATCAAAGATGAATCTTGCATACAATGAAATGTATTATTTATGTTATATTTACGTAAAACATAAAATAATATAAATAAATTTACATAAATTTTAAAGTTTTATTTACAAACACAAAAGTTTAATTAAAAGAAAAACTTTATAATTATAAAAGTTATTATTATTTTTTTTAATTTACAAATGCAAAATTTACTAGATATTAAAATATGAAATTCGATGTAAAAAGCTTTAAGTTTTAAATTACTAAATTGTTTAAAAAATTAAATGTTCAAAAACTTTCCATACAGAACAAACATAAAGTGTTATTGACAGCCATCAAATAAATAGTTATTTTAGCTGTTTAAAAAGAGGATCGTGTAAACCGTCAAAAATATTTTTTCATAAAAATTTTATATCTATTAATAATAGTAAATTTAGTTTTAAAAAGTTTAAACGATTATTGTTAACATAAATGACTAATATAAACTGTACTATTAGTGTACATACATACAAAAATTAAATGCAATATCAATATTAGTGTACATATTGATTATATGATTTAAGTGTTCAAATCACTTTTTCTCAAAATGTTGAAAAGTGTACATACTTTGTTTTGGCTCCAAGCCCTCGATATATCGAGGTCTTGGAGCCAGAAATCTTTGATCATACATCAAAAATCTAATACATCACACAATTTCATGTTTTTTGACATAATGTTATTATGTAACATAAAATTCTGTGACGAGTTAGATTTTTGATGTTTGATTGAAGATTTCAAATCGATTTTTCTCAAAATGTTGAAAAGTCTACATACATTGTTCTGGCTCCAAACCCTTAAATATAACACAACAATAGATGCTAATAAAGATATAATAAAGTATTATTGTTCCATCCAGAAATTTAAGATAAAATAAGATGTGGCATGTTTCACATTTTATTTTAAATTTTTGTAAAATAAAATGTGGAACAAGCCACATTTACCACAAATTAAATGTGGAACAAGTTTAATTTCGTTTATTCTCAATAGCACAAAAAGAAATAGATACTTTATCTATTAAGTACTTCTAAACAAGGTAAAAGTTAAAAACACAAGTTAGAAGAAAGTAAATTTGTAACTTATTTATTTTTAGAGATAAGTTATTAAAAAAACATTAAAGATCAAAACAGTTAGAAGAAACTTAAAGTAAACAGCTAAATTACAGAATTAATTAGAAGTTAGAAGTGACATTCTGAACTAATAAAAGTTGAACCTTTAAACATTATACTAACAAAGATAAATCTTTAACAATGACTCTTGGGGTAAAATAAACAAAAAAAAGTTCAAATCTTTGTAAAAGACATAAGTATCAAATGTCATTTGGGCTAAAGTGGAAATCTAAACTTTAAACTCAGCAGTTGAGGTTAGTATATTAATCTTAATTTTAGGAGGGATGAGGATTTCAAAAATTTTAAACTTATAATAAAGTTGATTAAATAAAATGTACCAGATGGATAGGAATTATATTCCAATATTAAAATGGTATTTAAGAATTTTGATTTTTCAGAAGTAAAATTTGTTGTAGCGGCAGATATTAGGTTGTTTAAAACTTGTTATGAAGTTTTACTAACCTCAATAACCACGGGAACTATTTGTAAATGAAATTGGTTTGTATCTAAAAAGAAAAGCTAAATCCAGAGCTTTCTACTCTTTTCCAAGACTAAAAAAATACAAAGAATTTGGAAACTAGAACATCAATGCTCAGGAATTTAGCAATTGCAATATTTTTCTTTCACTTTTTAGTAGCGATGACATGTGAAAAAATTTTTCCATCTTTATGTATAGTTTTTAATTCTTAAAAACTGGCATTTGTTTTGTGAGTATTTTTCAGCTATTGCCTCGTATTTATACCTCTATACCTATAAATCGCTTTAAGCGCAAAAGCGCTTAAAGTTGCAGTAGAATAGTCCTTGCAGTAGAATTAAAGTTTAAAGTTTAAAGTTTTACAGCTTAAAGTTGCATTGGTGACTCCTTTAAGTAGAATTAGCTTGTGTGAACTTAATATTGAGCTTTACACATCTACTTTTTTAAGTTATAACTCAAGAGTTGTAAGTTATTACACCTTGTTAATATTTTTGTGACATTTCTTGCTTGTGAAATATGAGTAGGTTTACGCTTTTTACTGATTATTTTTTAAAAGGGAGCTCTCCAATTTTTTTGATTTCTAGTTTTTGTTTCAAGTGACTCATCTTTTTAAGAATGTTTTATTTGTATAAAATAATAAAATGGTAAAATACCTTTTTATTATTTAAATTATAAATCCGGAAATTTTAGTACATTATATAACTTTTATTTAGTCTGATGGAAAAGTAAAGGATGTTAATTTGATCGAGTCAAGTATTGATTCTGATGGTTCAATGATGTGCAAGTAAAGATTTTATGTTTTTATTATAATTTTTTTTAAGGCTAAAAAAATATTTTTAAAAAATTTTGTTCCCAAAATAGTTTTTTTGTCAAATTTTGTTAAAAAAATTATTATTATCTGTTTGGCAACAATAATTTATTTATAACAAGTAACTTATAAAGAAAACAAAATATGTTAAATAAAATGAAAGTATAAATGAAATGAGTCAGTTGAACACTTTTATTGCCTTTAATAGATAAAATGGGTAAAAATTTTCTTTACCTTATACAAATAGATAAAGAAAGTAAATTTTCTATTTACCCATTTGAGGCAACATTTTTGAGCGAACAATGACAGGCTATAATTCTTTTTAGTTTAAAATAGAAATAAAAGTGAAACCATTAATTGTTGACCAGCCTTTATGTGGCACATATCCATATAAAATGTAGGTATATAATTTGTAAATACTTTTGAAGAAAAAATATTTATTTAAACCAATTATACAAGTGTTTTATGGTTTTGACAAGCAAAGTCACAAAGTTTATTTAGTGCTTTTTGTTTATATTGTAGTCCCTGATTAAAATATAATTGCTTGAATTTAAATAGTTGTAGATTGATTGTCAGTAAATTCTTTGATTGTAAGTACATTGTAGTTTTGATGAACTCTACTAAAGAGTAAATAAGTAATTTAGGGTGTTATTTTTAAGGATTTTTTGAAATAATGAAATAAAGGTTATATACTTTTTGGTTATCAATTACATTGTTTTTTTATCGTTCCAAGGATAAGGAATAATTCCCACTACAGTTAAGAAGGCATTTTTTAATTTTGCAATTGCCTTTTTTAACATCTCTGAAATTCTTATCTTTATGAACAAAGCTGCTGCATGAACAAAAAAATTGAGTTCAGTACTACTGCTCATGTGGTCTCCTACTAAACTTAATATGTAGCTGCTAGGTAATCAATAGTTGCAAATAGTTGCATATCAAATTTATTGCAAGTTGGAGAATCAGCTACATTGCATATTTCAGTTATAATTTTATTTGCCTGTTGTTTGTGTATTCTGTAAAAGAAAATATGCTAATGCCATTTTTAAAAAACTAATCATGTGCAATCAATAAAACTTTAGTATTTTTTATTTGTAGCATCTGTTATCATAAAATACAAAAAAACATTGCTAATTATTTAAAAAGATTTAATAATATTTGAAATTTTCTGAATTTCCATTCCAACTCAGCAAATTTGACATGCTCATGAAATATAAATCAATATAAATCAGCCATAAATTATTTTTCTTTTTAAATTTTGCAAGAACTTGATGAATAATTTATTCTGAGCACTTGATTCAAATTAATTATCATGTTTATCATAATTATCATGAAAAAAAATTATTAAATAATGTTGTAATTAAAAAAAAAAAATCATAAAATCGATAGGTATACTTATTCAATATACTTATCCAAAAATAAGGAAATTATACATTTAGAATCTATTTAATTTTTACAGGTATGTTTTGTCTGCTTTTAATAATAAACTAATTAATTTAAATTAAATATATATTTTTTCGATTTTTCCCATACTGAAGTATTGCAATCTAGGCAAGTATTTAAAAAAAAAAAAAACTAAATTAAATACTTAAAAAAAAGTTTACTAAATTGTTAAATGAAACAACTAGAGTTTAATGGCAATGAGTATTGCAGAATAATGCATGGCATAAAAGGTTGTGTCAGCAAAAAAAAAAGTGTTTATCTGTAAAAAAAACTAATATATAATATAACCTGTGTAACCTTCTTATTTTTATCCATTATCATGTAACCTAAGCTTCTAATGATCTTTTTTAAGAATATAGATTAAAACAATTAATGACGAAATTTGACTGCTCATTTCAAAATTACAAGATTAATATTTACTGCAAACAAAATCATATATTAACATGTCTGCCTGAATCTAGGAGATGTGAAATTTTTTACTAAGGAATGAAAGATATTAGCCAAAGAACAATCACAACAAAAAACATTTCATGCAAATATTTTTTCAAATACATTAAATTGTACACACACACACACACACACACACACATATATATATATATATATATATATATATATATATATATATATATATATATATATATATATATATATACAAATAGTATTGCGTACTTTAGTAAGCAATCTGACGTCATACTGAAATAGCCGGCTGCTGGGGGCTTCAGTACATACAACGACTGACAAATAGCCTGACTCGCAGTGGAGTGCTGCTACATCGACTGAGGGTTTGAGATGGGGAAGCAAACGTTTTATTTATCATTCTTCGTTTTTTTCTTCTTCTTTTTCGAAAATATATATATATATATATATATATATATATATATATATATATATATACTTTTATACATTTCTTATTTTGAAGACCAAATTAAGAAATTATATATATATATATATATATATATATATATATATATATATATATATATATATATATATATATATATATATATATATATATATATATATATATATATATATATATGTATATATATATATATATATATATATATATATATATATACACACATATATACAAATTATCATTGACATACTAAATGCAGGGTGTTTGCTATGTTTAGAATTGAAAGACCTCTTCAAAGTGGTGCAAGCGAATACTTGTATGATCTTACAGATTCATTATTAACAGCAATAGCTTTTGGTAGAGTTAACAGTAAGTTTGTTTATAAAAATGCTTAGAATAAACATTTGACAAAAATGAAATATTTTTCAATTTTTTTATTTATTTAGAATATGGGGTTCCTTTATACCACTTTAACAAATATACAAAGTCTCAAACACCAATGAATTTCATTTCAACAACTAACTCTATAATTAAACAACCATCTACAACCATGTTAAACACAACACCATACCAAATACCGAATACTGAAAATGCAAATATACCTTTTACAACCAGCACTGTAGTAAAAGAACTAGTGACACTACAAACTGTGGGACCAGTAGCAACAAAAGTTATGAATGAGGTAAGTTGGTTTGTTAAGATTTTTATTTACTATTTCTTTATGCAAAGTTTACAAGTATTAGTAATAATGGTAATAAAAGCATTCTAAACAAAATCAAATGCATGTTAAAAGTTATTTATGATTTACATAATGAATTTATTTTCATTTTTTTTTTTTTTTTTGCTGAGTTTATCACCCCAAAGTCAAGGAGGCCACTACAGTCCCTTATTTTTTGAATGTTGTTACAACTTTTTCTCAAACTTTAATCTCAAAACATCTTACAAAGAGAGCACTCAACCACTTCACCACGATGGCATTGTATTTTAAATAAACAATGTGATGTTTTTCTAAATTATAAATTTGGTACTTAATAAAAAAGTTTTCTTTTTAAAATGTTTTTGTTTTCATATTTTTATATATCTTACTATTTATTTAACAAAACACAATAAAATACCAGTTAAGTACACTAAAAACATCCAGTATAAAAAAAGTAAAAAAATAAATACTTATAAATAACAAATAACGAATTATTTAACAAAACTAAATATAAAGAAAAGTATAAAATGAATAATAATATATATCAACATAATCTTAATAAATATTTATGTATATATTTAACTATAAGTTTGGCAAATAAATTGATATTTTATTATAAATCTAAATATTAATTAAATTTAAGTTCAATTAATCGATAAGTTTATGTAAAAAATTTTGGTATAATAGGCAGTGCATTTTTTTATTTCCCTTTTTTCTAGTTTGATCCTAAAAAATGTGGAATTCATTATAACTGTTTTCTTCAACCAGACAGTTGTTCAACAAATTGCATAGCTGCTGCATCTTTTCAATACATTAATGATAGAAAGATTGTTCAGTTTCAACTTTGGGCAAGAAGTTCACAGATGTGGGTTGGCTTTGGACAAAGATTACCAAATGAATTAGGGAATTTTATGGTTTGAAAATAATTCTTTATGTTTTTTATAAAATTTTTCATATCAGTTACACTATCATGCTAATATTTTACAGTAAATGTTAATATAAATGTTTATGATTTATGACAAATGTTTTACAGTTACCATTTATTATAAATTGTAAATGTCAATTTGTTGCATTCATTTTGGGTGTTTTAAATTTTGAAAAATGCTATAATTGTATTATGATAGTTTTAATAATGTTATAATTTTTTTAAAAGTTAATTTAGATAATATTTAAAATTATAAATATATAAATAAAAAAGTGTATTTATAAAAATAGTAAAGTAATATATAAAACAATAAAAATAAATGTATACAAAAAAAAATGTTTTTAGTTTTATCAAAAACATTTAAATTATTGTTAAGAGAATTATTTGTGTTTAATTTAAATTTGTACATTACATACATAAAGTTTTTTTGAGAGTTAAAATATGTTTTACATTTAGACATAAATTTTGGTTTTATTTAATTTTTGATTGGTTGCTTAATTATTTAAATATAGATTAGATAATTAAAAATATTCTACAAAATTGCCTTTAATAGAATTAAGTGCACTGATAAGTAGTTATTTTTAGATATATTTCATGTAATTGTTCCATTTTCAATTTGTAAGAGTTGAGAGTTCTTTTTTGAATTGATAAAATGTTATTTGAGAAGTTTAATGAGCCAGGAACATTGAACTGGTCTGGCCTAACTGCCTAACTTAACAATTAAGAATAAAAATCTGGGTTTTGCTTTAGTTATGTTTTGAGTTTTTGGTTTATTTGAAAAATACTTTGAATTTGAAATAATTAATAGTACCTGCTTTTAATAATACCAACTTGTACTTTTATGTTTAAATTTTTAAAGCTATTTTGTTTGTGTTTGTACTTAATTTTTGAGTAAAAGTAATTTTAAAACATTTTATTTTATTAATTTGAGTAAACATAAACAAAAAATATTTGATTTTTAAATAAAGTCAATAAAATTACCTTAATGTGCACTATTTTAGTCCAAATTTTATAATTTTTTTTGATTTGAGAATATCCGTTTTTCCATAAGATACCTATTTTACTTATATTTATAGTTAAACCCAATAGGGTCTTATTTTCTTATCTTGGATTGGGGCCCCTGCTTTTCCAACTTTGATCCTGATTTAGAATTGAAAAAAAGATATAAAAATGTCATATAATGTAAAGATGATTTCATTAAATTTTTCTGGACCCAGTGTGACCACAGTGTGAATGAATTTTTAATTTCATGGACTAAGTGATTATAGCTCACTGGAGCAGAGACCATGGTTGTATGTAGAAAAGAAAAAAGGAGATACAACCTTATGGCAATGTAATAGAGGCTCAAATTTAGTAGCTAAAGTAGATTCAACAACGCTACATTTTTGGACCTTGTCTAAAACAGAAAGGTCCTCAGAAGAATCAGCCCAAATATGACAACAGTATTCTATACAAGGATGAATAAGAGATTTATATAATAAAAGAATGGAATCAGAAGTAAAAAAATGGCAGCTTGATAAAGAAAGGTAGTGACTTTTAGCAGTTTACCTTTAGCAGTTTACTTATGATCTGTAATGGAAATCATTTATACTCTCATGAAAAATTTTAGCACTGCTAGTATATGGTTTCCATCAAAGATCAATAGCAAATGAAAGAAAATGTAAAGTAATAAGGTAGTGACTTAGTAAGGGCGTTATTATCATTATAGGAAAACCATAAATATTGAAATAATTGTTAGCAATTATATTTGATAACTGAGTTTTTTTTAGCAGTAAATAACTGAGTTTTTTTTAGCAGTAAATAACTGAGTTTTGTTTGAGAATTGTTAGCAGTAAATAACTCAGTTAAAAAGATAATGTTTTATCAAGACTTAAGTATTTATTTTATTTTTAAAAAATGTTCGTAATTTGATATAGTAAATTGAAATAATAACTGAGAGCTTTACAATTGCCTCATATAGTGTAATTAAAATGCTCAAGTATCGTGTGGTATCATATGGAGTCATATTTATCATTTAATGTTTATATGGTGTTGCAACTTTAATTAATTGTGTGGCAATCGTTTGGTATCAGTATTTTACCTAAACCTTTATTGGTAACATAATTCTTGCCTGGTATTGTTTTTCTCAACATTCTGTACTCAACAAACATCTGGTTAAAAAAGTTCATTATTATAGACAAGAAACAATGTAACAAATGTTTACATTTATGCCAGCCTATTTGATGATGAAAAGGTTGTAGGCTGGTCAACAGAAATTTTCTACTTACCTCTAAAGTCTTTGTCTAAGAGGCCTTCTACACAGCAGTAGCCAGATGCAGTTAACATCTCCCAAGATAAATATTTATGTTGAGTCATCTATCTTTAGTTTTTATTCAACCAAAATTTCGAAATCGAGGGTTAATTTAAATCAGAGTTAATTTCTATTAGCTTTTGCCTTAAAAACCAAATCATACAAGGCTGCAAGACATAGGGCAAGGTGTACTGGATTCCATGTTACCAGTAGCAGGGTAATTATAATAATTATAACCTGACCTGAAATTACTTCAGCATGCTTTTAGAAACCGCTGTGACATATTACTAGTGCAAACTAATGGAACAAAATTACAGTTTATGTTCATCATCTTTTTGCTTTTTTGCCTAACATAGTTTGTATCATAATGATAAATGTTGATGAATGTATAGGTAGTATGACCATGTATTGGTAGACGTGTTTAAAAAACAAAAATTTTTAAATAATTACTAAGAAATTAATTATTTTTTATTATTAATAAAGAAATGGAAAAGGCTAATATTTAACAAATAATAATGATTTATAATAATGAAGTAAAAAAAATCTTATATATAGGAAAACAATGGGTTTAAAATCAAGTGAATTTTTATAAGGAGAACACATCACAAATGAAGTAATTGACCAACCAAAACAATCTTATTGCCATGATGACTTTTCCTGATACATGTCAGAAAATCACGATGTCTTTCAGTTAGAGAAAAAATGAAACAAATAGAAAAGAAGAAAAACAAGTTCATACTGTGGCCATTAGTAAAGTTTTGTGATAATTTAAGGAAGTATACCTGCTGCTGGTTCTTTAGAAAAATTTGCTTAAATTTCAACTGGAACTTAAACTTGAAATACTTGTTTTTATAAATAACAAGGAATTTCTGCCATTACCAGCACTAAAATATAAGTTCTTTTTCCTAGAATGCTTGAATGATCAACTTACAGAAATATTTCTTTGTTCTGTGAACAGTTATGAAAAAATGTGTTTGCCATATTAACAGAAAAAAAATAAAAACACAGAAAAAACGAAAATTCTGTTACTAATGGAGGAAAGAATAAAAACAAATAACTGAAGAAATTTTTATTTAACAGATTTTAATTACAATTAAACAACAAAATTTTAAGAAATATCTTTTTTTAAATAATTAAAAATGTATCATATATCCAAAATTGGGAGTGTATAAACTTCACCTTCATAATGCCATTCAACTGCACGATGGTCAAATCATGTGACAATAGTTTAGCGACACATAATATAAAGATAATACAAAATAGTTTTTTGTTTTTAGAAAATATCTGCATCAAAGATTTAATCTACATCCATAGAACTCTTCAAGTTTATTGTTTATATTCCTTTATAGTTTACATTGTCAATGTCAGATCTTTTATAATATTAGTTGCATATGTAAGCTTTGTTATCATAAACATTTCCATAAATTAATTGGTTAAACAATAATAAGTTAGTCAGACAACTACCCAAAAAAAGACCAATAAACATGTTTGACAGCTTTAATGATTAATAAAATATTTTAATTGTAGTATTTTTTTTAGTACAAACTGCAAGGTCAGTATTGCCGAGGTTCATCAGGAAATATTCCTGTATTTGGAAGTTTTAATGGAAACAAATTGGCACCAGCCACTCCTGGTGAACCACAATGGATTAGCGAGGTGACTGGTTTTTTTAAAAATAAAAATATTTTAGTTTTATGATAATCTATAAATTTTATATACTTTTGAAAAATTTTAAAATTAGATAAATGGAGTGACTTTGTTATCAGCAGAAACAAAACCAGATGATTCTATATTATGCAAGTGAGTAAAGATAGACATAGAGTTTTATTCTTTATTCATAACTGATGCAAATGTATAGTTTTTAAAGTTATTTTAATTAGTATCTATGTCTTTAAATTGTAGTAACAAATAACAAATAGCCATGAAACTTTTTTGGTTTTGTTTTATTTTTTAATTTAAAGCAATTAATTAAGGAAAAAGTGTAGCGAAAATTATTAGTTTATTATTTGCATTCAATACACATTTGTTATAACATGCAATGATCTAAATAATTTTCATAAATAATTAATATATATAAAATCCAATGTAATGCAAACACAATTACATTACATAGTATTTTAATTTTTTATGTATTTGTATTGAATTCCTAAAATTTAAAATGCGATTTTAACTTTTATGCGTTAAATTTTTTACTAACTGTAATTTAAATTGTATACATATAAAAATTATTTTTTTATTTTACTTAAAAAAAAAAGTTTAATAAAATAAAAAGTTTTTGTTGTTTGTTTTAAGGTTTGAAAGATCCATTTCAAATATAGCTAATTTATATGACATGAGTTTACCTCTTTCAGTAGCAATTGCATCCGGACCGTCATTGAAAGGTAAAGCTTTGTTGTACTTTTTTTTTAAGTTAAAAAGCTACAAAAAAGGAGAGGTGGTTAAAGTTAGTTCTAACCCATAAGCATAAGATTATAGACAACTTACCCAGCCAATTTTAAAGCATTAGCACCTAGCATTCTGTGGTCCTTTTTCAAATAAAAGGACCTCAGAATGCTAGGTATTATGTCAACTTTTTATAGTTGATATAATACTTCTGTTAAAATGCCAAAAAGGTTAAATTTTTTGGGGATTTTCATGTCTTTAAAAAAATATTTTGGATATACTTTTTTCAATAGGGATCTCAGAATATTAGGTTAAATAATAAGTTGTAATACTTTTAATTTTGGTTAGAAAATCATAAATTTCTGCATAAAAGCATGCTGATTATATTTTTTAATGTTTGATTCACTTATCCTTTTTACTTTTTATATTCAGCTATAAAACTAGGTTAAGGAATCTCAGAATGCTAGGTGAACAAAACTTAACTTATAAAAAAATTAAAAGTTATTTTTTTATTCAAAATCTTCTCAACATTATTAAATGATAATTTTATCTATAGTATACTTCTGTATAGTTCTGCTATCAAACCTCTCTTAATATCAAACCTCCACTAGTTAAAAATCAAAAAACAATTAACAAACTCTTTGGTGTCATTGAGAGAAGATATTATATTGTTCAGTTTTTACCAACGATGAAGAAAAGTTACTAGACTTTTATATTAAAAGCAAGAATAGGTAATACACGTGATTAAGAAATAAAACTATTTTTTTATAAACTGTTCAAGTTAAAAGAAATAAAATTTTTGTTTTTTATTATTATTGCATTAAGAAAACTAAACTTGTAGTGTATAGTTTTTAGGTATTGTAATTTCAATAGTTTATTTAGATGCCTCCAAAATTTAAACAAGTCAGAGTTGACAAAAACAATGTTGAATGTTTGGGAGTAAGAAACCAAGCCTGTTGAAACCAAGGGCAATAATTTGAACCAAGAAATCTGAATTTTAAAGGATGTTAATGAAGCATCTTATAGAAGCAGTGGAAATAATGGCAACCAAAATAAAATAAGATCAAAATATAAAAATCATAATTTATAATGCTATAAAAACTAAAATAAATTCATAAACAACTTTCTTTAGAAGCTAAAGTATAAATATATTTGAATCAGTTATAATGTACAATAAATGTCAGATCACTAAATGCTCAACAAGCACTCCAAACAAACAACTTGTTTTCAAATCATTGGGGTGCGAAATATCAAAAGTACATCACTAAATGAAACAGGGAACTGTATCTATATATTGTGCACAAATGAAATGGTGTGTAACAATCTAAATGTGTTAGTTGAAGAACTTATAAAAAGTAATATTTTCATTGATTCAAATAAAGTAGAAGCAGGTGTATGGCAGGGAGTTAATCCACTAGACTTAAAAATAATGGTAAAACCTCTCCAGTTTGTAAACTATGGAGTTGATGGTACTGCAAGTGATTTAGTTTATGCTGGGAGAGGAGAAAGTTATCAAAAGATGATAAGAGGAAATAAGGAATGCAAACCTATACGTCCTTTTGTTTTTTTGGAGGAGATAAAGCGATGTGCCATATATTTAAGGAAAGGGGGATCAGTGCCCTCATGACTCCAAAAGAAGCAGTTAAACAAATTCTAAATTTCCTAATCTCCACAAATGACAGTGGCAGCCAAGATCACAGTACACTTTTATGTGCATATCAAATATTTGACTATTATTTCGAAAAAAAATATATAACGACCTGCTGTTGTCCTGTTTGATGGTTATTTTTCAAAATTTGACTGTGATGTATTGAAATTTCAAAGAAGCAAAAATATTTGACTTTTTATCACTTTATCTGACACAACTGGTGTCAAATTAATCAGAAATTGCTCTGAGTACAGAAGTGCTTAATCTGCATTTCTTTGTTTATTCTGTTCGAAACAAACATCAAAACAAACAATTATAAATGCAAGTAAAAAATTGTGATTTCAAGTGAAGGGTGAAGGACTCAGTGTTGAGTGGATGCAGGAAGATAATTACTTACAAGCCGAGCTACGTATTGATGAAAATACTAAAAATAATCAATCATCAACAGCACTAACAATTTTATCTCCAATTATGTTGTATGGCTCAGCAGGTTATTGGAACTATAACTATGAAAGTGCCATGGAAGCTATCAAACAATATCTAATAAATCAATATCACTTGAAGAAATACCTAATTTGTTGCCTGAAACCAAAGTAACTCCTAAAGTCATTAAGGCAAATATTTGTGTTACCCAGGTTCAAGACTTAATAGAGGGGGAAAAAATATTATAAGCAGTTTTATCAATCAAGGAAGATAAAGACAATAAGAAGCAAGCTAATAAAGAAAGGAAATGGAAGCAACAACAACAAATTGAGACATTCTATAAATGTAAGGAAGAATGTACATGTGTCTAGAATGTTTGTGCTGCAACTAAGTTTCAAGAATACATTTGTTGCTATAAGGTTTTAAACCCTATGCACATTAAAGCTGCACATAGATTTTCAAAAAATTTTAATTATGTTGAAGTGAAACAGGTTCAAAGTTAGTTACAATCTAACCATTTTTTTAAAAGAGGAACCAAAAAATACCATCAGTTTGAGTCTGAAGAAGATAATGTTAAAGACTTCTTTTTTATCTCTGATTCCTTCCATAATACAAAGTATCATTCTGTTTTTGCTGATTTTGGATAATAGTTTATATAGATCTTATTTTTCATATTTTTTGCTCATCATATGTTTTTTTCAGTTTGTTAATGTTAAATTTCATTTTCAATTTTTAAAAGAAATCAATGAAGTTTGTTATATAGTTATTTGAATCAGTACCTCAAAATGCTGGGTGAAGCACCACAAAATGCTATGTCTTAAAGTTTTCAAAATGTTTCTGAAAACATTTTGCAAGCTTATTTTTAGGACTCAAAAAATTTTTAGTTGTTCAAAAAAACTTTTAAAATGGCTTGTAGACTTTCTTCAACGTCTTTTTAATTTAGAATGTTTTCTAAGGATAATTTTTTTTTTTTTGTTTATGACTTTTCTTATTTTTTATACATTCTTTATTTTTATACATGGCTTTCAGTTTTTAACAAAAAAAATTGTTTTTATTTTGTTGCTTAATTTAAAACCTGATCTTCTGAGGTCCCACTGCATTCTTAGGTTTCTTTACCTATAAATAAAAATTATAATATTCCTACACTTTTACCATGTTTTTTTTTTATTTTTTTCACATGAATAAATGTTGCTAATACCGTTCGTATTTTTGTCAAGTTCCTAATATTTCTGTGTCAGTGAGTTTAAATCACTTGAAACATCCACAAAAGTTACATTTGAAATAAAAAAACTCAAAATTTCTAAACATTTTGGGGTCGGTTTTACCCAGTAAAGTATTTGGGAAAAAAAAGAATATTTAATGAGAAAAACTTCAAAAAAAACAACAACAGGTTTTTAATGCTCATGCTGTTATATTATGATATATATTATGAATCTGATAATATTAATACACTAATTTAATAGTAGTAATAGTCGACTTACGTCATTTTTTAGGCTTTTCTATTTTAAAGTAGTTTCTAGACTTTTCTATACGCGGTTTTTTTTTTAATTTAATTTACTAACAACCTGTATTAAGGGTTGCTTACTGCTAGTAATGACTATTACACTAAGTCATAATCATTGTTACAGTTGTCATAAATAATGACAAAGATGACAAGTTTCCATTTATGCTTGTGACTCGTGAGCTCAAAAGTGACATTTATTCTATTAAACTGAGATTTCCTCTATTTTTACTTGTAGTAAACATTTACACATAAACCAATCCAAATCAACAATCAATTCCAAACCATTTGATGCTAAGGAAAAAAAATTTGATGTGCGTGCTATTTTTTTTTTTTGTTGTTGTTGCTTTTTTGAATATGTAAGCATAAATACACACACCCACAAATATATATATATATATATATATATATATATATATATATATATATATATATATATATATATATATATATATATATATATACAGTGCATATGATGAATTAAATTGCCCAGCGCGATATTTCGTGCTCGTAAAACTGAAACATTATTAATGTGCGCAATTATGCATGCTTAGCATTAAGTCTTGGAGAGAGATATTCAGAGTTGGAAATTGGTTGCCATGGAGCCATCCATAAATTATGTGCGCAAGTATGGAGAGGGGGTCACTCAAAAGCATACCAGTGCATACAAGGAAAAGCGTGGATGATTTTTTCTTTGAACTTTTTTCATGTGAAGTCGAGAAAATCAGACAAAAAAGCTTGGGTTTTTTAGTTAATGCATTTGTCTATCTACCCAAAAAAATATGTTACTGCAGTTTTGATATTGAATAAAAACAATGAAATATCGACATTTACTAAAAGTTGACAATATAACTTTGTTTCCTATTGGAGTTGAATTAACATGCTTGATTGTGGACATTCTAAACAACGAAAACGTTTTTAGTTTAATTTAAAATAAATAATAGTTAAAAATAAAAAGATTAAGCATATTTCTTTTATTTACAAAAGATGTGTGAAAAATTAAAAACAATAAAACAAAAGAATTTTACGTTTTTACAAAATCATGTGATTAAAACTTTTGATTTTTTAAAATTCAATCAAGTTAATATTAGTTAAGGTTTTCTATTCTCATTGGGATGAAATGTTTTGAAAATAGTAAACATTCCATTCTATCTGTTAGCAGTAATGACTTAATAACTTTTCATTCATTATTTGTACAAAACAGAAAACTACTTTCTAATTTAAACTGAATGGGCTATTTAATTATTATCAAGTAAATAATATTTTATATATTTGATTATACACTTAATAAGTATATAATAGACTTATACTAATATCATATATATTAGTGTAAGTATATATATACTTATACAAATATAATATATAAATAACTTCTGTACTGATGTATATTTTGAGAAATGCAATTTTGAAACTTGTTGGCGTTACATTTTTTCTTTTGTTGTTTGTTAGCACGCTTCTAAATGTTTCAATTCAAAGTTATATAGCAAATATATTTGTTATATGTTTTGTTTATTGAAACTTTTTTTTTAATTACTTTTTAGTTGCGTTTAGCTTTAACTTTTTTAATAAATAGACTTTAATATAAGCTTATATTAATAACCAATTCCAAAATACCAGTAAAGATATTTCGTTTATTAACTTACAATTGACAAAAAACATTTGATATTCCAACGTTTTGATGCTTTTGAATTTTAAATATAATAGTCATTAATTAATAGAATGTGATGGAACCTGTACAAAATTGAAGCTATAAGTGAGTTTTAGTTTGATAAATTTTTTACGCTAGATATAAGATATTTATAAATATTACGCTTGATAATTATAAACATTATTCTTGATGTTTAATTTTTTACCATTTAAGTTTGGAATTTTCATTAAAATGTTGCAAGTGTTAATATTTTATTACATGGACTTTTATGCAATTCAAAGTAAAAGTTCTAGTTAAGCAAAGTTTCTTGTCAAATGTTCCCTAAAAAACAATAAGAATTAGCGAATGGTTAGACTTAACCAGGGTAAGATTAGGCGGATAATAGGATAAACTTTAACTGGAATTAAAAGATTTCAGTTAAAGTTTATCATATTATCATTTTTAATTTGAACTAATGCCACAAATAAATTAAAATTGAAGTATGTAACGCAGTAGGCATGCGTGCGTGACATATTTAGTTACAATTATATTTTCTTTATTTAACAATATGCAAACTCTACTGGTTAAATATATTTTGACTTCAGGAAAAAAAATTTAATAAAATTATTTTCTATAAAATCAACTTATTATTGGATGGTTAAGCGCCAAATCTGCTTATACAACAAAAATGTTGAAACAAGATAATTAGACGCAAAGTTTAAAAGTCTTTAACAGAAGCTACTAAACTGAAATAATTAAAAGTATTTGCAGTTAAGTGCACTTAAAAATTTTAATCGTGGTATATTGGTGTTTGCAAAAAGACACTACATAAATCTTTTTTTAACATAAACTCATTTTTTTCAACTTTGTTGTTTAGACAGATTTTGCGCTTAACCATCCAATTTTCTCCCTCGCAAGTAGGAATGGCAATCCTGAAATCCCGGGATTTTGTACAAATTGATCATCCCGAAATCCCGGGGTTAGTCTCCAAAATTTCCCTGGATTTCTGGATTGTCAAAATAAGTAAAATTTATTAAAGTTTAAGCATATAATTGCAATTAAGTAATTTGTACATTGTCTTTGGAATAGTAGCTGTTTGATTGTGTAACTATTTATTCTATTTGCAATGTTTACCTTTTAAAACTCTCTATTTTATTCAAAATAAAAACTCAAAACGTTTTGGCTTGACTGCAAAACATGTACGATCAAACATATAAAATATAATATTATATTATACTATATATATATATATATATATATATATATATATATATATATATATATATATATATATATATATATATATATATATATATATATATATATATATATATATATATATATATATATATATATATATATATATATAATTATATATATAGTATAATATTAAAACTAGTACCTTAATTTAATATTGAATTTTCTGCATCCAAAAGTGTGCATGATTCAAATTCCATTTTTATTTCCATTAATTTTAATTTCAAATATTTGAGTGACTGACGAAAGTTTTTTTAACGTCAATTTAATAAAGTTACCAAAAAATAGGTTTATTAAATTACAAAGTTTTCTTATTATCCATTTAATGAATGAAATCTTGCATATTTATATTATTTTTTTAATTGTTATTTTAATTTATACTGTGTTACCATTTTATATGGTAACAAAGTATGGTTTTATAGTTTAAAGTACTTAGGTTCATTAATTTTTAAAAGTTGTAGATAACTTTTAATATAACAAAATTAACATGTTTTTAATTTAATAAACATGTTTTTAACTTAATTTTAGGTTCATTAATGTATTAAATATTTTAGTTATACTATTATTAAAAAAATCTTTTTTAAGTGTTTGATGAGTACTTGAAAAGTTTTTTTCTATTAAATCCTGGGATATCCTGGGGACAAATTTCTCAATCCCGAAATCCCGGAATTGAAAATTTCTGGGATTTTTGCCATCCCTACTCGCAAGTCCTTGAGACAAGCGCGATTTTTTACTCTTGAAACAAAACTAGCGAGCGCTATTTTTTGTGTTTGAAAGGTCATTTCCTTTCAAACACAAAAAAACAAAAAGTTTCATGTGTGCCGAGCCATTGCTCTCGCCTCATCACAAGGCCTATATATATATATATATATATATATATATATATATATATATATATATATATATATATATATATATATATATATATATATATATATATATATATATATATATATATATATATATATATATATATATATATATATATATATATATATATACATATATATATATATATATATATATATATATATATATATATATATATATATATATATATATACATATACATATGTATATATATATATGTATAAATATATATATGTATATATATATATATATATATATTTGTATATATGTAAAGATAGAATAAAATATTAATATATTTGTAAATGTTTATTTATTTAGAGAAACCTGGTTACCATAGTTCTTACTCTAAATCAGAAACAGCTATAGATTTTATAAAAACATACCAAATACTGAATACTGAAAATTCAAATACGCCTTTTACAACCAGCGCTGTAGTTAAAGAACTAGTGACAACTCAAGCTGTGGCACCAGTATCAACAAATGTTATGAATGAAGTAAGTTGATTTGTTAAGATTTTTTTTCACTATTCTTTTATACAAAATTTACAAATATTATTAATAATGGTAATAAAAGCCTTCTAAACAAAATCAAATGCATATTAAAAGTTATTTATCATTTACATAATAAATTTATTTTCATGTTTTCCTAAATTTTTTTATTTTTTATTTTTACTGTGTTTACCTCCCCATGGTCAAGGAGGCCACAACAGTCCCTTTTTTTAAATGTTGTTACAACCTCTTCTCAAACTTTAGTCTCCAAAACACCTTGTTGAACAAGGCCATTGCGCAGAGAATCAAGTTAATAGTAGTTCTACCAGGGACATGGTGAGGATTAACTTGAAATTTCTTGCTTACAAAGAGAGCACTCAACCACTTCACCACTATGGCATTGATTTTTAAATAAACAATTTGATGTTTTCCTAAATTAACAATTTGGTACTTGTTAAAAAAAATTTCTTAAAATGTTTTCGTTTTCATATTTTTTTATACACAACAAAATAACAGTTATATACACTGAAAACACCAAGTATAAATACTTATAATAAATAACAAATAACGAATTATTTAATAAAACTAAGTGTAAAGAATGAAGTATGAAGAAAGAAAAGAGAAAGTATAAAATGAATAATAATATATATCAACAAAATCTTAATAAATATTTATGTATATATTTAACTATAATATTGGCAAATAAATTAACATTTCATATCTAAATTTTAATTAAATTTAAGTTCAATTAATTAATAAGTTCATGTAAAAATATTTGGTATAATAGACAGTGAATTTTTTTATTTACTCTTTTTTCTAGTTTGATCCTAAAAAATGTGGAATTCATTATAACTGTTTTCTTCAACCAGACAGTTGTTCAACAAATTGCATAGCTGCTGCATCTTTTCAATACATTAATGATAGAAAGATTGTTCAGTTTCAACTTTGGGCAAGAAGCTCACAGATGTGGGTTGGCTTTGGACAAAGATTACCAAATGAATTAGGGAATTTTATGGTTTGAAAATAATTCTATATATTTTTTATAATAAATTTTTCATATCAGTTACACTATAATGCTAATGTTTTACAGTAAATGTTAATATAAATGTTTATGATTTATAACAAATGTTATACAGTAAACATTTATTATAAATCATAAATGCCAATTTGTTGCATTAATTTTGCGTATTTTTCAACGAAAAAAAAAATGTTATAAATGTATTATAATATTTTTATAAATCAATAATAATGTTATAATTTTTTTCTAATTTGATTTAAATAATATTTAAAATTATAAATATATAAATAAAAAAGTGTGTTTATAAAAATAGTAAAGTAATATATAAAACAAGGTATCAATAAATATTATTTGTACATAAAAAATTTTTTGAAAGAGTTTAAATATGTTTTACATTTAGAAATAAATTTTGGTTTTATTTAATTTTTTGCTTAATTATTTAAATATAGATTAGATAATTAAAAACATCCTACAAAAATGCTTTTCATAGAATTGAATGCATTGATAAGTAATTATTTTTAGATAAACTACATGTACTTGTTCTAGTTGCAATTTTGTGACAGTTGAGAGTTCTTTTTTGGATTGATAAAATGTTATTTGGGAAGTGTAATGAGCCAGGAACATTGAACTGATCTCGCCTAACTGCCTAACTTAACAATTAAGAATAAAAATTATATTTAAGGGATTATAATTAAGTTATGTTTTAAAGGGACTACGAAGTCCCAAGACATGTTGTGTTCATATTAAAGAAAATCTTAAAAAAAAACATCTGAGCAAAATTTTTTTGATTAAAACTAATTAATAAATCTATACCAAGAAAAACAAATCTTGTTGTTTTAGTCGAAGCTCGTCTTCTCCATTTTCTGTGGTAAAACTAAGAAAAGATATAAAAATTAAGAATATACTAATAAAATATATAATTTGTAATTAACTTTCAAGTTATATATTTTTATAATATATATTTTTTAAATTGTCAAAATTAAGTTAATTAATTTTGACAATTTAAAAAATGTATATTATAAAACATTTATTTTTGTAAACAAATGATAATATTTTAAAAGATTTACGGCTTTACAGATGTGGCTCCAAGAATGAGCCATAATATTAAAGTAATAGTTCATTTGATAATATATTCTTAAAAAAATTTATACTAGATATCTCAAAACGCAACAAATCGTAAATAATACAATTTCTAAAACATTTCAACAAAATACTCTATAACTTTTATTCGCTCAGTCAGCGTATTTTTTGAACCAATAGAATTAGTTTGTTCGCAAATTTGGCGGGTTTTTAGTGTTTGCCAATATTCTTTTTATTCTTCTGCAAGATGTTTTAAGAACATTCAAGTTAATTATGTTTCCATGTATGTCTGTAAAATAAAAATTAATGTATATTATTTTTTTATTTTTTAAGCCCCCGCTATAATATATATTGGATGTTATAATAAGGGATATATAAATAATGAAATAAGATCACCTCAATACCAAAAAATACATTTTTGAAAATCAGAGAAAAAGTGCGTTAATAATTTTTTTTTTAATGTTTACAAAGTAAATTAATAAAAGTGCATTATTATTCAGGTTAAAAATTATTTTATCTAATATTTTGAAAGATAAACTTATAACAAAAGAAATCAAAATACACGTGGTCTGGACGATTATTTAAAAAAATTTGCGCAAATAAAATACTATTTTTTTTTTAATTTTTTTACAAACACATTTTAGAACTTTAAAATATAATAAAATGAATATGATTTGGAAATTGTATGTAAAAAATAACAATCGGTGTTTTAAACAAACAAAAAAAAACTATGATGTCATGCACTAAAACTCCTATGAATTAAACACGCTTGAATAAATTATCAAGTCTTTATAATGCGCCTGGAAAATCGTGTTTATTTTACAGACTCAAAATACCACAGAAAATGGAGAAGACGAGCTTCGACTAAAGCAACAAGATTTGTTTTTCTTAATATACATTTATTAATTAGTTTTAATCAAAAAAAATTTGCTCAGACATTTTTTTTTAACATTCTCTTTAATATGAACACAACATGTCTTGGGACTTGGTAGTTCCTTTAAGTTTTAAATTTATTTGAATAAACTTTGAATTTGAAATAATTAGTTTTACTTGGTTTTAATAATACCAAATTGTACTCCTATGTTTAAAATTTTTAAAATCTATTTAATGGTAACTGTAACAGTGGTATACTGTCTATGGGATGTATATATGGTTTCCATTAAAGATCTGTAGTAAATGATAATCTGAGAAAATGTCAAAGACTCAGTAAAAGAGTTGCCACTCATCAATATATCAACAATATTGCAATAATTGCTAGCAGTAAATAACTGAGTTAAAAAGAATAATAGAGATAATTTTTTATCAAGACTAGAGTATTTATGTTATTTTGATAAAATATTCGTAATTTCATATATGGTAAATCTGGTATTGTCTTTCATTCTGTACTCAACAAGCATATGGATAAAAAAGTTTATTATTCTAGAGAAGAAACAATACAAAACATGTTTACATTTATGCCAGCCTATTAGATGATGAAGAGGTTTAAGGTTGGTCAACAGAAATCATTTACTTACCTCTAGAGTCTTTGCCTAAGAGGCCTAGTGCTTAAGAGGCTTTCTACAGTAGCAGTAGCTAGATGCAGTTAACATCTGCCCAAGATGAATATTTATGTTGACTCATCTATCTCTGTTTTTACTCAACCAAGATTCTCTTGGAGTGAATAAACTTCACCTTCATAATTCTATTCAACTACACCATGACCAAATCATGTGACATAATAGTTAGGCAACACATATAACATGAAGATAATACCCATACAAATAATTTTTATTTTTAGAAAACATCTGCTTCCCAAACCACTTTATTTTGCTATAATACACTTAGTTTTATAGATTTAGTCTTTAAGTTTATTGTTTATATTCCTCATTCCTTTATTGTTCACATTTAACAGTCCTTAAAATAAAGCATAAAGTACTTAAACAGACCTTATAGGTCTATTTAGGTACTTTATGCTTTATTAATAGAATTTCAATGTCAGATCTTTTATAACATGCAATATTAGACGCATATGTAAGCTTTGTTATCATAAACATTTCCATAAATTAATTGGTTAAACAATAATAAGTTAGTCAGACAACTACCCAAAAAATGACCAATAAACATGTTTGACAGCTTTAATGATTAATAAAATATTTTAATTGTAGTATTTTTTTTAGTACAAACTGCAAGGTCAGTATTGTCAAGGTTCATCAGGAAATATTCCTGTATTTGGAAGTTTTAATGGAAACAAATTGGCACCAGCCACTCCTGGTGAACCACAATGGATTAGCGAGGTGGTTGATTTTCTTAAAAATGAAAATATTTTAGTTTTATGATAATCTATAAATTTTATATACCTTTGAAAAATTAATTTTATAATTAGATAATTGGAGTGACTTTGTTATCAGCAGAAACAAAGCCAGATGGTTCTATATTATGCAAGTAAGTAAAGATAGACATAGAGTTTTATTCTTTATTCATAACTGATGCAAATATGTATTTTTTAAAGTTATTTTAAATAGATTCTGTGTCTTTAAATTGTAGTAACAAATAACAATTAGCCATGAAACTTTTTTGTTTTGTTTTATTTTTTAATTTAAAGCAATTTATTAAGGAAAAAGTGTAGCGAAAATTATTAGTTTATTATTTGTATTCAATACACATTTGTTATAACATGCAATGATCTAAATAATTTTCATAAATAATTAATATATATAAAATGCAATGTAATGCAATCACAATTACATTACATAGTATTTTAATTTTTTATGTATTTGTATTGAATTCCTAAAATTCAAAATGCGATTTTAACTTTTATGCATTAAATTTTTTACTAACTGTAATTTAAATTGTATACATATAAAAATTTATTTTTTTATTTTACTAAAAAAAAAAAGTTTAATAAAATAAAAAGTTTTTGTTGTTTGTTTTAAGGTTTGAAAGATCCATTTCAAATATAGCTGATTTATATGACATGAGTTTACCTCTTTCAGTAGCAATTGCATCCGGACCGTCATTGAAAGGTAAAGCTTTGTTTATACTTTTTTTTTAAGTTAAAAAACTACAAAAAAGGAGAGTTGGTTGAAGTTAGTTCTAACCCATAAGCATGAGATTATAGACAACTTACCCAGCCAATTTAAAAGCATTAGCACCTAGCATTCTGAGGTCCTTTTTCAAATAAAAGGACCTCAGAATGCCAGGTATTATGTCAACTTTTTATAGTTGACAAAATACTTCTGTTAAAATGCCAAAAAGGTTAAATTTTTGGGGGATTTTCATGTCTTTAAAAAAATATTTTGGATATACTTTTTTCAATAGGGATCTCAAAATATTAGGTTAAATAATAAGTTGTAATACTTTTAATTTCGGTTAGAAAATCATAAATTTCTGCATAAAAGCATGCTGATTATATTTTTTAATGTTTGATTCACTTATCCTTTTTACTTTTTATATTCAGCTATAAAACTAGGTTAAGGAATCTCAGAATGCTCGGTAAACGAAACTTAACTTATAAAAAAATTAAAAGTTATTTTTTTATTCAAAATCTTCTCAACATTATTAAATGATAATTTTATCTATAGTATACTTCTGTATAGTTCTGCTATCAAACCTCTCTTAATATTAAACCTCCACTAGTTAAAAATCAAAGAAAAATTAACAAACTCCTTGCTGTCATTGAAATTGGATAGAAGTTTATTGTTCAGTTTTTACCAACGATGTGGAAGAGTTGCTAGTCTTTTATATTAAAAACAAGAATAGGTAATACACGTGATTGAGAAATAAAACTATTTTTTTTATAAACTGTTCAAGTTAAAAGGAATAGAATCTTTGTTTTTATAATTATAAACTTGTAGTGTATAGTTTTTGGGTATTGTAGTTTCAATATTTTATTTAGATGCCTGCAAGGTTTAAACAAGTCAGAGTTGACAAAAACAATTTTGAATGTTTTGGGATTAGGAAAGCAAACCTGTAGAAACCTCTGTAGATGTCAAATCAGTTTCGAGTGCTCAACAACCGCTCCAAACATCAACTTGTTTTCAAAGCGTTGGTATGCAAAATATCAAAATTACATCACAAAAAAAAAGCTGTATCTAAAAAAAAAGCTGTATCTAAAAATTGTGTCATTATCTGCACAAATGAAATGATGTGTAACAATCTAAATGAGTTAGCTGAAGAACTTATAAAAAGTAATATTTTTATTAATGCAAATCAAGTAGGAACGGGTGTGTGGCGTTGAGATATTGATACCATTAGACTTAAAAATCATAATAAAACATCTCTAGTTTGTAAACTATAGAGCTGAAGGTACTGCAAATGATTTAGTTTATGCTGGGAGAGGGAAACATTTTCAAAAGATAAGAGAAAATAGCGAGTGTCTAACTATACATTCTTTTGTTTTCTTTAAAGGAGATACAGAAATGTGCCACATATTTAAGGGAAGGGGAATTAGTGCCTCCGCGACTCTAATAAAGCGGTTAAACAAATTCTAAATTTCCTAATCTCTACAAATGACAGTGGCAGCCAAGCTCACAGTACACTATATCATATCAAATGTTTGACAAATATTTAGAAAAAAGCAATATAAAATGACCTGTTGTTCTATCTGATTGTTATTCTTCAAAATTTAACAGTGATGACATTTCAAAGAAGCAAAAATATTCGACTTTTCATCACTTTATCTGACACAAATCAATCAGAAATCGCTCTGATTACAGAAGTGCTAAATCAACTTTTATTTGTTTATTTTGTTCAAAACAAACATCAAAACAAACAGTTATAAATGCAGGTAAAAATTTGGGATTCCAAGTGAAGGCTGAAGGACTTAGTGTTAAGTAGATGCAGGAAGATAAGTTTCTACAAACCGAGCTATGTATTAATGAAAATACTAAAAATAATCAATCATCAACAGCACTAACAATTTTATCTCCAGAGATATTTGTTATGGCTCAGGAAGTTATTGGAAATATAAATATGAAAGTGCTGTGAAAGCTTATCAAATAATACCTAATACAATGATATATTTTAATAACTAGATGTCTAATCCTAAAAGTGAAGCCACTTTTTGCCTTTTTTACAAATGGCAGATTAAATTTGTAAAAAAGTAATTTTAACCTTTTTTTTCTTAAATGAAGTAATTGTATTTAAATTTAAAGACTATTTACGTAAAAGTGTTAATCGGAAATTAGAATACTTTTAAAATAATAATTTATGATTCCTTAATTTATTTTTGATTTTAAAGGGATTAAAGTTTTGAATAGAAAAGTAAGACGACAGACGCTTTTAAAGCATTTTTATGAATTTATTTACTTTTTAATAAACAGAGGCTCATAAAAAAACTTTTATAAGTATTTTATAGTTACTTGTTTTTGAATTATCTTTAATATATTGGGAACTTTTGACTTGCATATTAAACTTTTTCATTCCACACTTTGGCTTCAGATTTTGTCCTTTTTACAAATGGCGGACTATTGTTATAAACAAAAAAAAAACAGCTTTATTTTTTGTCTAATAAAATCCCTTAAGACATCTAGTTGTATAATATATCATTGACCTATTAAATCAATATCACTTGAAGATATTGATTTAATAGGTCTCAATATCTTCAAGTGATACTGATTTAATTCAAATATTAGGTCTCAATGGAGGGGGGAAAAAATATTAGAAACGGTTTAATTATTCAAAGAAGATAAAGCCAAAAGAAGCAAGCTAATAAAGAAAGGAAATGGAAGCAACAAAAACAAATTGAGGCATTCTATAAATATAAGGAAAAATGTACATATGCCTAGAATGTTTGTGCTGCAACTAAGTTTCAAAAATGCTTATGTTGCCATAAGGTTTTGAAATCTATGTGCAGTAAAGCTGCACATAGATTTTTAACAAAATTTTATCATGCAGAGGTGTAATAGGTTTAAAATTGGTTACAATCAAACCATTTTTTGAAAGAGGAACCAAAAAATACCATCAGTTTGAACCTGATGAAGATAATGTTCAAGACTTCTTTTCTGTCTCTGATTCCTTCAAGTATCATTCTGTTTTTGCTGATTTGGGTTTTCATTTCTGATTTTGCTGATTTTTGATTTAAACATCAAAATGATTCTGTATTTGCTGCTTTTTATAGTTAATGTATATATATAATAATGTATGTATATATATATATATATATATATATATATATATATATATATATATATATATATATATATATATATATATATATATATATATATATATATATGTATATATATATATATATATATATATATATATATATATATATATATATATATATATATATATACATATATATATATATATATATATATATATATATATATATATATATATATATATATATATATATATATATATATATATATATATATATATATATATATATATATATATATATACTAGAGAAAAACTAAAAGAAACACCAGAATTAACTTGGTCTATCCTGAAAAAAGCCCCTGCCTACAACAATGAAGCAAAAAAATGTTTACTATGTTTATATGAAAAACTGATTATTTTGCAGTAGCAGTAGCTAGATGCAGTTAACATCTGCCCAAGATGAATATTTATGTTGACTCATCTATCTCTGTTTTTACTCAACCAAGATTCTCTTGGAGTGAATAAACTTCACCTTCATAATTCTATTCAACTACACCATGACCAAATCATGTGACATAATAGTTAGGCAACACATATAACATGAAGATAATACCCATACAAATAATTTTTATTTTTAGAAAACATCTGCTTCCCATTTATTTTCATGACGACACTTGGAGTTAATCTCCAAGTGTCGTCATGAAAATAAATTTCTATTGAGCAACCACAAACCTGAAGATTAAATACACGCGATTGTAACAATAAAAAAAAGTTTTTTCCGTATAGTTTTTTTCTGTATAGTTTCAATTGTATATAATTTTTTAAACGAACAAAATATATTTGTATTTCACCTGATGAAACTTAAAGTTGTGAAAATCACGTAGTTTTATTTTCTACTATATATATATTATAGCTCTGACTTTTTTTTATTTAGTTTATCGAGCACTTTCTTGATAGTATATGCACAAAATAGCATCACTACATATATATATATATATATATATATATATATATATATATATATATATATATATATATATATATATATATATATATATATATATATATATATATATATATATATATTTAGTCTTGCATGGTATTCAGAAAGTTTTTCCTATAAACTGTAGTTCTAAAGAACGCAATTTTAAACCAGACCAGAAAAAGTCTAAAAACTTTAATAATTTTTTTTTTTTTTCGTAAATAATAGACTGCCTGTCCAAACCAAACCCTCAGTTGTTGTAGCAGTACTCCCTTGCGAGTCAAGATATTTTGTCAGTGGATGTAGCAGCGCTCTCTTGCAAGTCAGGCTATTTGTCAGTCGATGTAGCAGCACTCCGTTGTGAGTCAGGCTATAAGATAGTCAATGTAGCAACACTCCACTCATGTTTTAAAAATATTTTTTAATAAAACAACAACAAAAACTCCATTAATTAAAATAAACTTTCTAGTCATTATTATTGTGGTTTTTTTAAAAAACAATAAAATTTAAAGTACTTTGCATTAATTTAATTGCTTTGACATTTCGACGACAATAAAATGTAGCTTAATTGTCGAGGTAGCAAAATTGTAGTGGAAAGAGACTTTTTTTACATTAAGTTTCTTTCCGCTACACTATAAGGATATATATATATATATATATATATATATATATATATATATATATATATATATACATATATATATATATATATATATATATATATATATATATATATATATATATATATATATATATATATATATATATATATATATATATATATAACTTTTTCTAATTTATTTAAATTGTTATTATATAATTAATTTAACTGTTAACTAATATTTTAATGAAACGTAACATGAAACAAAACAAAATTTATTTACTAGTCTATATAACTAGATTATTTTTACAAATATCTACTGTGCAGAAAAAAAGGGTAAATTAAAATTAAGTACAAATTTTATTGGAAATTGTGAACAATAATAAGTGAAAATTTTATTTACTCATAATTTATTAATATTTGGTTGTATACCCTTTATTTGCAATTATCGCTGCACATCTTTTCGACATGGCATCAATTAATTTTTGGCATGTACTTATTGGAATGTTTTTCCAAATGTATTGAATGTTTTTCCAAATGTATTGAATGTTTTTCCACAGTTCATCTTTATTTTTGGTCTTAGGAAGTTTTCCTAATTCATTTTTTATGTTTGCCCAGAGATTTTCTATCAAATTTATTTCTGGTGATTGGGCTGGCCACTTCAAAATCTGAATTTTCTTGTTATGAAACTAATTTCTTACTACCTTCACAGTATGCTTTGGGGTATCTTGTTGGTATCTTGTTAATAGATCCATGGTCATTATCTTGTTGATAGACCAGGTAGATTTTTATCTGCAAGTGTTAGCATCACATCCTGTAGTATATTTAAATATATTTCTTTTTTCTTCTTTGATTCAAAAAAGGGAGCCTACTCCATAATATGAAAAGCAACCCCATATTTTAATATCTACGATCATATTCTTTTCCTTTTGGTCTTCTGACATATTTTTTCAATGCATCTGACTCAAACAAGTTAATTTTAGTCTCATCTGACCAAAGAATATTTTGATATTTACAAATACAACCCTATTTTTATTTAATGACATACCTTGTATAATAAATGTATAACAACTTCGAAAAACATACGATCTGGTTTTTTATATAAAAGCAAACAAATTTTTTAACTTTTTTAAAGGTAAGGTATTTAACATTGTTCTTCCTTGTTCTTTCTAAGGTATTTAACATTGTTCTTTCTAACATGTAACTGTGTGAGATGCAAGATATATATACAACACTAACTTTATCAAGAGCTTGACCTCTTGAAAAGAGCATCGTCTTTTAGAGTCACCATCATTTTTTAATTAAAATCTTAAAATTATTACTTATTACTAATTAAGTTGATGAAGCAAAGTTTTCGATCTTATTACTGACTAAACAGATATTAATAGATTCAAGAGTACCTCATTGCGTGGTCAAAAGGAGAAATATATAAAAGGCCAAGCATGCTCATAAAACTCCGTGTAAAAGTGCGCATGAATGGTGAGCATTCATTGGAAGCGTTATGTTATTAATATTTATAGATTATTATGATTTGGTAAATCAAGAAAAATAAACCTGGTACTTTTGTATTTGTCAACACTGACTAAAAGCCAGTGTTGAGTAAAATTGAAATAAAAAAATTGCTTACTAAGATGATCTTGGTAAATCAAAACTGTTTTTTATAATTACTTATAAGTTAATATTGTATTTTGAGTGAATTTTAAAGATATAATAAAATATTATTATATTTGTAAATGTTTATTTATTTAGAAAAACCTGGCTACCATAGTTCTTACTCTAAATCAGAAACAGCTATAGATTTTATAAAAACACGGTACAATTCATCGACAAACATGTCTTATAGCATTTTAGTATCAAACAATGGTATCACATCATCAAACATGTCTAAAACTCATGGTGTGTATTTTAAGCATTAAAAACACTTCATTTGAATGATATTTATTTTATTTTGAATTAAATTTTACTTTGAATGTTGATTTATTATTAAAATTTCATTTTGATTTAATTTTTTTTTCAACTTTAGTTAAACAATTTTTTTTTTTTTTTTTTTACGTTTTCTGTCTATTTTTAGTTATTATTTGGTGTTTTTTTAATTGTCATTTTGTGTGTTTAATTTCAGCTATTATTTGGTATTTTTTAGGAGTGCTTATGATAATTGCTTGGTTGATATTTGTTACATCTGGCATTTTCATATCTCGTTATATGAAGCCTCAATTAACCGAACATGTGTTTGGCAAAGAATGCTGGTTTAGGGTATTGTTTAATTACAAAATTTTACTATATAAACTTATTCTATTAACACTTACACAATGCCCAACATGTAACCTCAGTGATAACTTAAGTATTTAGGCAAAATAAAATATTATGTTAACATATAACATAACAAGCTTTCTATAAGTGGTTCTTTTGACCAAGCAAAATTAACTGGTGTTCTTTACTGGTTTTAAATTTAATGCTATGTGTATTTTACTTAATTAAATTGTGTGTTTACATAAAGAAGCACAGTAAAATATTTGTGTCATCAAGTATTTACTCTATGTAAAGTTTATTCATAAAAAAAACCCTAAAATTTCATCATAAGAAAACCCTAATGTTTCATCATAATATATACTATATATTCTTCATCAATCACAATAATTTATAAACTTTTATAAACAATCACAAAAATTTATAAACTTATAAAACTATATTCTAAATTAAAAGTCTAGTATCAAGTTTACTCGCTTTTAAGGCCATTTTTTTTCCAAAACTTGAATATTAAGTAGCCAACAGTTATTTCTCTAACCTCTATTGATTAAGATGCAGTTATATTTAAATGCTTGAACAATATTACATGTTAAGGACATTAGTTGCTCAACAATATTAATTCTTAAGGACGATATGTATGCCATAATGTCCTACATATATACTACATGCCTAAACTTAAACTTTTAGTAGATGTACTGAAGTCCCCTCATATGAACACACTTCTGTTTGTGTTGTTGAATGTATGTTGAGCACATGAAACAGCCTATTTTGAATCCCATATGTTATTTCTAGGAATGATAGTTTTCTGTTGTAGTTATTTTTGACTATTTGTAATCAGTAAACTGTTGTATTTTTATCTTTTTTGTCATAGACTAGCATACAGCAACATATTAACATGCAGTGACACACTAGCATGCAGTGACGCAATTTTTCGGAGGCAAATTGAGGCGATTCATTGCAACAAGTAATTTTTTAATAAAACTTAAGCGAGTTGAATTTTAAAATTTCACTCTGAAAAATCTAAAATTGACTTTTAGGTTCAAATCAACCACTATTCTATTTTATTTAGTCAATTCATTCATTTGTGAAAGGCCTAAAAGTCTAAAAGTTAAAAATAATAAACAATAGTAATAATAATCATAACCCAGCAATAACCCGTGTCTACCATTTAAGCATAGTGTCTACCACTTGAGCATAGTGTCTATCGCTTAAGCATGTCTATTATTTACGCATGTCTACCACTTAAGCATAATGTTTACCATATAAGCATAAATATCTACTACTTAAGCATAGTGTCTACCACTTAAGCTAAATGTCTACCACTTAAACATAATGTTCACCAGTTAAACAAAAAATCACTTTTTGTTAAAGACTTAAACAAAATTTTTAATTTTGTTTAAGTCTTTAACAAAATTTTGATTAATGTATATCAATTTAATCATTTTTATCTCGTATGAATTTTTGAGTAATGTTCTGCTTTTTAGTAGCTTCATTTTTTTTCTTCTTTTATTGTTCTACATCATCAAACATGTTTAAATCACTTTATATGAATTGATTTTTATCATTTTGTTTAAATTATAAAAATCAAGGGCGCAATGTATCACATTGCACCCTTGTATGTTACATTTTATGAGTTCGATTATAATTTAAAAAATTATATCTGGTAAATACATTTTTAAATTTGTAGACATAATTTGGTATTAACTGTTGTTCAATTCAATGGGGATGTATTTTTTTAATTAAAATATCAAATTGATACATTGCGCCTTAGAGTGTTATTGGTAACAAAAGTCTTTATTACAAAAGGTTGGATATAAATCTTTTGTACTTATAATTAAAACATTATTTATTTGTTTTTTTAAATATTATTTTAATTTGTTCATTTTTTTTTAATATATTAGTAATTCCTTCTATTTGCCTCTAAAATAGATGATAGTGTGAGATTATTTAATCTTAAAAGTTCAAAAGATACAAAGGAACTTTGAAAAAATCTGTTAGATGAAGAAGAAGAGGTAAAGGATTTTGAAGATGAAGATGTTGCAGATGCCATTCAATTCAAATACAGAAGAAGAACTTGAAAGTATTGATTTTAATGAAACAATAATAACAATTTTTTATGTTGGAAAAGACACTAACTGTAAATGGAATAAGAATCCATCGTCTAGCCAAGGGCATATTGTAAGCCATGACCTAATCAGAAAACTCCCCAGAGTTATTGGTGCTGCAAATCAAGTTAAATCCCTTATTGAATGTTGAAGTTGTCTGTTCAGTGACAATATTCTAAATAATATCTTGTACTGTACAAATTTCTGTATTGAAACCATTAGTAACCAATTTCAGAGAGAAAGAGATGTCAAAAAACTAGATTTGGTGGAATTAAAGGCATTTATTGGTCTCTTATTTGAGAAATAATAAGCGTACATAACTTAACAAAATAAACAATTAACAAGGTATAATACACACCTAAAAAGCTATTGCGGCAATTGCGCAAAAACTGTACCAGGTTTTGACGTTCAAAATGATATGATAGAACATTGTGATTAACTTATTAAATTAATATTATATAAATGTTACACTTCTTTTCAAAGAATTAAAAAACTATTTTTTTTTTAAATTTTTTATTATATTTAGCTTTTTAAAATAGCCACTCAAAATTTGTATCAATTTGATCAATTGCTCCTTTTTTTATTGAAAATAGTAATTGTGATGGAATTTTTAATTATTGCAAATATTTCATATTTGTTCAAAGATTATTTAAGCAGTTTAAAAAAAAAAAAAAAAATTAAAATTAAAAAAAATATATATTAAACTAGTGAATTGTTATGCGTAACAATTTGATACAATGCGCCTTCCCGAGTTACAAAATGGTTGCGCCTGATGGAGGGTTAAAATAGCTTTTTAAGAAAATTTTAAGCATAATTAAAATTTTGTCAGCTGCAAATTTTGTGCATACAGCATAATGCTTTAAAACAAAGCTTGTAGTCTGTAAATAGACTTCTTTTTAAAAGTTTAAAATGAGAATATAAGTTGGTTTATTATTTATTTTTTTCAATTTATAATTTTTTCCCTAGAGATCATTGAAACAAAAGTAAACTGTTGAGGTTAATTTTTTTTTATCTAAACCTCTTAACTGTATCAGACACTTTTTAATATTTGAAAGATTATGTAAATAAAGCCTTAATAATATAATATAATATAGTAATATAAAGCCTTAATAATATAGTAATATAAAGCCTTTACTATTTTGTAAGGCTATGCATTTGACATCATTTGAATATTTGTAGAGCTACACATTGAAAAACTTGTTACTATTTGTTAAAAAATAAACATTTGATATATAATATTTGTTAAAAATTACTTAAAGATTTTTTATTTTTATATGTTTTATTTATATATATTTTTAGCTTCATCAGTTTTGCATGGTTTTATCCATTATTTTAATTTGCTGCAGTATGTTTATTATTGTAAGACATTTAAATGGTTGGTCTCAGGTGGGTCTTTTAGTCTAAACTATTATTAAAGTTTAATTTGTTTTTTTCAAATATAAGACTTAAAGTTTTGCTAATTATTTGATAAATTAGAAAGTTTAATTTTTTTGTTTAGAACCCTGATAAGCATAATTGGTTCGGTTTAGCAGCTGTTATTCTTTGCATTTTTCAAGTAAATGGTTTGAATTTATCTAAAGTATCCTTGAAATAGAATATATTGAAATATCCTTTTATATTTCTCTTTTTATTTTTATTTTCTCTTTTTTTTTTTATGCTCTTTTTATTTTTAAACCTATATTGATTTTATATATATTTTAATTTACAGCCAATTTTCGCTTTTTTTCGGTGCAATATTGATGACAAAAAGTAAGTGTTCCTATAATTATTAATAGCTGTTATTATTTTCATTATTATTATTATTAATTTATATTTATATATTATACAGCCCTCGAAATTAATTTTAGCATTCAGCAATGCTGAACTAATATATATATATATATATATATATATATATATATATATATATATATATATATATATATATATATATATATATATATATATATATATATATATATATATATATGTTATAAATTATCTCTATAAATTCGTTTATTCATCAAACTATTATTGCAATCAAAAATGAAACTTGATTGTAGTGACCTCCTTAGTCTTAGGGAGAAGGTGAATACAGTAAAAAAATTGTTTCACTTGATTTCTTCATTATTCAATTCATTTAGTTCAATTCACTTTCTGCTTTTCAATTTATCTGTTCATCATGTTATGTTATTTTTATTTTACATTTTTAATGAAATATTTTAGACGTTTTATTTTCACATGGGTACACCGAATTGTTGGAATTTTAGCTTGGAGTGTTGCGGGTTTGTTTGTTTTTTTGTGTTGTTTTTATGTCATTTTGTTTAGTTATGTATTTTTTATAGTTACACAATAAAAATGAAAATACAAGGTTTATATTAACATTTAGTAGTTGCAATCATGTTTGGAATGGCAAAGTTTGGAATTGGTAATGAAGTGGTTGTGGCATTTTTTGCAAGTATCTTTATAATGTTTATCACACTTGACATTATAAAATATTACTATGAAAGTAAACACAACTACTTTCCAGGTAACCAATTTTTAATTAATTAAATTTTTTTTAGATTTATTTATTTTTTCTTTTTTAATAACTTTGTGAGTTTATAAATTTGTAACAATCTAACTAGTCATTGAAGATCATCCAATGGATACTTTTACACTCTCACTCCAAGAGGTTGAAAGACCTTATCCAGTAAAACAGGTACTGGTTTTATTCTTTAATAAAAATTAGATATAGATTAGATTAAAAAAAAAGTTCTGGCCAGTAAATTTCACTACATGAAATTTAATCAAAATACTTGATATGATAACTTTTTAATTTGAACAATCTTTCTTTAATTTTCTGGCTTTCTAATTATACTTTAGTTGGATTTATCTTTTTAATAACCTGCTAAATGCAATGTTTTTTTTTATTTAGATATTTTAGTTGAAGTTATTTTTATTTAAAGTTTTTTTTCTAGTCCTTCAATATGAACATGTTAGAATATAAAAGGTTTTAAAAATATCAATCATGATATTTAGATATTTAGGTACAAATTTGAAATTTTTGATCAAAAGCGTGATTCAAGATAACTTTTATGAATGATTTACGAACCAATTAATATTGAAACACTTCTATTATTTTCTCAGACTGTAGGCCGCTATGTTTTAAAAAAATTCTTTGTGTGCCCATTTTTTTGTTGATATGAGATTCTTGCATGATAAGGATGTGAAAAATGACAGGTGTCACTTATTTTTTATGTTTTGTGTCAAGTGGTATGATGCAATAGGCCCCCACACCAAAAAAGTTTTAATCATTATTTTTCAAATATTTTGTACTAGTAGAAAGAGCATGTTTTCAAAATCATATAAAAAGTTTTTGTTGAAAATTTTTATTTCATAAGATTTAAGGAATTATGTCTTTTACCAAACCGGGGTCGGTAAAAGAAATTACCTCTCAATAAACATTTTTTGTAAATAAAATAGAATTAAATGATTTAGTTGGTATTGTATTAAAAATGTTAAAATTTGCATTGTATAAACATACAAACATTATTATTAAAAAACCAAAATGGTATTTACAATTTACAATATTTAATCAAGAGAAGAAAAAGACCCCAGAAAATATTTAATTTACAATATTAAGTCATTTAACTTTGTAATAAAAATGAAAATAATGATATTTAATGAAAAACTTCAAATATCCTAAGATTTCATTCTTAGATTTAAAAACTTTTTAAATGTTAGAAATATATGTTAATAAGTTATGTACTAACAAGCTAGTATTTATTAGTAGATTATATATTTAAATTATGTCTTATAAATCTTCACTGTCATAATTATACATGTTTTCTTTTTGATAATCTGTACTATTATTTGTACATCTGTTTCATTTGCAGATATAAGTACATACAAGTTTATTTTTCATACATTTGCACCTTTTATAACTATAGTCTTCTTTACAATGGCATATGCTCAACTCAATAAGTGCTATTGGTGCTTACAGGTTATCATTCATTAAGGGGTCAAGAGATCTGTTATTTAATTCCTAACCATATTCCACAAGTGGTAATAAATACTGTATGGGCATGTTATAGCGTTTAAGCACTGAACATAAGTGACTATGGAATATATGGTACTTAAGGACATTTATTGTTGATGGAAGTTGTGCAGCATCATACTGGAATTTAGAGAAAAGGAACCTACGAAGTTGTAAAAGAGTATTAACATCTTTTGTTCATTTTTTATCATTGTAGACTCTAATTACAAAACGTTCAATAGATCAGCTAAAGCTTCTGATTGACCAAGATTTGATAGTAAAGTCAGGGTTCCATTGTCAGCTTTGATAAATTTTTTCCACCATAATTTTTTAGTGATTCCAGAAAAGCAACCCATTTGATCACAGCCAATTAACACATGAAAACCTAAAGAAAAAAATGACTATTATTTTCATTAACAATGAGAAAAAACATTAAACAGAAATACCTAAAATAGCTTGTGTTTATTTAGAACCAATCAAGATGTCCCATTCCTTATCCCCTCTACCAGTTAGGAAGATTGTGACGCATGGCTTGATAAAAGTGAACTAAAAGTAAAAAATTGTCAGTATCTAGTGAATGCACAAAACATTTTTTAAATGGGCAACATCTATAACATGCAGAATTAACAGTGTTAGCCTTATGTGATCACGATTCATCATTTCTGCAGACAGATGTTTCACATTTGCTTTTGTTGGTTCGAATATGTCACAATGAAGCAAACTGCATTACCTATATTTTTCATATATTTAGCAAGGTATGCGGTAAGAGCTTGCTTAGTTTCAATGTGCTCCAATAACTGCTTTAACAACTTATTACAAATTATAGAGTCATTATTTACTTTGTATTTAATTTCATTGCCAAAGATTCATTTTTTTCTTATTTTAGACTTATTTTAATGACTGTTCAATGTATCTGTCAAAAACCAATCTTATCTCATTGCAGTTTAAAGATTTTTTAAGCATGCTAATAAATATTGCAGCAAAGTCCTAAATAATAAAATAAATATGAGTATTACTGTTGCATAATATATACATACTTGCGTATACCAGGGTCAAGGAACAGATTACAATGTTGCTATTTGTTTTAAATATTATTAGCCAATGTCAGTTAACTTATCAATTCTACATACACAGTTATTACAGTGAACAATGTATATGATGTGATCAAATGAAACTACTACTGTAGACAATAAATAACATATGTTACCTTTTTACCAAGTTTTAATACTATTATCTTTATGAACTTTATTGACCAAGGCCATGCCACCAATAATGATAGTTTATCCTTGTTGTGTTGCAATCTTTAATCTTTTTGACAAGACTTCTACTTAATGCAGTATTTTTTTTTTTTTTATCAGAGGTAATTTTGGAATGTTTTAAGATTTTACATCTTCATTGTGATCATTTAGATATGTTTCCTTGGACCCTTTCAGTAACAAAAGAGCAGTAGCACTCTTCTCTGATCTTTCCATGATGAACTAATTCATCTGCTACTTCTTTTAGCAAAATGGCTATGGATATTAAATTAAAAACCATCTGATTTTCCTTGAAGTTAATGCTAAATGTATCAAATGCATCAATAGCTTTGTCTGCATTAGATGAAATTTTTTCATTTGTAGATCCCATGAGTTGGTAGTTTTGTTTGCAAAATTGTGATCCAATGTTATTTTTTTGTGCAAAAGATTTTAGATTTAAATTTAAAACCTTATTTTTGCCTTATTGCCTAGAAGCAATAAGACAAAAAAAAAATTTAAACACATTGAATTTTGTGTAAGACCAAACACCCCTCCTGTTACATTTAAAACTTTGTTTTCCTGTTCTAAGGCATGATCAGAACCAATAATACAGAAAAGAATATCTAACTTGTTGACAGTGAAATTTTTTCAAGATATTGCTTGGATATCTATCATATAGGTAATATCTAATTTTTCAGTTTAATCATTGTAACAAAATACAATTGTAAAATATATGCATAATACTCATTGTGAGCCTAGAAATTAGGGATCATTGCATCAAGCAATGAAAGATGAAGTTTCCAATATCCCTGTCAAAATGCTCGAACAAATTGAAGAAATTTTTCATACATACAGTTGTGCAAAAAGAAGTTTTGTTGAACTAATGTGTCATCAAAATTCTTTTTTCTACAATAGTGTTTGATTGGAAATACAGTAGCATTTGCTCAAAGCTTTCTTGTGCAGACTCATCAGTTATTGGTGGGAGTTCTTGCCCATGCTTTTTCATTACATCACAAATCTCTGGGTAAAGAAGTAAGAAACTACCAAAGTATAATTTGTTAAAAGCTAGGTATAAAATCATGAATGCTTCCATACTAGGTTTCATACATTTCCCTTCAAGTATCTGTTAAAGGTATTGGAGTTGTAAACACCTGCTTCTATCAATATCTGATCGAGTCCACTTCTAATAATGTACTTTTCAATAACTTTTAAAAAGGCTTTTAAGATAGTTCCCTAAATTGAAAAATGAAATTTTGTATGATTTCATTGTTTTGTAGTTGCTGCATGTATTTTGAATAGCTGAAAATCAAGGGTCGCAATTGGTTTTTTACTTCTTGTGACAGCAATGTTAATTTCCTGAAGAAGCTTTAATGCATTGAAAAGGTTACTCTAATCAGTCGGTGTACCTGAATGTATCGGTATACCATGTGTTACCATAGATATAGGAACATCTGAAAGTAAGAAGTTAAAGCACTCCATGTTGGTAGTTTAAATTTTTTGTCGATCACATTAAAAACCTACAAATTCAATCGATCGTGCAAAATGAAGAAAGATTGACTAATGAGACTGAAAATCTTGAAAGTTTTCATTGGGTAGATTCAGTATAGTGCAACTATGGATTAGATAGACAAGTGTATGTTAAATTGTGAGATACTTTGTACGCTTTATCTTGAGCATCATACCTTTAGCGTTCAAATTATTTTGAAATGCAACATGAAACTCAGATTTTCTGTCAGAGGTGTCATTTCTAAAATCAATATTATCAATAGCGAATTCCTTTTTGAAAAATTTTTATTTGAATATTAAGAGGTACAAATGTGCATTGATTTCTATACATGTTTTCAATAACAGCGTTTCCGAAACCATTTTTGATCTTTAAAACACTATCATAGGAAAGTTCAAGATATGCCACCAGCTTCTTATTATGGGTTTTTTTATGCACATGTAATCCAAGCCCAACTGAAAAAAGTGTTTCAGACATATCTCTAAGATCATTTTTCTGTTTTTGAGCAATATGAGATTTTGCTTCTTGCTTTTTAATAATAATAATTTATGAAATGTTATTAATATGGTTATCAATTGATTTTTTTCAACATAAATTGAGTCTACCTTTTTTTTTTGATCAAAGTTTCACCTACGCACCTTAGCAAAGAAAATAAGGACATTGGAGTGTCAAAACCACTGAAATTTCTGTCAAGCTTTTATTTTCTCTGCTGCAGGAGTTCTTTTCGAATTACTTTTGCTGCCTCAAAAATTGTGGTATAATCATGCGGGTTGTTTTTAAAGGTATCTATCACCTTTGCTTGGTATTTGCTAGAGCTAAGTTGTTCAGACTTTCGACATGGAGGTCTTAAAAAAATTATTCCTGGGATGTTATTTTGTAGAAGTATTTTTAAGTAACGTTTATAATTTGTCAGTCTGGTCATTATTCCAATTAAGTTATTGTAACTTTTACTGATGTTGTTCATATCAATAACAACCATCTTCTTTTAAGTTTAAATTGACTTAACATATGTGATAACCCATCCAATATTATCCAATTTTTGAATTTCTGCTAGAATTGAAGTCAATTTAACAGCTTTCTGTGCTGTTAGCCGACATATTTATTTGACTTCATTTGCAACGGCGTCATCAGAATTTGGAATACTGTTCATTTTAAGAAATAATTCTTGATCATAAGGCGATTTGGAAACTTTAAATATTTTTCCCAGTCTCAACTTTTTGCTAACTCAACTTATTAAAGTTTACCGCCTTCACATTGTCAAGTTATACAAATTTCTTTGTTGTAGACTTGAAATTTTGAACAAAGTATTTTTCCTTTACTTTTTGACATTTGGCTTGAATCTTCTGATTCATCTATGTCTTTTATGGATTCAGTTTCAGGATTGCTAGCAATAAATTTACTGTGTTTAAGCAAACATTGCAAATTTATACGATGGGTATTTGTAATATTCTGAGTGATAAACACTTTTTTCATCTAGTTCCTCGCGTGGTATTTCTCTTATCCTTTAGTATCAATCTATTGCTTCTGGGTCACGATAAGAGTAACCTTGCCTTAAACAAACCATTAATTTCTCCGAAGCGTCACGTGAACTTGTTTATACAATCTGAAAATTTTTTTATTGATTGCTGGGTGCCACCTTTAAAAACTACTTAAAGATTATACCCTAAATGCACTCGTGTTTTTAAAGATGTATGTTTTTACGTAGATATACTAAAAATATCTTAACCAAATATATAAGTTTTGAAAAACAGAATTACTTTTTTTTTACAATTTTTATTGTTTTCTTTTTGATTGTTGCATTTATTGATTCTGAAAAGCTCTTTGTTTAGCATCAAAAAAAAATTTATTTTAGTCTTTACCCTTTTGCACTTTTTTGAAATAGTTGATTTATAGTGATGGTCCTTGTAAATTATTACTATCTAATTTTTTAGGTGACGATGATCAGCAATATATTTTTGGTGTTAATTGTATCGTTCTCCATTGTTATTACATTCTACTACGTGAAAGTAATTTTGGGGGCTTAAAGATCTATTAAAGCCTGAATTCTTTATCTGCGTACTTATATTAGGTGTAGCTTAATTTTGTGATTATTAAATTTTTGGTGTTAATTGTATCGTTCTCCATTGTTATTACATTCTACTACGTGAAAGTAATTTTGGGGGCTTGAATATCTATTAAAGCCTGAATTCTTTATCTGCGTACTTATATTAGGTGTAACTTAATTTTGTGATTATAAAGATATTTTTAAAGATTTTTATTCTCTTAAAAATGTTTGTTAAATATTTTTTTTGTAATTTTTTATTTTTATTTTTATTTTTTTACTTTTTGAGATTTTATAATAAATTAACGTTTTATTGAGGGTTAATATATTGATTATATTGGTTCTTTTTATAAGCGAAATAAAAATGAAGACTTGTATTTTTTTTACTAGTAAATTTAGAGATCCGATTTCTTTAATTTTTATTTTCTTTTTAATTCTCTACCGGTTTTTGCATTTAATCTGGTGGATTTTTGCACGAATCTGGCGGGTTTTTTCATTTAATCTGGCGGTTTTTTGCATTTAATCTGGTGGTTTTTTGCATTTAATCTGGTGGTTTTTCTTTATCATGATAAACAGTTTTGTTTTTATTGCTTTATTTAATTTAACTTCCTTATGTACAATTAAAGCCCGTTTTCTCTTAAATTTTTTAAAAATTTTAAATGAATAACGCACGAAGACAATGCTCAGAGATGAAGTAAGAAATTTGATCATTAATCTTGTAATTAACGAAGGGAAAAGTGTGAAAGAAGTATCGGAACTCGTGCATAGAAGTGAGACTTCAATACGATGCCTGGTCCATCGATATTTATCAGCAGGTAATAATAATCCTGGTATTAGAGGTGGTTTTCGACAGTCAGGATGTATTGAGGAAATAAGAAATAAGCTACACGAATTGATTGGAGATAACAAAAACTATAATCTACAGGAGTTAAAGGTAGAATTGGGACTTGATGTCAATGTTTCTACATTATGGCTATGGTCAAAAAAATATTACATACAAAAAATAATTATACATACAAAAGACCCATTAGTGAAAGACGCAATACTGCAGAGGTAAAAGAATAAAAAAAAACATTTCTTTTATGGTATTTAAACTTGACATTGCAACAACTCTACAGAAATATTATTTACATCGATGAAAGTCCGTTCAATCTTTATATGCTAAGAAACCATGGATACAGTCTCCGAGGAACGACCCCAAATCAACGTGTGTTATCATCAAGAGGCCTTAACATAACTATGATATTAGCATTAAATTGTTTAAACATAGTCCACTGTGAAGCAATAATTGGCGTAGGGGTGACAGCAGAAATCTTTAAAGGATTCTTAAATACGCTTAAAAGTATTTTGGGAGAAGAAGAAGAGTTTACCTTGGTGATGGACAACGTTAAGTTTCATCATTCATTATCAGATTTTTATAATAGCTATCCCTATGAAATTCGTTTTTTACCCCGATACTTACCTTTTCTAAATCCTTGTGAAGAGACATCCTCGAAAATTAAGAATACTACAAGAGGACAAATAGCTGCGATCGGAAATAAAGATTTATTAGAACGAATGAGGAACGGTTGTAAGCACTTTACTGAACATGATCTTTCAAACTTCGTGAGACACTGCGAATCTTTTCTCACACAATGTGTTAATGGAGATGACATTAATAGAGAATAAAGTAATAATTTTTTTAAACTTGTTTTTTCGAACTTGTATATGTATATATATATATATATATATATATATATATATATATATATATATATATATATATATATATATATATATATACCATATATACCACCTAAGTTGTATAAATACAATAGCTAAACATGGCCCACATTTAGACCATTCCAATAATCGAGTTTAGCCATTATTTTATGACGCATACGGCCAACATCAAACTTTCTCGTCGGGTGTATCTACCAGTTTTTGCGTTTAATCTGGTGGATTTTTGCATTTAATCTGGCGGTTTTTTGCATATAATCTGGCGGTTTTTGACATTCAATCTGGCGGTTTTAAAATTTATATCAATTTTATAATGCATGTTATGAATTGCTTAAGTTATTAGTAGTAATAAATATTCTACATACTCCAGTTAAAAATAAATTTAGATATGTAACAAATAATAATAATAATAATATATATATATATATATATATATATATATATATATATATATATATATATATATATACATTAGTAAAAAATCACTTATCAAACTTTTTTCATTTTACACTGAGTTTCAGAAATAATATACATATATATATATATATATATATATATATATATATATATATATATATATATATATATATATAACACACATATATATATATATAAAAAATCACTTATCAAACTTTTTTCATTTTACACTGAGTTTCAGAAATAATATACATATATATATATATATATATATATATATATATATATATATATATATATATATATATATATATATATATATATATATATATATATATATATATATATATATATATATATATATATATATGTATATTATTTCTGAAACTCAGTGTAAAATGAAAAAAGTTTGATAAGTGATTTTTTACTAATGTATATATATATATATATATATATATATATATATATATATATATATATATATATATATATATATATATATATATATATATTATTATTATTATTATTATTATTATTATTATTATTTGTTACATATCTAAATTTATTTTTAACTGGAGTATGTAGAATATTTATTACTACTAATAACTTAAGCAATTCATAACATGCATTATAAAATTGATATAAATTTTAAAACCGCCAGATTGAATGTCAAAAACCGCCAGATTATATGCAAAAAACCGCCAGATTAAATGCAAAAATCCACCAGATTAAACGCAAAAACTGGTAGATACACCCGACGAGAAAGTTTGATGTTGGCCGTATGCGTCATAAAATAATGGCTAAACTCGATTATTGGAATGGTCTAAATGTGGGCCATGTTTAGCTATTGTATTTATACAACTTAGGTGGTGGCCACATGTGGCTATAATATCTATACCACTAATAATATAAATATCACAACCATTCATGCATCGAATTTTCATGTCAGGTAGTTTTCAGGTAATGATTTGCGAATGTAAAATTTAAACTTGAAATTACGTCAGGTAGTTTTCAGATAATGATTTGCAAATGTGCAAATCAAACTTGAAGTTTTAGGCAAGAAACCTGAGTTAAGCGTTTTGCTATAAATTGTATATAAATTACGAGAGTTACTAAAATTGTACGTTTATATCAAGTAACTATATTTATACAAGTTATACAAGTTGTTTTAATATACAACTTATTTATATCAAGTATATTTGCGGTCGTGACAGCCGCAATAGCTAAAAAGCAATATCTTTTTTTTTAACTCTATTTGTAATAATCAGGTCTATTTTTATTTAACAAGTTTAACTCTATTTGTATGGGATGACTGAATAAGCGCGAATTTCATAAGTGTGAATAGCGTAAGCGCGAACTGGCATAAGCGCAAATTGGCATATGTGTGAACTGGCATAAGTGCGAAGCGTGGCATAAGTGCAAATTGGCATAAGTGCGCCAAAACATTTTGCAAACATTGGCATAAGTGCGAACTGGCAAAAGTGCGAATCACTTACAAAACTGGCACAAGTGCGAATTGGCATAAATGCGCCAAACAAATTTGCAAACATTGGCGTAAGTGCGAATTGGCATAAGTGCGCCAAATAATTTTGCAAACATTGGCATAAGAGCAAACTGGCATAAGTGCGAAATACTAATTTGCACTTATGCCAATATTTGAAATTTTATTGGGCGCACTTATGCCAATTCGCAGTTATGCCAGTTCGCACTTATGCCAGTTTTTTTAATTGCTTCGCACTTATGCCAGTTTGCATTTATGCCAATGTTTGCAAATTTGTTTGGCGCACTAATGCGAATTCGCACTTATGCCAATTTTTGTAACTGCTTCGCACTTATGCCAGTTTGCACTTATGCCAATGTTTGCAAAATGTTTTGGCGCACTTATGCCAATTCGCACATATGTCAGTTCGCGCTTATGCAGCCTCCCGTATTTGTATTAATCAAGTCTATTTGTATTTAACAAGTTTTACTCTGTTTGTATTAAACAAGTTGTGTTGAAATTAGTTATGGCTGTTATGACCACGACTATTTTCATTTTTGGCATAGTCTATTTACTTATTATTTTGTTTAAAACTTAAAAAAGATTAAAAGTACTACGAATTGGCTCATTTTAAACAATGTAATACCAAGCTTTAAACAAAATTTTGTTATAAACAACTTTGAATATTAAAGACACATACAGAGGCGATTCTAGGAATAAAATAAAGGGGGAAGGGGGTGAACCCCTTACAATGTACTGGTTTCTTAAGAAAGGTCCTCAAAATTAAAAATCACCCGCCTGAAATGTGTCAAAAAGCCCACTACAACTTAAAAATTGCCTTCTTAAAAACACACTCCCGTATAATCGTCTCTGTATACATACTAATATATTTAATACGTCAATATATTAAGTGATAATAGTTTGTTTGCTGTCTGATTGCTAAAGTTTTTTTTATGCCAAAAATTTCATTTTTGAATCTTTTAAAATGTGTTTTAAAAATTGTATTCCTTAAGCACAGTGGGCCAAATAGTTGTTTTCGTGGACATTTGTTTATATCATTTGAATGGAAATTTTTTTGGTTTCGATTGAGTACTCTTTGTAAAAAAAAAATTATGTGTTACTTTGGGAAAAACTAAAAAAAAGATAAAAGCTGCAGGATAGTTAGGTCATAGTTTAAGAGAACAAAAAATATATATATTTTTTATTGGGTATAACAAAAATACATTTAATAATATATAAATATGTATGTATATATTTTGTAATACAAAGAATATCAATATCAAAAACAATGTTATTAAAAGAAGTACTAAAATACGTAATTAATTTGCAACTTGAAAATGTGTATAACTATTATATAATGAACTTGAAATTGAAAAAACTTAAAAAATGTTAAAATGGTCGTCTTTCCCCACCGTTCCCTTAAATTTTTCCAAAAATTAATTTAAATTTTACGAAAATTGTATACTCTTAGTTCAATTGCCTAACATAAGATTTATGGTACTTAGTTATTAACCCCCGTGTTTAACTAAGTTATGAAACGATACAAAATTGATATAAAGTTATGCAACTAAACTGAAAAACTACTTTATGCAAATCTAGACTTGATTCAATTAGTGCAATATTATTTATTAGTTTATGAAAAATATTGTTTGATTAATAGTTTATGCTTTAAAAAATAAAAAATACGCAGTAACATTAGTGCGCCCCTTTTTTTAATTAATTCGTAAAGTTTTTTTAAGTAGGGCAGTAAACTTGTGGTAACTTTGCAAAAACCTAAACAACGTAAAAAGTTAAATTAAAATAAAAGTTACGAGAATTGCATTGCAATATTGGTAATTGCTTTTTGCAATATTGGTAATTGCTTTTTGATCAATAGCAAACAATATTTTGGCTGTAAAAAACCATTTAGCAGATAAAATAAGGGCGTGGAAAACATGTTAATCGAATGCGTAATTAATTCACATAAACATTGTTTGTTTTATAACGTTGTCTATCCGTAAATATTTGTAAAAGGAACAATTATTGACCTGTTATTTGTTCACGTGGTACAGCGTTACTAGTATAAGTATAAAAAAATAAATAATAAACCCATCAAATAAAACCGAACTTTGTTTGAATAATCAATTAATAATTGTAAAAACAGTTTTTAAAATAAATTCAAAAAAAAAGTGAAATAAAATCATTAGAACTTTTTAAAAATAAAGAAATCATGAGTTATATTATTATATTTACTTTGGTTTATTCAATGGCGTTATCCGAAGAGACATCAATGGTAAGTTGTAAAAACCTTTGAGTATTTAATCAACCGGAAATTTTTTGCGAGATGTTAAAAAATTCGTCAGTATGATAGTATTTCAAATGTCTTTTTCCTGAAAATAAAGATGTGCAGACTTAAGACCTGCAACCTTTTAGTGCATGCTATTTTTTGAGTTTATAGATCAGCGAACTCAAATAAATAAATAAATAAATAAAAAATAAAAACATCCCGATCTATATCAATTATAGTGACAAAAAAATGGAATTAAAAAAAAAAGACAACTTTTCGGTAATGTAGGTTAGATTTAACTTGATTTATATTAACAATTTCATTTACGATTCACACCGAGTACGACTTAAATGTGAGAATTTAATTTGTTAAAAATAAATAATTAACATGTTTACTTACAATATAAGTTTTTTTTTTTTTTTTTATAAAATATTATTACAAGAATGATGCACAGTAAATAACTGTTTGAATGACTCTAAATGTTAAGTAATTTTTGAAAGCAGAATTCTTTATTTTCATTAAATGCAAAAATTTTAATAATTATTTTATTCTTATAAAAATCGCACCACCACAAAAGCAAACCAACGGGGTTGACACACTTCGAACTCTTTTCACTAAATGATGTCTAACTTCGATACGAAAAGTGAAGCCGCATTTTGCCCTTTTTACAAATGGCAGATTAAATTTGTAAAAAATTAATTTTAACCTTTTCTTTTCTTAAATGAAGTAAATATATTTTAAATTTAAATACTATTTACGTAAAAGTGTTAAGCGGAAACTATAATACTTGTAAAATAATAGTTTATGATTCCTTAATCTATTTTTGATTAAAAAGGGAATAAAATTTTGAATAGAAAAGTAAAACGACGAACGATTTTGAAGCATTTTTTTTGAATTAAAATACTTTTTAATAAACATAGGCAAAAAAAAGCGGTTTCACTGCAAGTTAGACATCTAGTTATATAATATCATCGACCGAAGGGTTTTAGAAAGTTTTAAATTCAAATCTACCGTGGGGTGTCAAATCTACCGAGAGGGGCCTAGATTTGACCCAAAATTTTACCGGGTAATCAGTAAAAAAAAAATTCTGATTTACCGGCAAATTTTGACAAGTGTTGTTTTTTTAATATTAATATCATTATATGTATGGGTTACAATTTTTAAATTTTTTAGGCTTTGGAAAAGTTCTTTTATAATGATAAGAAAAAAGTATAAAAAAAAGTTTTATGCATTATTTGATGTTTCAGACAATTTAAAGTTGCTTATTGATTTCTTTTAAAAATTCACAAAATTTCTGCGAGTTCCAAAGAAATTCTTCAGTATTTAAAGAGTTAGTTATGAGAAATTTTGAAAAGTGACTGCTATTTTCAATATTGTTTAGTTTTTTTTTTAAATTTTTCAAGTATAATAAGCTATTTAAAAAAGTGTATTTACAAATCATTTAACATTGAAGTAATTTACTTTGAAAGTGTCTATCTTAAGTCATCTGTTAAGTAAATAAACTTTTTTGCTGAATTATTGTAAGATTTTCTTCAAATATTTTTAAATAGCAGAATTATGTAGAAAAACAACATGATAACAGAATTATATGCGGGAAAAAAAAACAGATTTAAGCATGGAAAGCTTATAATGAGGGACAAAAAATGATGAATGTATGCAGGATAAATAGGTTTCAAGACATGCTTTTCATCTATAATTATATTAAAAACCTTACATCGAAAAATATTAAAATAAAATTTAAGATATATTTCAAAAATATGGTTGTATCAGTAAATTAGGTTTTATACAAAAAAATGTTTGCAATTAAATGACAGCTTTGAAATTTAATATACACATTATTTTATTAAACTTAATATCATATATTTTTAAAGGAATTTTTCAATTTCTTAACTTTATTCTTTATAGTTAAGAGTGATTGTTAATAAAATAATTAGGGATGGGAGTTAAGGTTAGTTTTAGTCTAACTAAAAATACTTAACTAAATTTTTAGTCTAACTAGAATTAGTCGACTAACCTTTAGTTAACTAAAATTACTCGACTAACTTTTTAGTTAACTAAAACTAGTCGACTAACCTTTTAGTTAACTAAAATTACTCGACTAACTTTTTAGTTAACTAAAATTACCCGACTAACTTTTTAGTTAACTAAAATTAGTCGAATAATGTTTTAGTTAACTAAAACTAGTCGACTAACCTTTTAGTTAACTAAAATTACCCGACTAACTTTTTAGTTAACTAAAATTAGTCGACTAACTTTCTAACTAACTAAAATTACTCGACTAACTTTTTAGCTAACTAAAATTACCCGACTAACTTTTTAGTTAACTAAAATTAGTCGAATAATGTTTTAGTTAACTAAAACTAGTCGACTAACCTTTTAGTTAACTAAAATTATCCGACTAACTTTTTAGTTAACTAAAATTAGTCGATTAACTTTTTAGTTAACTCAAATTAATCGACTAAATATTTAGTGTAACTAAATTAAGTCGACTAAAGAAAGATTTAGTTCTTGAAAAAAGAAATAATTTTTCGCATAAAAATTTTAAACACAAGGAAGCTTTATTAAGGCGATAGATATTATTATATCTTAATTAAACACTTTACTAATTGTGAATCCTAGACCCCGTCGAACTAAACTGTTATTTAAAAAAAATGTTTTTCAGCAAAATTTGATTATTTTTATTTTTTTCCAGCTCGGAGACAACTGCCTATGAGGTTGTTGCAACTGTTTATAAACACCCAATCAGCATGGAATGTACAAATAATGCTCATTAGTCAATTAAATCAAATTTGGTACGCTTATTGAACGTTTAACTTATATTTTTTATGTGCTGCATCATATAAGTAGTGTACAATAATAATCGAACATGAAAAATAATCTCCCCTGCCAAGGCCGTACCGACGGGGGTGTGGGCACCTTCCCAGGTTTACAACATTCTGCCGGTTTTGTCGGTAATTTGGAAAATTTGAGACTCGGTCGGTTAAAACTGAATCTTGGCTTTTAAATAAAAAAAGCCCTACTTTGGTGAAATTTTTATGGTAAAATAGCTTTTTTTTATTTGCACCCCCCAAACTACGTCTTTGTTGTTCAGTACAGCCCTGTCCCCTGCCATATTATAGGAATGGATTCAGTCTCTAATTTTCACAACAAATCCACGACTCCCCCTCCCCACCCCTTCAAATATCAACCTCTCCTAACAATTGATTACACCCCAAATACAAAAAAAAAAAAAAAAAAAAAAAAGGAAAAAAAAAAAGCAACAGAAAACAAAATATAGTAGATTGAAAAATACAGTAAAAAAAAAAAAAAAATTAGAAACAATGCCGTAGAAACATTTGGCATTCTAGTTCTTTCAAATACAGAAGATATAAAAATATTGTGTTCACTTAAAAATTATAAATGGGCATTTAATTCCCTCCCTTTATTAAACCTCCCTAAACCTATTGTAATGTTAACATAACCACCACCACAAATACAATACGCAATATACGAACATTTATTGTTGCGTCTTTTCTCCCGACTATTATAACCCGCAAACACTACAGGCAGGCGAAAGTATTGACATAAACCTAAAAGGTTATTGTTAAATAAGTTATTGTGAATATATTTATTGCTTTTAGAGTATAGTTGTTCGTCCGTTGGCGAGACTTGCAAAATTTAAAATGAAGATTGGTATTTGCATTTAAGAATTCAATTTCCGCAATATAAATTGTTGAATAGTGTATAAAATAATAATGTATAATGTATTAAATAATACTAAACTGTTGTGAACATTATGATAAAACCGTAGACTCAAGAACATTAAAACCATACATTAATTTTTTGAAACATTTTTTGAAACACATTTTAAATTTAAACAACAAAAGTTAGTTTTTTACATTTTTGTAACAAAATAAAATCACATAAGAGTTTGAATACTAAATTTAATAATATTGATTTAAGAACAATAAAATGTCTTAAAAAATACTTGTTACAAGAAAAAACTTTTGTATCAAATTTAATGAATTTAAACTAAATTAAAATATTCCAAATTTTTGTACTAAAACATCAACATTTAAAAACATTCAGTTGTCATTCTGTTTCGCTTTGCATATAAAGTGTTTAAAACGTCATAGAAAAGGCGTTCACTTGGTGCACTGGTAGCAGGCGTATATAAAATCATTGTTGAAATACAATACAATATTGGAAACACATGTTGATTTTGATGCCAAAAGTATAAAAACATTTTGCTCAATCTAAACTTATTATTTTGGCACTATCATTTCCGGAATTAACATCTTCATCGTCAAATGATAACTTGATTTGATTAGGCCTGGTGAATAAAAACAAGCAATTGCATTTACTCAGTAATTGGTCAGCGTTACGTGAATAAAAACTTTAGCTATTTTCTTTAAGTTTTTATTCACGCAAAGCTGAACAAATACTAAGTAAATTGCTTAATTTTACGTGAATAAAAACTAGAGCAAAACTTCTAACGTTTTTATTCACGTAAAGCTGACCAATTACCGAGTAAAAGCAATTGCTCACCCGGCCTATTGTCACCTTTTTAACTGGAATTATACCACAAAATTTTTTTGTCAAATGACAAAAATTCTCTAACACATTTTAATTTTTTTTTCTCTCGTACTTTTCAAAGAATTGAAAACTTTTATAATTTGGATCCAAAAAAGTGGCACATAATAAAAACGAATTATTGTAATATACTGTAGCTTACAGGGCCAGCACAAGTAGGTAACACCTAGAAAGCGCCGTTAAATTTTTAGCTGACTAGAAAAAGGAAAAATAATCCTTGTTTTTTAAACTTACCTAGTGACTGTTCTGAAAATCCACATTTGCCGACTTACTCATCTAAAAGAGTCAAATTGGTTTACTAAATGAGCTAAAGTTGATTGATGGGATGTCACACACAAAACCAACCATCCCATCCCCTCACCCCTTTGCGCTGGCTTTCGTAACTTATTCAATTCTAAAGATATTAGTGTTTTACAATGTTTACTTTTTGGATTTTTATGAAATATTTTCTTGAAGTATCTCGTTAAACCTTCGGTATTGAAAATTGAAAGAAAATTGTTTTGATATTTTTTTATTTTTGCGGTATTATGCGGTAAAGTGATTTACGCATTAGCAAACTTATTCAAAAATTCTAATAGAAATGATATCATGAACCCAAATTATTTATATTATATATTTATAAATTTCTTTAGTTGGAATAATTTATATTCCAACTAAAGAAATTTATAAATATATAATATTTATAAATTTCTTTAGTTAGTTATTCCCGGGTATATCTAGTCAACTAAAAACTTAGTCGCTTAATTTTAGTTAATTAAAAAGTTAGTCGACTAATTTTAGTTAATTTTAGTAAAAGGTTTCTAAGTATCCGCTGGGATTTACACGTAGTTTTCCAATTGCCCCATTTCCAGACAGACATATCCTCTCGCGCCACACCCACATGCTTAGCCCACCATTGAGTTTTAGCATTCTGGCGAGTTTATTTCAAAGCAAGTTGTAACGTTTTGATTATGCATTCCGGCTGGTATAACATCCAGCCAAAATGTGACCATCAGTTTCTGCTGTTACACCACAGCACCGACATTTTTTGAGAGTCTGGTCGTTTCTATGTCTCTTGAGATTAATCTTAGTTTACACCACTTCCAAATTGTCTTCCAAACTAAAGTTTTGTTTCCAGGCCATATATTCTTTCCAATAACCAGTGCCGAATCACCGAGGACTCTGCTATAGTCTTGAAGGAGCCTCCAATGGTTTGATTGCAAATTTACGATATATTAATATATATATATATATATATATATATATATATATATATATATATATATATATATATATATATATATATATATATATATATATATATATATATATATATATATATATATATATATATATATACCAGTGCACTGGTATATATGTTATATACCAGTGCCCCTAAAATAAGAGGTCTTTTTCCAAGGGGAAAAAGGCCCCTAAATTTCCAAATGGGCCCCCTAAAATTGCTGGACCAATTGGGGGCATGGGGAAGCTAAGTGACAGTTGCTAATGTAGAAATGCCCTTCAGCAAATAAAATTAATATATTTAGGAAAAAGCTTGTTTCAGGAGCCTCTCAAAAGTTGTTCAAATTTAGCAACAGAAAATAAAAAAGCACAAACATTAAAATTAGATATAGTAATAGCGGATTTGAGTAAGATGGCTAGAATAATTAATTTATAATATATGAAAAATTCCTTACTATATTCTTCATTTTTATTTCTATGCTTGATAGCATTCTATAAATTACTATGTCTAAAGATAGTATAGCTGTTATGAATTTAAAAATTCTGTCATAAGTGAGATAAAGTTTTTGATATTAAATATGCGCCCCTTAAAGTTAATTTCAATGTTTATTCTTTTTTATAATTATTTGAAGCGGAGATTTTAGAGTATATTTCTAATTTATAAAATAAATATTTATTATTTACTTGATCGTGTTTTATTAACTAGATATAAAAAGAAAATACTTCATATTCTATTTTTTAATGCAATATAAATTTTTAGAAAAAAAGACCACATCATTTTTTTGCAGGAGGAGGGGGGGGGGGCAATTGGTACATGATTATTCATCAGGAAAGCCTACACTAGAATTCATAACATAAACGTCCAGATATCTGCCGGCTGTAGTAATTGTCATCCCATAAGGTAAAAATCGGTTCTGTAACTGAAAAAAATCATTGTTTTCTCAGTTAACTTGATAAACTGAGCATTAAATTTGTTACACCCATAAAATGCAATTAATAGTGTTTAAGAATGTGTTATTGAAATTACACATTCGAAGAAACAAGTGACAAATTTGTCAGCAGAAACAAGTTTTAATCTTACGCCGACAAGAAACAATTCAATTCTAAAAGTAAAAGTGCGCTTGCAAAATGACATCGAAAACGTCATAGAAATAGTCAAGTTTTTTTAACGCAATAGAATGTTGCGGAAAATTAAGAACTATAAAATTGTTCTATGGGGCCATTTAAAGGACGTCACCAATTTTTAGCTAATTTTTGACCCCTCCCCCCCTTTGTCACCGGTTGTCCTTTTTCCCTGTACCCCCCTTGAAAAAGACGTCATAAAATCCTGAACCCCCCTCCTATTTTTAACTCCAAAAAAATTTATTTCATCTCGCAATGATGTTTGAATCTGCTGCGCAGCAGATTCAATCCGTATCACGCACTTCTTAAAAAAATTTATAAATCCGTTTATAAATTTATAGATCCGTATCACGCACTTCTTAAAAAAATTTATTATCATTGCAAATCAATTTAAAAAAAAATGCTTTAGGGGCCATCCATAAAAAACGTCATCCAAATAAAGGGGGGGAGGGGGTCGAGTTAAAAAGGACAAAAAAGGACAAGGGGAGGGGGGAAGTTGTCAGAAAAGGACGTCACTTTATAGATTTTTTATTTTAGTTTAATTAACATGGAAAACTACGTAAACATGTGTTTTTGAGAAGATAATGTATGAGAATATTTTTAATTTTATTTTTCAAAGGTATAGCAGCTGCTATACCTTTGAAAAATAAAATTAAAAATATTCTCATACATTATCTTCTCAAAAACACATGTTTACGTAGTTTTCCATGTTAATTAAACTAAAATAAAAAATCTATAAAGTGACGTCCTTTTCTGACAACTTCCCCCCTCCCCTTGTCCTTTTTTGTCCTTTTTAACTCGACCCCCTCCCCCCCTTTATTTGGATGACGTTTTTTATGGATGGCCCCTAAAGCATTTTTTTTTAAATTGATTTGCAATGATAATAAATTTTTTTAAGAAGTGCGTGATACGGATAACTTTAAAAAAAAATGAATTTACTTAAAGATGAGTTTGCGAAAGCAATTTAAACAGCGCCACAGTTCAAACAGCCAACTCAAACCTGTTTAAAACAAGGCTGCTTTAGGAAACAAACAAAAAAAGAACTAAATTAGGAAATCTTAAACCTTTATTCAATGCAATAGAAACCATTCCGCCAACAAATGTAGAGCCTGAAATCCTTTTTCTGCACCTGGATTACTTATGAAAAAATTTTGATTCATCGATTAACTACTTTCTTAATAAACTTTACTTTTTTAAAACTCATTTTTCATTAAGGAATAAATATTCAAGCTAAAACTATCGTGTTAATTTATACTTTATGTTACATTATATTGTATTTGTGTTATGTAATTATATTTTATGGTTTTTTATCTAAGCAATTTTTAAAATTTTTTATAATGATTTTACCGGTAAATTTTGCTCTTTTTTTTCACTTTTTTTTTTAATTTTTTTGTATTTTGATTATAAAAATAACGATCTGCATAAAGTAGTTTAAATATTGATTTACTCAAATGTAAATATAAGCATTTTTAATATTTTGTCCTTGTCCAAGTTAAACTATTTACACGACTTTTCATAACCTGAGACTGGGCACTAAAAGTTATTTATTGTGAACGCATTTTTAGTAGAATAAAAATAAATTAAAAAAAGAACTTATTTAAACGTCTTGTTAATTTTGTACTATCATTAGGATGAAGAATATCTCCAGTAGCATACTTTTGTCTTTTTAAATTTGGGATGAATTGGTTTGTCTGTTTGCTCAGAAAACGAAACTATTTATCTCTTAAGTAATTCAAATAAATTGCACAAGTTATACCTGTCATTAGGGCCCCAAAATTTTAAATATTTTTTCATTTGGTATTACTAAAAAAAAAAAAATCCTTACTTTGCAAATGAGCTCTCTAAATTCGCTGTTTCGCTGCCGATTTCGCTGTCTCGCTGCCCATGCTTGGAACAGTGGGGAAGAATTATACATAGCCAGAGCAGTGGGGGAGCCTAGCCACTGCTCTGGTTATATATATATATATATATATATATATATATATATATATATATATATATAAATATATATATATATATATATATATATATATATATATATATATATATATATATATATATATATATATATATATATATATATATATATTTCATAGCAACAAAAAAAAAAGAAAAATAACAAATACTTTCCATAAATATTTAATGATAAACAATATAAACAAGGTACTTAAAAACATTCCCAATGTTTTTAAGTATCTTGGGTTCATAGTTCTTGGAAAGAACAATTTAAATCATGTCCTGAATGTTTACTTTCTTATTATTATTGCCAATCGAAATTTCTGTTTAAACAAAGATTCTAAGACTAAATATTCGTTTTCAAGGAATTAATTGATATTGTTCCTGATGAGAAAGTTTGTTATGGACCTCATGTGTAGTTAAATCATAGCAACAAATGATTTATGGAATAACGTAAATTTGTGGCAATGGTATTTATACTACTTGGTGGAAGCTATATGTCATATAGCCACATGACTACATAATTTTCTTTTTTCCAATCTTGGAAAAAAGAAAATTATGAAATATTAAAATAGTATTATTTGATAAATATTAAAATATTAATATTTGGCCAAAATATTAATATTTGATGAACCAAGATTGGAAAAAAGATAATTAATTTTCTTTTTTCTAATCTTGTTTCATCAAATATTAATATTTTGGCCAAGAATTGTTCTCAAAACAAGGCATATATGCTATAAAATTACGCTTATAGAACGTCACGTTTAACTAGATTTATGTTCAATATATGTTTTGGATGGCTTAATAGTTATTTTTAAAATATTCAAAAGTTGCACAAAACTTTATTGGCGACCTATCATTAGGCAAAGTTCAGCATTAAAACCACTATTTACAAACACGAATATTATTTTATACAACGAATATTTTGTTACCCAGGGTACATAAGACGTATTGTAGATGTAAATTAAGAAGTCCAAGGTTGAACACCGGCTCTAGCCAAATAGATGACATTAATTAGGAAAGAGGCGTGAACATTCTAGTTCAGATGTGGGCTCGCAGCGGACCAGATCCGGCCCGCTACGAGTTTTGATTCAGCCCGCGAGACATTTTGAAAAATCCAATAAAATTTTTTTGAGCATTTCGAGGTCGGAATTAATGTGGTTGCTATTTATAAATACAGTAGTTTTAAGCACTTTGCATTTCTTGGTGTTGTTAAATAAAGCGTGTTAAAAACGTATATAATTAAAAAATTAATTTGTTTAGCTTTCTATCGATATATAGTTTGTTATACTTTCAAAGAGATTTACTATTTGAGTTTCAATTACTTTACAATCTTTATGAATAAATTGTATTACAATAGCGATGTCTTATTATTTCATGTCTGATATATATCGTTAAAAATAATGACTTACTTCATTAAAGTACTACTTTAAAATGCGGTACTTTTAAACGCGGCCCGCGAACGTGTTTGCACACTAAAGTTTGGCTCACACTATGTCAAAGGTTGCCCATACTTGTTCTAGTTAAATGTTCTTCCGCGGTGATAAGATTGTAAGACTTCTGGGAGCATTTAACTAACCAGTAAAAATAAAAAGACGTCTAAAAGTGTAATAAAAGTTATTTTTACGTTTCTAACGTTTCTTAGGCGTCTTAATTAAATCTTTCACCCAATGAGTACCCAGTTTTTGTTAGAATACCCATGCGTATTGTTAACGCAGGCATTCTAATAAAAAAAACTCGATAAGAATAGTTATGTGCCAAATCATATTCTTTTAGGCGTATTTTTTTTTAAATGTACAAATAAGGCCAATAACCCACAATATATAAGCAGGCATCCTAATTTTTTAAAAAATCACAAGTTTCTCAAACTCTGCAGAGTTTGAAAAACTTGTGATTTTTTAAACATGTTTATGCTAATAATTTGGACTTCAAACATCTTGACATTTTATAGAAACCTCAACTTTTCTTAGAAAACTATTCATCAAAAAACTATTCATAGATTTTGATAAAATGTTGTAACCCTTCCACTTGCAGGGTTACAACAATTTGGATAAGAAATCAAAAACTTATGACTTTAATAATGCTAATAACTTTTTAAAATAAAAACTTTATCAATTCTTATCCAAATGATGACAACTTGGTTTAAAGGCTTTGGAAATATAGGTTTTAAAAAATCCAATAAGGATATAAAAAGGTAGTGTAAAATCTAAAGGACATTATAATATAATGCATATGATTAATAAACACATAAAATTTGTATTGGTCTACAATATGATTCATATTGTAGACTTATATAATGCCCTTTATACTACCTTTTTATATCCTTATTGCAATATTCTTGGGAAATCTCCATTTTTTTTTAATACTTCCGGGGGTGTATTAGAGAGTATTAGAAAAAAACAGATTTTTAAGAGAATGTCCTTTTTAATGAATTTTTAGGTTTTATTTTTATATATAAGCAGTTTTTTCAGTTAAAGACTGAAAGAAGTGAAATCCAGGGCCATTCTAAAGAGATTCTAAAGGTGAGAGGAAGGGGTGGTGACCAAGATCTTTTAAAAAAAAAAGGTCCTGACAATAGATCCAATGACATTTGCCAACTATAGATCCAATTTTGCTGATGCCAGTGTCCAATATGCCGCCTAGTTAACTTAGTAGGGTAGGGGGCTAGGCTTTCTCAAGCCCCCCCCCCTTACCTTGGGACGCCTCTGATTTAATCACATTTTTATAAATTCAATTTTTGTTGTTGTTGCTTAAAACAAGATAAATAAAATTAAATTTATTTTTAACAATCTTACAGAAAAAGACGGATCCTGGGGGACGAGGGAGAAGGTAGGGGGTATAGGAATATGCATCCGAATCTGAAAGTTCTAAAATATCATGAAAATTCAGGGCCTTATTTTTTCAGGAGACAAATACAAAAATTCGTCATTGCTTACAATAATATAACAGATAAAAAAAGACTAATAACATATTTTGTTTATGTTAAAAAGTCTTTAATCTAAGTAAAAACAGAGTTTGTGAAAAAACGTTCAAAAGTTACAAACATAAGAACAATAAACTTTTTTTCACAATTTCAGTTTGCAATTGATGTTATATAAGTTGTCATATTTCAACAGAAAATTCGATCACTTTTATTTGAATTTATAAAGTGTTCTCTGTTTTGAAGCAAAAAATTGATCAAAATCCTAATTATTCAGAAACTTCAGACTTCAGATTTGCTAATACGAAATAGCTTATCCTTTTTTTTAGAAGGAAACATCAAAAATTTGATTTTGTGGACATGCTGTAGTACTTTTAAATCTCTAAGACTTTTTAAGTTACTTTCTAAGAATATTGCTCTTTTTTTATTCTCATTTTACATAAAACATGAAAATTGTGGTCATAGTTAATGTATATAATATATATGTTTTACTTCCTAAAAAAAATGTTAGACATTGACAACTATTTTTTCTTAACGAACATAAATGTTTTCCGGTTTGACTATCAATAGTTTTAATCTTATGCCTTTTATTTTTTTAAGTTTTAAATTGCATAAATATCTTTAAAAGACATTTAAAACAGCAAATAGAAAAGATAATCTTTTCTATTGCCCTTAGTTTTTTATAAGGTTGTAAAGATGTAGTAAAAGTTAACAAACATTTTAATAAATAGGGATTCCTCTAATCATATTAATATTTCTATAACTTATCAAATAGTATAATATTATTTTTTTTTATTGATTTTTGCTCCAAAGTAGGTGTTTATAATACAAATGTTGGTTGCAAGAATAGATTTTTTTTTCAACAATTTATGAAATGATTCAAATAAGTTTTCCTAGTTCAAAAAGGTTTTGGCTTATTTTATAGATTACAACTGAAGATTGCTACAAAACTGCAGACTGTTTTCTTCTTCCTGAGTACTGCACAAATAGTGACAACTGTGATGTTCTAGTGAAATACAATTTCGATTCAATCAGCAAAGTGATCTTTATTACACTAGCAACAAACGGAAAATGGGTTGGCTTTGCACAAACAAACAATTTAAATATGGCACAAAAAATGGTTTAAATGATTTTATACTTTATACTTATTTTTTTAGATTTCAAAAAGTATTTAAAAAATTTTTACTGATAGTTTTATCAATCATTTTGTAGCTATCTTTAAATACTATTTTTAGCAAAATATAAAAGGCGAGATTTGTTTCAACAATAATACAGTTGCAACGTTAGTCAATTTTCATGCATTGCGTAATACAAGACCTTTATTTTCTGCTGTAGTAAGTGGAATCAATGTTAAAGAAATGTATATATTGCCAAGTGGCAGTGTTGTTTGTAAATACAGTCGAAGTTTGTTTGCTTCTATTTCCAGTGAAGAATATATGTTTTCCCTTAATGAGACCGTTGATGTTGTCTATGCTCATGGAACCAGAGTAGGGGGTGATGGCTACCCTAGTTATCATGGAAAAATGAACCATAGTTATTACTCTGAAAAAGTTGACATGAAGAAAATACGTTCCAGAAGTGAGAGTTTGGTAAAAAAAAAAGCTTCATTTTTTTAATTTTTTAAAATTGAAATGTTGACCGATGAACTATTTTTGGTTTTTATTAGTGTGCGTGCGGATTCTCTAAATTCTTAAATGTAGTAGGTCACTACATTTAAGAATTTAAATTCTTAAATGTAGTAATGTAATTCTTAAATGTAGTAAATAAAATACTAAATAGTGTTTTATTCAGATGTATTTGAGAATTTTGCAAGATAAAATTGATTTGCCAATTAGTATTTTTCTAAATCTTTTAAATAAAATGATTATGTGGTCCTTTTTTTTCTTTTGAATAATATCATTACAAAATTACTTTCTCTTATTTCAATGTGTGGCATGGTGGCTGCAATCAAGTTAAAAAATGTGTTTTTTTTAAATTATTGCTAATTTTATTGACCATTTCTTACTTAATACCAAGTACATTCAAGATTTTTTGTAAATGATATTGTCTCAAAGTGCATTCTACCAGCAATTGAATTGATATTATAATCAACAAGCAGCAGCATTACTTCTTTATACTTATCATTTTCTAAAGTCTAGTGTAAAGAATAACATATAATAATTGAGAAAAGCATGCTTAATAGTTGCAATTTGCCATTAATCTCTACTTGTACAGGTAGTTGTTTTTAATTTTTTTTTTTTTTAATTGTTTTAAAGTTTAATATAGTTTTCCCATCAAAATGGATCTATATGGGCTATCATTTAAATATCTTCTTTTGAACTTTTGAAGTTTTTTTATTATCTTTTTTTATTTCTCTAATTGCAGTTGATAGAACTAATTTTA
>NC_061158.1:36529583-36647083 GCF_022113875.1 Hydra vulgaris | reverse complement strand
CACTACAGATGAGGAGGCTACTTTAGTTGTAATTACAACATCTAATCTCAACTCTATAACTCCGAAACACAAACCTTGACGAACAAGACTGCTGCGTGGAGAAACTAGTTGATCGCATTACTACCAGGGGCATGGTGGGGATTGAGCTTAAAACTTCTTGCTTATGAGGCAAGCACTCTACCACTACTGCATCTGAATGCAAATAAACTATTTACCAATATCAACTTATTTTATACATAATATCTCAAATGCTTATTTCCATTTTAGTTTTAAAGAAAGCACAGGTCGCCAAATTCGAAACTGCTGAAATTAAAATCTATTTATCAGCTGAAAAGATATCCTTAGAGCAGTTTTTGGGGAAACTTTTATATATTGTAAAATACTTTGAGTTTCATATAATAGTTGCTTGCATTTTATTCAGTACATATTTTTGAATGAAATAATCATTTTTGGGAAAATTTACAAGAAAAAAATCATTTATCCTACATTTTAAAAAAGGTAAAAATTTGAAGAAAATGCTAATAATCGTAAATTAATATATAACCTATAATGTAAAAAAAGAATTTTAAACCAACATTTTTATGAAAGCTGTTTATCTTGCTACAATACCCGAATATGATTTCAATATTTCAATAAAATATATTTTCAAGTGTCTTTTGAAGGGGTGCGGAAATTATCTCTCTGCTGAAGTTACCCTACTTTACTCTAAAAAACACTTATGTAACATTTTATTATAGTTAAAACTATAAGTTGATTGATTTGGTGTCATATCTACTTCCTCATGTTATTTTTAATGCAGTATCAATAATTCCAGTATCAATAATTCCATAATAAAATCATAATTAGTAAACAACTAAAAATTAATGATAGAGTTGATTCTCTTAAAGATACTTTAGGCAGAACTATTGAAGCTCTTCCTTATATAGTTTATCTTCTGAACTCTCTTTTATAGATTAAACCCATGTTTACTCTCGAAAGCTTTTAATATTTTCCATAGTTAAACAAAAGTGATATTAAATCTGAATGGATTTATAATGACACCTTGGTTTTCTCTATTTCAGTCAATATTAAGGAACTTACCAATCCAAACCCTTTCCATGTCATTAATCAAAGAATTTAATATCAGAGTTTTTTATTTTCTGAAATAATCATTTATTTTAAATCGGGGCCCTCAAAAACACTTAACTCCCTTTCCAGCAATCCAGCACTGTACAGTGGGTTTATTTAAATTTGTTTTTGCTAGTGAATTAACTTTTATGTAATTCTGTTATGGAAAATGCTGGGACATTTGGTGACAACTATACAGTTTGAAGTTAAAATCGTTTTTAATTAGTAGTTATTTTTATCGAGTGACAGGAATGGTGTTGAAAAATAAACTTTAGAATAGTGTTGAATATATTAAAAAAGTCGCTAAAAAAAAAAAGAGTAGTCTTGCAAATAGTAAAAAATAAATTTTTTTGATCTAGATCTAGAAAGATTGACTAATAGAATACCTTCTATTGTAAATGATCAGGATACTGTATTTAATACATCCAACTCATCTGACGCACTGAATTTAAGTGGCAGTGAAAATCAGTCTAGTCCTGCAAAAAAACAAAATCTACAAATTTTTGCATAAAAATTCTATTTAAAAAACTATTTTGAAAAAACTATTATTTAAGTGTAAAAGTTTACATTTGAGTACCAAAAAACAAATTTATTGTTATTGCTTATAATTTTTGATGAAGTAAAAGAGTGTGAAATAGTGTGTAGTAATCATCGAGGCAGTTAAAGTAAAGGTTGTAGGGATTGATGATTTTTGAACCAAATTTATTATAATTTTTATACTTAAAAAAATATAAGTATTAATTATTTGATAACAAAGAAAAGCAATTAAGTTTTATATTTAAAGATAAAAAGTAATTTTGTAAATTCATAAATATCATAGTACTATTTTATAATAAATAATTGGTAATGTGTTTTCTAGATAACAACTGAAGATTGCTACAATACTGCAGATTGTTTTCTTCTTCCTGAGTACTGTACAAATAGTGACAACTGTGATGTTCTTGTTAAATATAGTTTTGATTCTGTTAAAAGCATGTTCTCAGTTACTTTAGCAACAAATAAAATATGGGTTGGTTTTGCACAAACATACAATTTAAATATGACACAAAAAATGGTATCAAAGTTTTTATCATATTTATATGTGTGTTACATGCATACATACATACATACATACATACATACATACATACATACATACATACATACATACATACATACATACATACATACATACATACATACATACATACATACATACATACATACATACATACAGAAGTGTAGACAGGAATTTATTTTGTTTGAGAGAGAAAATTTCACAAATGGAGCAAAATCCAAACTTTTATATTTTTATACTTACGTCAAATAAGAATGATTTGCAAAAAGTTGTGATGATTGGAGTCTGGGAACAAAGAAGTCCAAAAAATTTTGCCTTTATTGCCCCAAATGTGAAAGCAAAAAGTTGACAAAATATTTTTTAAACTATTCTCAACTAGACTTATATTTATCAATAAATCTTAGTTTCATAGTAAAGTTTCTCAGCCTTCAAAAAATATGATCTTACAAAGATTGAACCAACTAAATTTGAAGGGGTTACAAATTATAAATAGTCATAATTTTTTAATGCTGAGAGATTATACTATAAAACTTAAAATTTATCAATGAATATAAGTTAATGCAGTAGTGGTGTAGTGATAAAATGCTCGCTTCATAAGCGAGAGGTTCTGAGTTCAATCCCTACCACATCCCTGATAGTACCGCGCTCAACTTGTTTCTCCGCGCAGCGGCCTTGAGGAGGTGAATAACAAACAAACAAAAAACTCTAGTTGAGATTAGTTAAATAAATGTTTTTTCAACTTGCTATCACGTTTGGGGCAAGAAGGGCAAAAATTTTGGGGCTTTTTTGTTCCCAGACTTCAATCATCACAATTTTTTGCGAATCACTCTTACTTGATGTAAGCAAAAATACATAAATGTTTGGAGTTTGCTCCATGCCTAGAAGTTACCTCTCTCAAACTACAAAAAATGCTATTTATGCCTCTGAATACATACAGGTAAATATAAAGTGATTTGTTTGATAATTTTGGTGTATTGTTATTCTTCAATTTTATTTTTAGCAAAATATAAAAGGAGAGATTTGCTTCAATAATAATTCTATTGCATCCATAGCTAATTTTCATGGACTAGGTAACACAAAACCAAATTTTTCTTCATTACAAAATGGAATCAATGTAAAAGAAATGTATGTATTGCCAAGTGGCAGTGTTGTTTGCAAATATTACAGAAGTTTGTTAGCTCCAGTTGACAGTGAAGAATATATGTTTTCTCTTGACAAGCCAGTAAATGTTGTCTATGCATATGGAATGAATTTAAGAAATGATAGTTACCCTAGTTATCATGGGCCTAAAAATCATAGTTATTATTCTGAAAAAGTTGACATGAAAAAAATAAGGCCCAGAAGTGATAGTATGGTAACAAATATTTTTGTTTATTTTATTACAGTAGGGTAAAGTAGGGTAATTTTATTGTTTTTATAGACAATTATTGCTTTTAAATCATGCATATCAATGTCCTGCAAATGTATCTATAATATAACAGTTAAAAAATTATTTTAAGCTATTAAGGTTTTTATGTAAATATGTTTTAAAAAATACTAATAAATTAAAAAATAGTTACTATTGCGGACTAAGGTAAAAAAGGTAAAAATTTGAAGAAAATGCTAATAATCGTAAATTAATATATTACCTATAATGTAAAAAAAGAATTTTAAAGCAACATTTTTATGAAAGCGGTTTATCTTGCTACAATACCCATTTCATCTCTATAAGAGACTCAAAGGGCATTATCTTAAGTTATGAAAGACTTTTGAATATTTTTGCTGCCCTTTTCTACTCAAAATTTTAATAAAAGCTATATTTAATGTCTTCTTCTCCTTATTATCCGAAGTTAATAACAAGTTTTGATTTTATTGCTACACTGTATATAACATTAAATGTTTTTGATTTAAATTTTGATTGTGCACGGCATGTAATAACGATATTTTCATTGTTTGAAATTTTTATTCAATCATTAACAGATCATTAACAGATCTTGTTTCCACTTTAAAATATTGTTGATCACCTTCTAATTTGCTTTGAACTAAAAATTGTATTTCCAATTATTTTCAGTTGGTTGTACTGTACTGTAGAAATTAACACAATGTTCAATGATACTCCTTTAAAGTGTTATAAAGCGCCGGTTTTTTAGTTTTTTCGTTCTAACCTTTAGTTTCTTCAAAAACAGTTGCATTTAGTGTTCTTATTATACTAGTTAGAAAGACCACATCTTTTAGTGACCACCACATCATATCTTTTAGTGACTCTTATATAACAGACTTAACAAAGACCAATTAATTAATTAATTGGTCTTTGTTAACCAACAGGTTTATTACCTGAGTTTGACCTGTGAGAATTTTGGTTGAATTTCAAATAAATGGCTGAATTTCAAAATTGAACTCCAATCTGATAACAATGTTTTAGTAACAAGTTTTTAACATGTTTTTATAAATAATTGTGAATTTTGTTTTAATTAAAATTCAAATATAATAAAAGTATAATTTCGAAAATTATACTTATTATATTTAAATTTATATTTGAAAAATGTCTTATCTAAATTTTGTTAAACAGCTATTTTTATAGCCAGACATCTTTGTAAAAATATTATTTGGCATTTATTACAATAAATTTTGACTCTTGGTAAGTATTTATAAATTTTATTTATAATCAAAAGTTGTTTACTAAAATATATTAAAATTTTTTTTTTGGCAAGATAGTGTTAGGTCTTTGTCAGTCATTATGAACTTATGAATAAATAAACAGGTTTGTTTCAAGATAGATAATAACAAAACTTTTTTATCTTTTTGTACCTTATAAAATTGATTTTTGTTATAAATAAAATTTATAAAATCTTGCACCTACAATGGAGTTACTATTTGCACCTACAATGGAGTTACTTTATTTGGTTTTTATCTTTTATGGTAATATTAAGTCTTAAATTTTTTTGCTTGTATTTAAAAAATTATTGCATGTATAAATTGTACATTGCGTCAGATGAATATTTTCAAAAAATGTTTTTTTTTTTTTTTTTTTTTTTTTTTTGCAAAATACTTGTTTTCAGCTTTAGTGACCGTTTTAGCGATGTTATGAGTCATTTAAAGAATTATTGAAACATTTTTATAAAAAAACTCATTCGAATCAAAATCAAAAAAAAAAGTGGAGGGAGAGGGGCATACTTATTTTCTTGACTTGACAAAAAATTTTCTGTACACCCCTCTGAAATGGGTATTAGTTTCAAATTTTTCTTGCAAACATAGAATACACTTATTGGAAATACTATTGTATGCTAGAGTAGCTTTTAAAATAATCCAGTTTAGTTTAAAATTTTTCTTTTTGTTGCAAAATATATTTTGGTCAAACTTGGGAGTGGTCAAAAATTTTTTTTTTTTTTGTTTTAGCCAATATATTGTTTATCAGCCATTTTTTGTGGGCAAACGATCCAGTTCTAAAATATTTTTTGATAAGCATTTTCCATTCATAGAGTGAATAATGTTTTGTATTTCATGTACAAATACTCTTCATACACACAAGTTTATACACTCATGTGTATGAAGTGCATCTTCATACACACTGGTTTGTACACCTATATGTATTAAGATGCACTTCATTAGGAATTTAAAATATTTAATCCTACAAGTTTGCAGGTTTTTGCTCTCTTGTAAATTCCCATTACTATATCAAAGCATTTTTGGATGATTTTTTTCTTTAATTTCTCCTTATTAAATAGTAAAATAGAGTAAAGTTTTTCTACAATGTTTAATTAGACAAATAGTGTCCTCTATAATTTCTATGCAGATTTTTCCTGGTTCTATTTTTTAATCTAAAATTTTTGTTGTAATTGAGGGGTAAAAAAATTCAAGTATACTAATTTTAGAAAACCTATTAACAACATTAGTGGTATTTTTCCACTGCTGCAAATTTAATTTGTTGAATAATATTATTTATTTTGTCCAATTTAATTTTACCAACGTGCCCTAGCTCACTTTTTGAAGAAACTAGTAACCTACTAGGGAAATTATTTTGAAAACTTGGTTTGTGATCATTTAGTATAACAAATTCTAGCGCTGGTGCAAGTGATTCGATTCTGTTTTGACCTTTTAAAGTAATTGTATTTTCTTACGTTTTTAGTGGCATTTGCATGGTTATTAGAATTAATAATATTGTGCAGTATTTTGTGATGATTATCGGGGATAATTTAGTATATGTATATGTTGCTTGATTTATCAGCAAAAACTAAAATATTAGGTTCGATTTTATATTATTGTCTTATTTGAGTGTTTTTTTTTGTGGAAATTATTACTTATATTGTAAAATTTTGTTTTTTTCAAGTAAATTATTACTACTGCTCTATTTTTGCTAAATTTTATATTATTTTAACGTATCTAAATTTCAATACAAATTTTTTTTTAAATTTCATATTTCTTTATTTAAAAAGATGGATTTTTCTAAATGTGGAAAAGAGTTGAATTGTTTTCTAAAGCCTGTTGGTTGTATAAAAACCTGTAAAGTTGCAGCAACATTTAAATATGACCCAAATTCAGAGAAAGTTGTTTTCCAACTATGGGCAAGCAAGTCATTAAAATATGTTGCATTTGGACAAAAGCCAAATAATAACAATAATTTTATGGTACATATTTGTTAGTAATTATTACTAAATAATTTTATAATAAGTAATATTGCGAAAAATATTTTCAAAATTGAACAAATTAAACCTTTTGAATTCTTTTTTATTTAAAATTTTCTAGATTAAAATTCGTGGTGAGTATTGTTCCCGATCACAAGTAGTAGGTTTTGGTCATTTTAATGGTAACAACTTGAATAAAGCTGGAACACCACAATGGCTTTCTGAAGTACATTTTTTTAGTGCTAAACTTATAACCGTTTTTTTGTTTTTTGCTTTTTTTTGTTATTTTTTTTTAAGGTAATAAAAAAAATTTATGTTTATTTTAGGTAGACCAAGTCAAACTTCTTTTATCAGAAGTCTTGCCTGATGGCTCTTTTCTTTGTAGGTAATTAGTAATATTTTTTTATTTTAACTTGATGTTAAAAAATCACTTAAAAGCAAAAAAAAAATTAATTAATAATCTATTGGTTACTAAAGTTCAATATTGTTTTTAAAAAAATACTATCATATATAACTAAAAAGTTGAAAGAAATATATACTTGAAAAATAGATAAATATTGTATTGTTTGAAAAATAGATATATTAAATGACAAAAGCTTCAATTAAAATGTTTTTGTGCTTTAAGGGGAGGGGGTTTTTAAGAGTATTTCTTGAATTTTTAAAAAAATGTAAAAAAATAGTTCTTTTAACCTAAGAGTAAAAGACCAAAAATACATACTTACTATGACATTTATTTAGATATGAAAGGCCTTTAGTGTTGTCTAGCAAAAATATGGATTACTTATACGATATGAGTTATCCTTTGTATGCTGCAATTGCTTTTGGAGATTCTTTATCAGGTATTAATTTTTTTTTGATTTCCATTAAAATTAAATAATAATTATTTAACAATAATTTATACATTTATAAGTCTAAAAATATAAATAAGTAATTTAATGTTAACAATTTAAAAACTCCATTCCAATCAAAGTATACCCTACTAAACAACAGTCACCTGCATTTACTATAATAGTCAACAGATACATTGTTTTTATTGATCGAACAATTATTTGATCAGTATTTTAATAAACATGATATAATGGTATTAGATTTGAATTTATTAAAGCAAGTAATCATGAATTACTTATTCTGAAAAGTTAAATTTACATACTGTATGTATAAGCATTTGGCTGTTCTACATACCATAAAATTAAATGTTAATTCATTGCAATGCAATGATTGAGCACATGCATTGACTGACTTAAATAAAGAGAACATACAAGAGATGTGTTTATTTTTATGGTATAAATAGCCAATTGCATATATATATACAGTATGTATAAATAATCACACCCTAAATTTAATCTAAAGTATAACAGTAAAAAAAATAAACACAATACTGACAAAGTCTCCCAAAGCTAAATGATAAATTAAAGCAAAAGCTTCATCCAATAGCAGAATATAAAAAATATAAAGGAAGCAAAATCCATAAAACTGTTCAAGGAAAAAAACTAGACAAATAAGAATTTTTTGCGCATATAAGATCAATCACAGTAAAAGAATGAGACTTTATTGAATAACAAGTAACATGAGAATGAATTTTAGTAGATGGCACAAGAGATGTTAACTCTTTAAAGCAGCGCCCATGATAGTATTTATAGATAAGAGAAAAAGAACCAACATTGCAACATTGTGACAATGGTTGAAAGTTGGCTGCAAGAGCAGATTCAACTTTGTTTACAATACATTTTTGCACCTTGTCTGAAAGAGAAAGGGCATCATTAGAAGATTTGCTCCAGATATGGTAACAGTATTTCGTACAAGGACGGGTTTGAGAGATTTATAGAGGTGAAGAATAGAATACGGAGTAAGAAAGTTGGGAGCACACTAAAGAAAGTTGCAAGCATACTAAAGAAATTTGCGAGCACACTAAAGAAATGCAACCTTAGCAGATGCTAATTTTGCAATGGATTTGATATAAGGTTTCCAAGAAAGATTGAAAGTTAATCCTAGAAGATAAAGGGCAGATCATTCATTGAGTACATTACCATTCATAAATATAGGAAGATCTAGATTGTTTCAATAATGATTAGCTAAAAAAAATTAAGTTTTATCTGGGTTAAAGTTCACCAGCCACTGAGAGCCCAATAGCCCAATGCTGTAGCAGAAGTGAGATTTTTAAGCTCAAATGTCCCATTTATATCTTTACATTATCTTTATATTTATGTTAATATAGTATAGTAATTTCTAATACTAATATCAGCAAGTTAATATTAGTATTAGGTATTGTATCTAATATTAATAATAATATCTAATATAAAATACAAACCTTGTTTGTCAAGGTTCCTGTTTCGAAGTTAAAGAGTTAAGAAACAGTTATTATCACAATAAAGTAGTCTTGACTGTAGTGGCCTTCTTGGCCTTTGGGGAAGGGAATTACATAAACAAATAAAAAAATTTGTACAACTTATTTAGTTTTTAATTTTTAAATGAGGTATGTTCTACAGTATTTAAATTTATATTTAAGTGTTTATTATAAATAGTTATTTATTTAGTTAATATTATTTTTAACAATTTAAACAAAAAAAAAAATTTAATTTCTCTGTCTTTTGCTTTCAACTACAATAGCTTTTATCCACATTATTTTTTGCTCATTTTCCATACTTTTCATAAAATTCAGTTTTTGCTCACATGACTCATTCGTTATCATTAAAGAATTTTATTTTTATTTTTTAAATTTTAGTATTACCAGAACTATTTTTTTTTTTTAGGCTTATTATTTTTTGTAAATATATTTTAATAATACAAAGTTTAATTTTTTTTTCAGGAGATTTTCCTGACTACCACAATGGTCATGAAATATCTAGTAATGCAATCAATTTTAAAGTAGTTAACGATGTAAACATTGACACTCTATCTATTCAATTAAAAAAAGCTCATGGTAAATTGTTTCTTCTGTTAAGTTTATGCTTTTATGGGCTTTTATTAAATTGTATACTATGTATGCTCTAATTTGAAAACTTAAAAAATAATCAAGCTTTCACCAAGCTTGATATGTTTACTTGTTTATTTAGCTGAACTTTTTATTCATTTTTATATTTATTTTTTTCGCTAAATTTTTTTGTATATACTATTTTATTTTAAATTTTGTTCACAAAAAGTTATTTTGAAAGTTTGTGGGTAGGAGAAGCTCATAAGCTTTAAATAACTATTTTTATTAGAATTTTAGTAAATTGTGGGCTTGTAAAAAGCTTTGACACATATGACGCTGTGTTTTGGACTCACTCTTAAAAGTTGGTTTTGAAGTTGATGGTTGAGGCTTAGAACCAGATAGAAAAATTGAAGGGTCTTCAAAATTTAAGTGATTTTAGTGTTTTTGGTTTTGAAAGGTGAGGATTGAGGTTTTTCTGGTTGTGATCATCTGGTTCATCTTTGAAAAATGTATCCCATTACTTAGTGTTTGATTTAACCACAGCATAAATATCTTTGACAAATTTCTGAACAAAATTAAATTAATTGAGTTTTGACTTCAAAAAATAATGATGCTTATAAATTGTTATTTTTTTACTTTTATTTATTTAAGATGAGCAAAATAAACAAAGTTTTTTTTATTGATTTGTTAAAATCAAACTCCTTTAGCTTCAAATTGACATAAATTTCCATGGTTTGCATCTATGAAATAAAATATAGTTTTTACAAAGGGTTTATTTTGCAAATTGAAGAAAAAGCATAAAATATTTGTTTTGATGCAACTCATTACATTTTTTCCTACCTTTTTTCACTTTCAGCTAAGTTGTAAGAAACCACTATTCAAGTTCAAGTTCTAAGTAAGTTCAACCACTATTCTCTATTACATAAACTATAGTGAATTATAAGTCAGGAGTTACTAGAATGTAAACACTGTGAAAATGGATACTGTGTAAATGTTAAGACTGTGAAAATGAATGACAGAAGACTAAAAAAAAATTTAAGTTGCATGAATCAATAAAACATAAGACTGGAAAAACTTTTGAACCATTGAGGTTTAAGGCAAAAAACTAGATAAATAAATATTTTTTGTGCATAAATAAACAGTTGCAGTAAAAAAATGTGAGTTTGCTAACAATAGAAGTTGTGTAAGTGTGTCTTTTTTTGGGAGAAGTAATAAGAGCAGATTGTGAGATGCTAGACTTGCCTTTGTAAATGACATTATTAAAGATTTTCTAAATGTTTCTAGAAATTAACATCTAATATGACATCTAATGTCATCTAATATGACATCTAGTATGACATCTAATGACATCTAATATGACAATATAACATCTAAAAGTTTTGATTTAGTTATCTGATGATAATTGATCTTAGTGTTGGACATTAGTTTTTTGCAATCAGTTATTGCAATGATAAAAAGACAATTGTTCTCAGGAGAGCTGGGGAGAGCTGTTTTGGTAAAAAAAGATGAAAGATTAAGATTTGAAAGAATAGCATAAAATAAAAAATTGATAAAACTCAAGAATAGCAATACTAAATAAATATAATAATATATTTTAACCTTCACATAAACTTGGATTGCAAACATTGAAGAACAATAGCATGTTTATATATCTTATGTTGAACTTATTTTATTTTAAAAAGAATGTTGTAAATTTCTTGTGAGTTTGAAATGGGTGATTTAAAAATTACTCTTAAACTTTCAGCATATACTCTTTTTTGATAAAGAATAAAAAGTTAATTTTTTTGCAACTGTTTATTTATATGCAATAGTTGATACATTTTAGATCTTTTTACCTGCAATATTGCAACCATTTGCTGCAACCATTTGCAGTATTTTGCTGATTTCCTAGTTATCTAAAAAGATAGTTTTAAATAAATTTTAAAAACATTTTTCAAATCTTTTTTTTTTAACTTTCTTTTGTCTTGATATTATATTTGTCTTTTGCACTTTTTTTTAGTTTTATAATTGTTTGATCCAAATAAAATGTTTTGTGAAAATGATTCAAATTGCTGTTTAGGAAGTCTAATGGTACTGTCTTGGATTTTGTTTGTAACTTGTGGTATATTTATATCCCGTTACATGAAACCATTTTTAACTAATAAAATAGCTGGTAAAGATGCCTGGTTTCGAGTAAGTTTAGCTTAACTACACACTTTTTAAACACTATTCTTTAAATTTATTATTTTTTGTTTTTTATTTAAATTTATTATTTTCAGATTCATCACATCTTCATGCTGTTGGCTTTGCTGTGCATGATTGTTGGTTTTATTATAATTCTAGTCGTTTTTCAAGGAAAGTTGTACTTGGTAAAAAATTTTTATTAACAAAATTAAAATGTTTTGAAGTCTTGAATGATTCGACTGAATTGTTGATTTTTAATAAAAATCTTTTTTAGAATGATATACATCATTGGCTTGGGTTCTCTGTTTTTATTCTTGGGCTACTGCAGGTGAAATTTTTAATTATTTATTTTTATTTGCTGCTTTAGAAAAAAACTTTTCTTTAAAAACTATAAATTTTGACAACTTTTGAAATAAAAAACATGAAAATTATAAAATAGCATCACTCAAAAAATTACAAAGTCAACTTCTCATTTTTGAATATTTTGATCAAGTAGTGATTTATTAACTTTTAATATCAATTATCAAAAACAGAGTTTTTTATTTTTGTTTCTTATATGTAGTAATAAGTTTAAAAAAGCTGAAGTGCTTCTTGTTTTTTATATAAACCAGTAAGTTTAAAAAAGCTGAAGTGCTTCTTGTTTTTTATATAAACCAGTAAGTTTAAAAAAGCTGAAGTGCTTCTTGCTTTTTATATAAACCAGTAAGTTTAAAAAAGCTGAAGTGCTTTGAAAATCATGTAAAGAAGATATTTTTATACTTATTTATTTTACATAAAACAGGTTTCTTTAAAACAATTTATTTAAAAAAAAGCAAAAAAAAAATTGAAGTTGTGTCATCATTTAACAAATTGAATATATTTTAGAACCAACAGATGTATATTGTCTAATTTTTTTATGCTTTTATATTATTAAAATTTCTACAAAACCAACTAATCCAATTATCTAAATATGATCTTGTTTGTCAAACGCTGTAGTTCAAAGAACACTGTAGTTACTCAGTAATAACAAGTTGTTAAATCTTTGGGTTTTCTAATAGGAGTCAGACCTATGCAGATTACTATTTATGAAGTTATTTAGGGTTTATTATTTTATTTTAGATCATTTAATCAAACAAAGTGTAATGGTATTTGTTTAAAGCTTGATTTGAAATTAAAAATCAAATTAGTTTAAAACTAGAGTAAACAAACAATCTATTAAATTATTGGGCCTTTGAAAGTGTTATTAATCTATTTTTTATATAAATGTTATCAAATAATCACATGAGTTGCCTCGCTATAAACATATGCCACAATTCACTCATGTTTTTTGCCATAAACATATACCACAATTTACAATGTGTCTTGATATCAGATTTGAATCTCCAAACAACTTATACATTTTAAATAGTATCACATCACTGTTTCTTTTTTTTTTTCTCTTTTTTTTTTTAAAAACTTTTTAATATCTTCATATTTATCTCTCCAAGGCCAAAGAGGATTCTTATTTTATCTTTTGAATGTGTTACCTCACTTGATACAACTCAAAAATACAACTCTTGGTGAAAAAGGTCTCTTAATAAAGAATCAAGTTAAGCATGTTAGTATCATTGATGTGGTTTAAACTTTGTATCTTTTGTTTACAAAACAAGTTTTCTGCCACTACAAGTGTTCCTACAAATGCAAATACTTTTTATGTGTTTAGTTATAACATTGAGAAAGTCTTTTATCCTTATTCTACTGCTAATATTTTTGAACAGTTAGTGGTTGTCATGTTGAATTTTTTAGAGTTTACTATTTTTAATTAATGCAAAATTTTTAGAAAATAAAGTGCATAATAAGTGTTTTACATATATGTTTTAATATTTATATGATTCTTAGGTCATTTAATATCTATATGTTTTTTAGGTCATTTAATAATTATGTTTCTTAACTCCTTTAATATCTATATGTTTCTTAAGTCATTTAATATCTATATGTTTTGTAAGTCATTGAATTTTTAATTTTCAATTTATTTAAAGCCTGTACTTGCAACTTTTCGATGTGCACCAGACCACAAAAAGTAAGTTATTCAATTAAAAGATACAACTTTATGGTTATAACAGCCAGTATAAAACAAGTATTTTTCTAATATATATTTTTCATTTATATTGTTGATTTATTATTCATTTTACTGTTAAATAATTTTCAAAACATTCTGAATTCAGAATTTTTTTTAGATCAGAGTTTCATGTTCTGGATTCTAGATCTAAATTGATCTGGATATTGAAAGTTATTTTAAATATATAAGCATGAAAATATTAATTGCTAAAAATTGTAAAAAATTTATGATTTTAATTTAGTTAATTTATGATATTTTACAATAATAAGTTCAAGCAGAAGTATTGAGATTTGCACCAAAGTTAAAAAAAGTTGAAAATAAATTTTTTTTTGAATAATGAAATATTTCTTTATATATATATATATATATATATATATATATATATATATATATATATATATATATATATATATATATATATATATATATATATATACATATATATATATATATATATATATATATATATATATATATATATATATATATATATATATATATATATGTATATATATATATATATATATATATATATATATATATATATATATATATATATATATATATATATACACCAGTAATAAGAGTAATTTTTCGGTAGACAGTGCTCAATACAAAAGTAGAGCAAATATATATTATATTAAAATAATAATAAAATACAATTAAATTTGTAACATAACTCAGAGTTTCACGCTATATGCAATCATCAGGCGTTACAAACAACCATAACAACAACAAAAATTATATACAAAAATACAATACAGTGTTAGCTTAGATGACGTTAAAGTTGCAGATAACAAATTTGTTTTTGTGGCGACATTTAGATATTAATTCATTTCGCTTATTTAATAGTTTCAAAGGTGATGTAATGATATGGTATTTTTCCATTAAACAAAGGTTACATAACTTTCTTCCAGGTTTAAAAGGTTCTGCCCTATCAATAATTTTCCACGTAAGAATAGGATTTGAAAATCCCTTTTTTTTCATTTCCCAGATATATTTAGAAAGTTCTGTGGCATTAGCTTTACTTTCGTATTGAAAGGAGTTCTTACCCCACCAAAACCAAATCAAGATCACGAAACATTATTTGGTTTAATCCTCCATTTTCGCAAAATGTAAAAATCAACGTCGCAAAAACTTTTCTAAATCTAATTGAAAAGCATTTTCCAAAGACACTATTAAAAATATTATCAACTCACACAATAAAAAAGTGAGTTGATAATATCACAAAGATATTATCAACTCACACAATAAAAAAGTATTATCTAATGTTTCCAACACAATTGTTCCAACGTGTAACTGCCAGCAACCTTCACAATGTCCTTTGCAAGGTACATGTCTTAGTAAAAATATAATTTACGTCTGCAATGTTAAAACATCACCACAGGATAGTGGTTTAAATTACATTGGTTTAACAGAGCACACCTTTAAAGATCGCTGGTACAAGCATAAGAACTCCTTTCAATACGAAAGTAAAGCTAATGCCACAGAACTTTCTAAATATATCTGGGAAATGAAAAAAAAGGGATTTTCAAATCCTATTCTTACGTGGATAATTATTGATAGTGCAGAACCTTTTAAACCTGGAAGAAAGTTATGTAACCTTTGTTTTATGGAAAAATACCATATCATTACATCACCTTTGAAACTATTAAATAAACGAAATGAATTAATATCTAACTGACGCCACGAAAACAAATTTGTTATCTGCAACTTTAACGTCATCTAAGCTAACACTGTATTGTATTTTTGTATATAATTTTTGTTGTTGTTATGGTTGTTTGTAACGTCTGATGATCGAATATAGCGTGAAACTCTGAGTTATGTTACAAATTTAATTGTATTTTATTATTATTTTAATATAATGTATATATATATATATATTTATATATATATATATATATATATATATATATATATATATATATATATATATATATATATATATATATATATATATATATATATTCTTTTTTGTCATTTTAAACATGGTAATCAATTTCTACTGAAAAATAAGATTTGAGTAAATTCAAAAAATCTTATGCAATTATTTTTATCAATTTCTTAGTGTTTTTAGCTTCCCATTTTTATATGTAAACCACATAAATTGCACTTTAAAATATTTAAAATGACAAGTTTCTAGCTGATTTGTTTTATTGTTTTCTTTGGTTTCAAAACTTAAGATTTCTGTTTAGCATTGGAATAGTTTATGTTTGGATATAGTTTACCTTTTATTGTAGTAGTTGATGGTTATATATTATGACAGTATTAACTTGATAGTATTAGAACTTTCTGCTTTTGTATTAGGTGGTAAAGCATCTACAAAGGATTACATTGTATCAGGTGGTAAAACATCTACACTTTTTTTTTCCAACTACAATTATAATTCTGTAAAACAAAATAAAAAATATATAAGAATGAAAAACTGAACTTATTTTTTGCTGAGTTAATTAAAATTTGTAAAGTTTAAATATAAATTTACTTAATTTAAAAAAAATTTGTTATACCCAATACTCTCAAGTCTTTTTTATTTTTTTTTTACTTTATAATTTTTTCTTCAGGAAAATCTTATACATTATAGTTTTTTTAGTTATTTTTACTGATATTTTACACTAATGTCAAGTTGTATAGCTTTCTCTTTTGCAATCCTGATAGGGGTCTTTACAAGGACTCTTTTCTATAATTGATTGTTTCAATTAAATTTTTTTTTGTAGTTTATAGTTAGACAGTAAAGAGATGCATATTTAGCAGATCATTCTTAGCAGGTGCTTATAATGCAATGAGCATCTAAGAAAGCTCAGTAATAGTTTGAGAACTATTCAGCAAGTATCTTGGCATTCATGTATTAGTATCAGTTTTATTGCCAAAAATAGATTTTATTTAAGTGAAAGTTGCAAAAGTGGTCATAATTGTTTTTGAAAATAGCAACAAAGTTTGCTGCTTTCCAACCAAAAAAACAGAATTTTTTATTGCTTTCTAGCAAAAAAATGTTAATTACTTTGTGTAGTGATAGCAAATAAAAGTAAATTAGTACCAATAAGATATGATAAAGTAAATAAAAAACAATAATAATAACAGTTTGATTGATAACAGTTGATTTTATTTTCATTTAGTATTTTAATTTGTTTACTTTTTTTATTCAAATTAACAAAAAATATAATATTAGTCATAATATCATATAAATGTATATATATATATGATATTATATATATAATAAATAAAGGATTTTGAAGAAAATTTTTTAAAACTTTTTTTCTATTCAATATTTGTTTACTTGATTTAATCCGATAGTAATGATAACCAAAACTTATTACCAGTACAATCAAACAACAACATATTAGCGTTTGTGTGCAAATATATATATATATATATATATATATATATATATATATATATATATATATATATATATATATATATATATATATATATATATATATATATATATATATATATATATATATATATATATATATATATATGTATATATATATATATATATATATATTCATATACAGTGTTTTACGGAAAGGCGTGTGATTGCACGCAGAGTTGTTAACAAGGTCAAAAAGTAGCAAGGCCAAGGCCACATGTTATAAGGCCAAGACCAAGGCCAAAAGTTACATGGCCAAGGCCACTTGTTATAAGGCTATACTTTTTGCTTTAAGGCCAGGTCAAGGCCAAGGACTAATAACTCTGATTGCACGTCTTATATGATCACTAGGGTGCATCACAACATTAGGAAAAAAAACTGTGTTTACTTTTGAGTTGTCTGTGTTTCCATTGTGTTCCATTATGCTAACAAATAATATGGGTGAAAGAATTTTAAAATCAAACAATGTTTAGAGGTCCCACCAAGAAAAAAACAAAATTTGTGGAATCATGATACAAAAATGATCATTAATTAATTTTCTAGCTTTATTCTAGCATATTTTTTGTCAATATAAATGTTTCATTGTTTTTAATGCTATAACTATGGTAATGATGTCTTTTAAATTGATAAATAAAACAAAAATCACTATAATAATAAAAATGTAATTAAAAAAATTCTTAATTCTTATAAAAACGTGCAAATTTTACGAAATATTTTAAAAAAAAAAACTTATTTCAAGTTTGGAAAGAATCTAAATTGTACTGTTAGTTCATAGAATAGTTTGATGCTTATTATCATTGCTTAAGCACCATTCATCTTATATAATCAAAGTACTTCATTGTTGCAGCGTTTCCAGCGCAGATTTAAAGCATCTCTACGATCTTTTTTGACAACTTGAAGAACATTTTGAAAGTGTTTGTCGGATCTGGCAGTTTCGACAAAGTCTGATGCTAGTTTGACACCTCTCTTGGCACAATCATTTACAACATTTACAGCTGCAACATTTGTGGCACAGGAAATGTAAGCATCAGACTTGCTCCAATAACTGACAGAAATTTTCAAGAAGCTGGTGTCCAGCTGAAGCCGATTAATTGTGAACCACGAATTAACTCCAGCAAGGTCACAAAGTTGTGTCGAGCACTTGATGGACAATGGAAAATGTGGCTTTCATTTCCAAAGCGATCTAGTGGAGCTTCTAGGACATTCACAGGCCTGAGCTTAAGCAAGGCATCTGCCAGAACTCGTCGTTCTGACATTGGAACACATTCACTGAACAGAGCAAGTGGAATCATTTTAGCTGTGAGATACCAAAGATAACAATTAAGTGCTTGAATTGCAAACTGAGATATATCCTTGTCAACAATTTCATTATCCAGAAGGCGCTTGTACAGCTGTAGATCATTCCATGGTGAATCAACAGTCTTCTTACACGTGAGCTACCACACACCATAGACATTTGTAATAAATGTGACAAAACAACGCACCTTGGTTACTTGATGATTAGTGGTAATGGTTCTTGCTGGCAGTTCTCCAATTTGCATCTCACGGAGTGCAATTTTGAGGCTGTAGATGAGCTTTGCCATCCATCGAGCCTTATGCAGAGCACCAGGTCTCCAAAATTTCACCTCATCGTTAGATGCAGATAGAAACATAAGTGATAGTTCTGTGAACTCATAGTAATCATCACACAGAAATTCGACATCTTTAGCAGCACGATCAATCAGCTCAATCTTCATTTTAGTCAATAGGTCTTGCAACTGTGTGTCATGATCAGCGGGCGAAGAGGAACTATCTGAATTGAATTATGTGGTATCAGATCCCAATTGCTTTGCAACCTTGTGAAAAGTCTGACATCTGGTGATTTGGATGCTTCTATTTTGAAGTCAGTAAAGACTTCAAAATAGAAGCATCCAAAGGAGTTGTGTGAGGACTTGGGATAACAGATACAGTTTTACTAGATGATGATGGTTCTGGAAAAAAGAGAAAAACTTGCAAAAAATACTGTACTTTTCTAGATTCAAAATAATTTCAAACTACTTCAGCATCACATCACCTAGGCTAGTGGACTCGAGTTTGAACACACATCAGATTTTATTAAAAATCTCCTCAGGGTTAACTAAATACTGGAGGATAAAAAAAAAAACTTCAACATTTATATTTTAAATAAAATTTAGAAATTAATTATATTGCTGACATTGGCTATGCTTTATTTTATAATATGCTATACTATCCTATGTGCCACATTTATAATTCTATATATTAACTGAATAAACTGATAGTCTTTTAAACACTATACACAGTACACATAAGCAATTTCAGTTTCTTAATTTTTTTATAAAAGTTACAAATAATAGAGCAAACAGTGTAAATTGTGAATAATACTGTATATTTACCAATCTGTAAAGATGATTGTTGATAAATCATGATAATTTATATAACTTCTGAATGGCAGACTATCATAAAACAATCTTGAAAAACTTAAACATGGCTACCAAAGACTATGAATAATTTCAAAGATCCAATGGAAAAAATTTATGCGGAGCTTATTTTAATTAACATATGCAAAACTTGTTCGGGCTGGTGGGACCTCTTAATATTGAACAATTTTAATTCTTTTTTACCACAGTGTATCTTTCCACTAATAGAACTCAACTATATACCAGACAGCTCAAAAGTCTAAAAAAAAATTTGGTGATGCACCCAAATGATCACACATGTACAATTTTTTATTTTGCTGAATTGGCCACAGCTTTTAAATAGTTTGATAATTTTTGGGCATTTTAGGTATAAAAATGGCGCTTAAAATTAAAAGTAAACTAAACAAAAATAAGAAAATAAAAACTATAAAAAAAAAAAAGAAAACATAAGTTTTAATTTTTTCTGTGAGATTTACATAAAATGGCATTGAATTTTTACATAAAATGGTGTGCTATAAACACCACACCAGCCTATTTATTCCTGCTATAACTTAATGCAACAAAATTTTGTTTATAAATCAGTTTGGAATAATTAACTTAGAAACGTTGATCTTTATGCAAATCTTTTAAAAGTCGATTTAAAAGATGTGCATATATATATATATATATATATATATATATATATATATATATATATATATATATATATATATATATATATATATATATATATATATATATATATATATATATATATAAAGAATTTATAAAAAATTTAATTTAATCAAATAAAAAATACAAATTTTAATTTAATATGTACTACATATATAATATAATAATAGTATTTAAATTATGTGTTTCTTTTAGTCGTGTTATATTCAATTGGGTTCACAGATTTATTGGAATGACAGCTTGGTTAATAGCAGGTTATAAACATTTTTTGGTTTCTGTTTTTTGGCTTTTTTTTTATATATAAAATGCTTTTTTCAATTGAATATTTTTTGATGTAGTTTTAAAATTTGACTTCTTTTTTACAGTTTTAGCTGTTGTATTTGGATTGAAAAAATTATCAATTGATATTGTTCCAATCATTGTATTTGCATGCATTGTTCTTGTTTTATTTATTTCTCTTGATATCATTCAACTGTTTCTTATACGTAGTTCTGCTATAGGAAGTTCTACATATGGTAATTTTTAATTTGTTTTTGTTTGATTAACTACAAAATTTTTTATTGAAATATTTGTTTCTCATATCATTTGTTTTTTTAAAGCAAAATTCATTTCCAAGTCTGACTCTGCTAACAATTTAGAAGTCAATGCGCAAGTAAAAAAGAAGGTAAACTTTTTCCTTTTGACTGTGTTCAATATTATTAAACAATTTCTATTAATTGAGCATTATGCTTTTATTATTAAAATCAATAAAAACAACTTTTATCATAAATCTAAGTTTCATTTTGGCTTTTTTTAGTTAATTTTATAATAACTTAACAATAACTGATTGTTGGATGATAGGGATGAAATATTTTATCAACAACAGCTGATTGGTTAATGACAGGGATGAAATTTAATATTCTATCAACAACAGTTGCTTGATGACAGAGATAAAACTTAATATTCCATTAACAACTGTTGGTTGATGAAAGTGATCAAACTTAACAACTGGTTGGTTGATGAAAGTGATCAAACTTAGTATTACATTAAAAAGTTGTTTTTATTCTTTAATGTAATAGGATAGGTTAATTTTCAAAACATTTTTAAAGTTTTTCACATGGCTTTTCTTTTCTTCGACCATATGATACTGAAAACTAATTTTTTTTTTTTTTTTTTACATTAATGTTTAGTCTTTTTTTTTTTTGTAGTTTTGTGATTTATTTTTTTAAAATTCCAATCAAAATCATTAAAATATGACTGGGATCCTGAATCCAGGTTTTCTTAGTTTAAAGGATTTACTTCTTAGTTTCAATTTTTAAGAGAAAAAATTTAGTCATTAGTGTTTTCTATTTATTTACTAAACTAAGTACCTTAGTCTCAAATCACTTAACAGAATAAACTCCCATGATAAATTTTGATAGCAGTTTTAAACTTTGAATATCAAAAGATTTTCACAACTTAAATTTACCATCAGAATTTATCATGGCAATTTATTCTGTTATGTGAGATTAAGGTAATATACTTAGTTTAGTAATTAAATAACTTATTTTTTCTATCAGAATTTGTGGAGATTTTTTGGATTCAAAGTAGTCTATTGTAAACATTTTTATTTGCAAGATTCAAACATACTATATGATTCTGTGGGCCAAGTGTAATGTTCTTAAAATGTGGGCCAAGTTAAATGTTCTTAAAATCATAAAGGAATAGCTGATACTAATGCATTCTTTAATATGCACACATTCTTCTGATTTTAGACAATGCAACTTCATTTACAAAATGAGTCTCTAAAACAATGTCAAGCTGATGTGTTTTTGAAATAGGAAGAACAGTATTTTTTTGCTTTCCATCCAAAGCTAAAATTAAAATCTTGGTTGGTCAAATTTCAGCCAATAGAAACTAATTGGTTTTTAGCCTTATGTGTCGCTATTCAATCATATAGCAATATGTTCTGCAATATGTTCACCAGGTGTTTGACTTAGTCACTCCTTTGAATCATTTATTAAGTTAAATAAATACTTTTTAGCAAGCCCAGAACAGACACAATAATGATCTTCTTTAATTTTCTGTTGAAGAAATCAACCATAATCATTATATAGAACTATTATTGTAAGGTCCTTTCTACTATCAAAAATTATAGATTGTATATCATCTTCCTTAACTTAATTGTTTCAATTTACTTCTGTTACTCTTTACTTTAATCTCTCAATTATTTGAATGATCTAAAGTATCACTTGTATGTGCAATAAAAACCTACTTTAAAAAAATAACTTTATCTGCTTTTAATATTGCATTGTCTATTTATCTATCAGTATCTATTAGTCATCTATTGAAACTGTTTTTGTGTTACTTTTACCAAATTCCTTTTTATCAGCTTACCCTATTTGAAGGATTTTTTTTTAACCAATTTTATTACTGTCACTTTAAAAATTAAAGTTTATTGACATGGTTTTTATATTTCTTAGGAAATTTGCAAACAATATAAAGGCTCTGGATGCACCTTTCACATAATTCTTTGCATGATTTTATTAAACATGTACACCCTTTTACATCAAACAGTTTACCTAATATCACTTTATAATCAAAGGCTTGTTTAGAAGTTCTCATACCTAATGCCATATTATGTTTTCTTTCGGTCTCTCATAATTTTTTCTTTTCTTCTTTCATAAATAATAGGGACTAGCTGTCCAGACCGGTTAAAATATGGGTCTTTACCAAGCCAACCATTTATAATTTTACTATTTCACACCAATTATTTCTATACTTATTTCTTATTTAATTCAATATTTTTTTAATGGTAGGAATAACAAATCAAAAATTGATTTAAGGGCAAAAAAAATTAACATACGCACCTTATATACATACTTAGAGCTTATAAGTGATTTATAAAATGAATTGTTTTCCTCTAACATGCACAACTTTGATAGCTCAGTGGTTTAGTACGCTCTCAATGGTTTTGTTTTGCAAGGGTTCAAATCTGCCCCTTAATACAAAGCATTTTAAATTATTTTCAATCTGACCATATATATTTAAAGAAAAAAAATAAATTAAAATTAAAATAAAAAAAAGCAAAAAAAAAACTTTTAATTGTTATATTAAAGTTTCTAGCTACGGGAAATTTTTTCCCCAGTCTCTACAGCAGTAGAGGCAAAAAGGAGTGGTAGGAATAGCGGGCTTATTTATATTTTTCTTTATCAAGTTTCAGACCATCTGAAGCTTATAAGTTCTAATTACCTGAGCACATTAATAACATAAGTATCATAACATAAGCGCAACAAATTTCTTCCGGTGTTTTGATATTTTTAGAAATTATAAGTTTTTTTTTTATATCTTTCCTTTTTGTTTGTTAAAGTATATAATATCTTTGTATATGTTATGTATATAATATTTATAAAACTTCAAAAGTGTTTTATTTTGTAATTTAAAAAATAAAAATACATTAAAAAAAAATTTAAGTGCCCATGGTAGGATTTGAACCACGGCAATTTACTTCAGAAACGTTGCGGGCTGACCACTTCGGCCACGAAGGAGTGTGGTCCTATTAAAGTTTTAACATTATTTTACAAACAAAAGACTTAGTAAAACAGCAAATAAACTTTTTCAAAAATTCTCTCTCTTTCGTTTGTTATAGTTTATAGTATCTTTATATATGTGAAAGTGTTCTATTTTGTATTTTTTTAAATCAGAAAAGATTTAAAAAAAAAATAAAGTGCCAGTGGTAGGATTTGAAGCACGGCGCTTTGCATCTGAAACGCTGTGAGCTAACTCTTCAGCCAATAAGGTGTATTATATGTTAAATGTTTTAATAGTATTAACAAACAAAAGATGTAATAAAATGGCACATACATGCTGTAGATCAAAATTAAGGAGATATTGTTGCATTGTAATTTTAAAGTAAAATTTAAACTGTATAACTTGATATATGCTTGAACATTACATAACATGAAGTTTTACATAAGTTAGATATTTGCATACACTTACGTTCATATTTTCTTATAAAAAATTCTGTGACTCTTTCTTGTTACTACCTCGGTTGCAATGGCTGCAAAGAGTTCTGTATCAAATATGCCTAAATGGGCACTACTACTACTACTACTACTACTACTACTACTACTACTACTACTACTACTACTACTACTACTACTTCTACTACTACTACTACTACTACTACTACTACTACTACTACTACTACTACTACTACTACTGCTACTACTACTACTACTACTACTACTACTACTACTGCTACTACTACTACTACTACTACTACTACTACTACTACTACTACTACTACTACTACTTCTACTACTACTACTACTACTACTACTACTACTACTACTACTACTACTACTACTGCTACTACTACTACTACTACTACTACTACTACTACTACTACTACTACTACTACTACTACTACTACTACTACTACTACTACTACTACTGCTACTACTACTACTACTACTACTACTACTACTTCTACTACTACTACTACTACTATGAAGAATGCACTTTAAAATTCAAGAGATTTCAATATTATAGTGACCTACCATATTAAGGCCAATAAAATGCTGATTTATTTCTTGATTTATTTTTTGTTTCCAAATTTCAAGATTAAATTTTCAGATTATTATTATTATCTAAAATTAAGCAAAAATGATGAATTAATGTAAAACGAACTTTTAAAGTACTTTATATTACTTTAGATATATTTTTGTAATATTTCATTAAAATGGAGAGTTTAGTTTACTATTATGAAACTTTTTCTGCAATAAATTCATAAAAGGTCTCTTATAAAAGCTATAGGCAGAGCTAGCCCACTAAACTTATGAGCAGCTTTTTTTAAAGCTTAAAACACTGGTTAATGTTTGTTTAGAAAAAAATTTGTGTCTAAGCAATTTTTTTTTCATTTTCTGCCTTATTTTATCAGGCTGTGTATATTCAATATAATTAGAAGAAAAAATTTTTTTTTAAAGCTTTCCCGATTGAAAAAATAGTATTTATGGAAAAAAGTAAATTGAATTTTTCTGCATGCTAAACTTTTGAGCACTATTGTATATAAATAAATAAATAAATTATATATATATATATATATATATATATATATATATATATATATATATATATATATATATATATATATATATATATATATATATATAGATAGATAGATAGATAGATAGATAGATATATATATATATATATATATATATATATATATATATAGATAGATAGATAGATAGATAGATAGATATATATATATATATATATATATATATATATATATAGATAGATAGATAGATAGATAGATAGATAGATATATATATAGATACATACATAAAAATGGATTATTTCTAATTTTGTAAAATGTATTCTTAACATCTGACAAAAAGCGTTCTGAGCGACAACTATCACTGATGATAATTCTATTTATAGAATTGCTAAAAAAATCCTAAATACTCAGCAAAACAGGTTGCACAAGAAATAAATCTGCCACTTAAAAATCAAATATCAATACAAACAGTTAATAGAAGACTAATAGACCGTAAACTGTTGTGCCACGTTGCTGCCAGAAAATCATTATTAAAACCAATAGACAGTTTAAAACGAGTTAAGTTTTCCAAAGCAATTTTAAAATGAATAATTATACGATAAGAAAAATTGTTTTTAGTGATGAATCTAACATGACGTCCTAAATCGTAAAAACAAAGTAATTGTTTGTAGGCACTACAATGAAAAGTATAATAGTAGCTGTATTGTACCTATGCTACAACGGGGAGGTATTGCAGTTGGTATTTGGGGCTGCATTACGTACGATGGCCTAGGTCTACGCATGTTATACAACGGTCGAATGGACCAACATAAATATATCGTCACCTTTGAAAACTATTTAATGCCTACTAAAGGACATTTTTTTGGTAACAAGTCAAAGTAGATGTTTCAACAAGACAACACTCAATGCGATGAAGCAAAATCTGTAGCAGAATGGTTTGAGCTAAACAATATCAAGGTTGCAATACCAAAACAATAACTTCAGTTGCCAGCCAGATCACCTGATCTGAATCCAATTGCAAATGTTTGGACTTTGTTGGACCGAAAAACTTACCAAAAAAACCAGTAACTTTAGATAAAATTCTATTAGAAAATTTAAGAGTTGTTTAAAGGTTTGGCAGTTGAATATTGTTGTAAACGTTTCAATTCTAGAAGAAGAAAATGTTCATGAGCCCCCTTTTCTTATTTTATATATATTTAATTTCTTCCAAAAAATTTATTATATATTTTTCATTGTTTTTCTTTTTTTTCTCTTAAAAAATTTTGTGTTTAAAATAACTAAAATTTTAATCTTTTGTTTTATTTTTTTAAGTTTTGAAGATAAAAAGTAGTTATAATTTTTGTTACAAATTATATACAAGGGGCAAATTAAATGATCGGGAATATATATATATATATATATATATATATATATATATATATATATATATATATATATATATATATATATATATATATATATATATATATATACATATATATATATATATATATATATATATATATATATACATATATATATATATATACATATATATATATATATATATATATATACATATATATATATATATATATATATATATATATATATATATATATTTATATATATATATATATATATATATATATATATATATATATATATATATATATATATATATATATATATATATATATATATATATATATATATATATATATATATATATATATATGATATATATATATATATATATATATATATAATATTATATGATGCAAATTTATATATATATATATATATATATAAATTTGCATCACAGGGTACCTTGATGCGTACACATCAAGGTACCCTGTGATGCAAATTTTGAAATCATTTAATTTTGTCCGCGGAAATTCGTTCAAATTAAGTCAAATTTTGACTTCATAGTGCGGCAATAAAAACACTTGTAGATTTTGAACCACTCAATATAATTTGATAAAAATTGGTGCAAATGTAGCCAACAGTCACACCAAACTCTGGACAAAATATCAGCCTGATTAAATGACTGGTGTAGGATTTATTGCAGTTTTAGTTGAAGTTTTGTCCGTTTTTTGCTACGTATAACTCAAAGCGTTACCAATTACTTTGAAATTCGGTCACTATTTCTAAAAAAAAGGTTACATGAGTGTTCTACTATGTAATACCAGCAATTTTTGTTATAATTATTTTATCGGTACATGTACAGTTTTCATTTTATAGACCAAGATAGTGATTTGGTACTTAAAGTGTGATTTGATTTGGCTTGTGCCAATGGCGTTGACAGGGCTTTCAAAGTGAAGGGGGTCAACCCCTCAATTTCTAAAATAAAATCCATAATTACTAAAATAATTGTCTATACTTCTAAAGCAAAAGGTCCTCGCAAAAAAAAAGGTCAGGCCGTGGCTCCCATGATGGCCATGTATGCATAGCGTGAATATACCAACATTTCTTAAGGTATAAACTACTGCCGGAATGCAAAAAAATTCTAAAAAAATGATTAAGAAGGATTTTTAGGGTTACCTACATAGAAAATATTTATTTATCTGAAAACAGAACAACTGTGAAAAACCAAATATTTATATTGACAAATATAATTGACTTAAAAAATTTAGGTAAGTTAACTTAGATATCTGACCAAATCAAAGTTTGGAGGGCCAGTCGTAGGAAAATTACTCTAACTGAATAAATAATTAGGTTGAAGGGTTGTTTTGATATAAAACAACCCGTGTGACAAGTATCATTATTTTAATAAGTGTGACAATTACCAATAATGTAATTTCCTTACAAGTTAATAGTTTAAACAATTGTCTCCTGGTAAGGAAAGAATTATTCAAGAATTATTTCCTTGTAATTCAATATTACCTCAATTAAATCAAGTATATATTTCCTTTATTTTAATAGTTTTTAATTAATAATATGTGTTACTATGTTAAGTGGATTTTTATCAAATATAAATTTAGGTCAAATTTTGTAAAAGGCAGAGTTTGATTTAGTGAAGTCAAATTTTGTGAATTGCCACAATGCCAAATCAAGCAAAGAATCATGATGAAAATCGATTGTTTGTGTCCTTGCTCTGTCTGAAAGGATGTTCAAGACAGCTTACTACTTTTCAAGCAGGTTGAATATGCCAACTGTACAAGACCAAGATCAATATCAGTGATACTCGGGTACCAAAAGGGTTCTGCAAATCGTGTAGAATTACTTTGCGCGGGAAACAAGACGGGAAAATAAGTTCCACTCCCTCCTTTATTTGATTTTAAGTCAATACAAGTGAGACCTGAAACAAGAGGCACGATGTGTTGTTGCCTAATATGCCGAATTAGTCATTCAAAGCTGCAAGAAAAACATCCACTTATAGAGCAAACCACTATTGAGAAAAAAACAAAGGTGCGTTGCAGCAAATGCCTCAGCCCTTTAGGAAAAGGTTTGCCCCACCAATGCTCTTGAATAATGTTAAGGGAAAACATTCAATCTTTAGCAGCAAAAGATGTCAAATCATCCGAACAAATCGCATCTCGAGTTGTTTCCAATAAAACATTATCTCCGGAAGGAACTATTCTACTGACTAAAACATCCGGCGGGCCTCCACTTACAATTACCCTTGGTAAATATTTATACTTAAATAATTTTAACATATATATTGAAATAAAGTCTGTTAAGAAATAACACTAGATAGATTTCAAGAAGTAAATTTTGGAAAAGTTTTTAATTTCTTTAAAAACGAATAATTTAAAAGTTTTACACAAACTTACTAAACAAAGTTTATTGTAACTATAAAATATGTATGTTTTGGTTTTAGGTCAAAGTAGTGCGCAGACACCATCAAGTGCTCCAAAATTGACCACTGTAGCCCTTGTAAATGTGCAATTAAATACGGGCGTGTTAAACAACGGATTAAAGAAACTTGTTAGAACTATAAACAAAACATCAAGCAGGAAGATGGTAGAGCGAAATTTCTACATGAATTTTCTAAGACTAGGTCAACAATTGAGCGATTTGTTCACCATGCAGCGACTTAAAAATCACAGACGAAAAAACAGATTCTTGTACAGTTTATGTTATTGCTCACTGCAATGATTTATCAAGTCTTGTGAATCATGTTATTCAGTCCCGCAAAATTTCTGGTGGCTATTTTGTTAAGCTCGGAATTGATGGTGGCAAAGGTTTTTTTAAGTTTTGCCTGAGCATTGTTGATACTGCGTTAAGGGATGAAACCAGCTCACCGCACCAACAACAACCTCTAACTCAAAGGACTTGTAAAGACACTGGAGTCAAGAGACAAGTTATTGTTGGGGTTTCAGAAGATTTGCCAGAAACACTCCAATGTTGAACAAATCTTGTCACTGATTAATGCAAATAGAGTTAAACTAATTTTGGCTTGTGATATAAAAGTTGCAAATATAATTTGTGGTATTCAAACTCATTCAAGTACGCACCCTTGCCCCTGGTGTGACCTCAAATCCAATTGTCTTTCCAAATCTGGAAACTTGCGAACACTGGGCTCAATTATTTTAAGCCTTGAATCTTTTCAGCAATCTGGCGGGGTTGTTGCTAATGCAAAGCTGTTTGGCAATGTCATTCGAAAACCAATCATCTACGAGCTTGTCAATGTTCTGATTTTGAAAATCATTCCACCGATGGAATTGCATCTCCTCTTAGTAGTTGTCAACCATCTTTTCAAGATTCTTAAAAGTGCTTGGATAGAAGCTGTTAAGTGGCCAGCCGCCCTCCACATTCAACTGAGCCCGTATCACGGGAGCCAGTTTGAGGGAAATAAATGCAAGAAGCTTCTTTAAAATGTGGATATGCTGCAGCAACTTGCTGAGAAAAACATGGTTGCCAATATTGTGTGCATAATTGAAGCATTCAAAAGCTTCAATTTAGTTGTCAAGGCTTGCTTTGGATACATCCTTCAGCCGGATTTCGCTGAAAAACTTGAAAATTTTAAAAAGTGTTACCTAATGATTACTGTTGCAAGTGTTACACCCAAAATTCACGCCGTCTTCTACCACATCAAGGATTTCATCAGTCACAAAGGATCCCCCTTGGGGCCCTATAGTGAACAGACTGTCGATTTTTATCAACATTGGTCAAGGTATAAGGGAAATGATAATCATCCAGAGTACAAAGAAAGATTGTTGCACTGCATAATTGATCTAAATAGTAAGCACCTTTAAAGAACATCATTTGAGTTATTAGAAATTAGGCTGCTGAAATTCATATTTTACGGCGTATAATGAATATTTTCACCTTTTTTAAAAGTAGTATTATAGAGTATTTGTATTAAAAGAGTACATTGAGCTATTTATTAATATTCTTTTGGTGGAGAAAATAAAAAAAAAATTTCTTAAAATGTAATTAGATATTTGATGGTAATACAATGTAAAAAATAGGGTTTAAATAGTTTTCACTTTATTTTAAAAGTAAATGTATTTAAGGAGGTCAATACAAAATTTTTTAGGAGATCTGCTTTTTTTTTTGTTTTACTAACTGTTAGTCCTTTGACCAGGTTTTGCTCTTTTTTTTAGCTTTGTTTTTGGCAGCAGTTTATACCTTAGGAAATGTCGGTATATTCAAATGAAGCATACATGGCCGTCAACGCCGGGGAGGCTATAGGGTCATTTCCTTCTCTACTTTGCTTTTGCGAGGAACTTTTGTTTTAGAAATATAGACAATTATTTTAGAAATAACGGATTTTATTTTAGAAATTGAGGGGTTGACCCCCTCCACTTTGAAGGCCGTGTCAACACAATTAGCATAAGACTATTTAAATAACACTTGAAGTAGAAAATCACTATTTTGGTCTATAAAATGAAAACTGTAAATCCTACACCAGTCATTTAATCAGGCTGAAATTTTGTCCAGAGTTTGGTATGACTGTTGGCTACACTTGCATCAATTTTTATCAAATTATATTGAGTGGTTCAAAATCTACAAGTGTTTTTATTGGCGCACTATAAAGTCAAAATTTGACTTAATTTGAACATTCAAATTAAATTATTTTCCACAGACAAAATTAAATGATTTCAAAATTTGCATCACAGGGTACCTTAATGTGTACGCTAACTTTCCGTATAAGTGGCGTTCTTGGGACAGCTAGGTAGGCATTATTAGGATCCGTGCTAACCGTGATATATATATATATATATATATATATATATATATATATATATATATATATATATATATATAATTTTTATTTTTTTATTTTTTTAGATTTCAAAGTGTCATTTCATCTTTATGGCTACTATTTATACGATATCTTGCGGGGTAGCAATATATTACGTGGTTATGATAATAAAAAATTGAACCTTTTTATTTTGAGAAAATAGGCTTTTAGCATAATATAAAAAAAAAAAAAAAAATTAAAAAAAAATTGATTTTTTATTAAAACATAGTTTAAGGATGTTCCTAATGAAGGAATGAAACAACAGTTTTCTGTAAAAAGAAAGAAAAAAATTGTAATTTAATAAACAAAATTTATTGGAAATTTATTGTTATGTGCTATAAATTAGTAATTAAATTTGATGCTTTTTAAAATAAAGAGTTTTTATTGCTTCATTATTGCTTCGTTCAATTGGCTTTGATAATAGTTATAACATTTTGTTTGTTAATAATTACTGTATAAAAATTTGTCCTTTTAAAAAAAAAAGAATATTTCAGGATGGAAAACAAATAAAATTCTTCAGATTTACAACTATGTACTTTTTGATAATGTTTTATAAAAAAGTACGGCAAACCAAACCATTAATATTGGCGAATGCCTTAATGAAGCCTTTTCCCAGCAAACAAAAAGATATCTAAAATGCATCTAATATGCATCTAAAAACTGGTCTAAAAGATGTCTAAATTCAGGTCTAGAACGGGATATAAATAGACGTCTATCTTATAGACGTCTTTTAGATGCATTTTATTCGACACAAATAATTGCCTTAGATGCATAAAAGATGTGAAATATACATCTTACAGATGCATATTAGATGTATAAAATACGTCTCTTAAATAGATGTCTAAGGCGCGTTTAAAAAAGATAGATAATAGATAATTTTTTAGTTAATAATAGCTCTTTTATGCATCTAATATACATCTTTAAATGTATATTTCACATCTTTTATGCATCTAAGGCATTTATTTGAGTTGAATAAAATGCATCTAAAAGACATCTATAAGATAGACATCTATTTATGTCCCGTTCACGACGTGAATTTAGACGTCTTTTAGACCAGTTTTTAGATGCATATTAGATGCATTTTAGATATCTCTTTCTTTGCTGGGACTTGTTTGATACAAAGATGTTACAGCGGTTAAATTAGTCATAAAAAAGGATTAAATTAAATAAGTAAAGAAACATTTTAACTAACATTACTTAATTTTTATTTCACAAAAATATACATAAGAAACTATATTTCTGCATTGCCGTCAACATTTTCTTCCACGTCGCCAATATCTAAAATATATACATTAATGACATTTAAATGACTTTAAAAGACATGTAGAATTCTGAATCTATTTTTATGAAATATTATATATATATATATATATATATATATATATATATATATATATATATATATATATATATATATACACACACATACAGTATCGGACAAAACCAGTCCAACCAAATGATGCTAATTTAGTTTCTTTGTATAAAAGTGCTGTATTTTTTCAATTTAGAGAAATAACTATGTAACTGTTTAGAGACAACGTTCTTTAAATTTTATTCATCACAAAGTTCATTATTTGTAAACGAAAATTAATAAATTAATCAAAAGTATTAAAAAAAGTTGATTTCCTTCTGGACAAAACAAGTGCAACTCCACAAAATGGTGACCAAGCTGTATTCATATCAATATTTTGCGGTGAATCCTTTGTTGTCGATCACAGCCTTGCATCTTTAAGGCATAGATTCGATCAGGTGATCAATGAAACTTTGTGGAATCGCTGCCTAGGCCTTTTGGATTTGTTCAAACAGTTGATCCTTATTACGAACACATTCATGATTCACATTCTCGATAGGGTTGAGATCCGGAGATTGAGGCAGCCAATCCATCACTAATAGATGGTTGTCTTGAAACCACTGCTTGACTACTTTTGCAGTGTGTTTGGGATCATTGTCTTGCTGAAAAACCCATTTTATTGGTATATTCCATTTAGCATGAGGTAACATAACATCTTTCAGGATATATTTATACATGAAACAGTCCATTATTCCATCGATTCGATGTATTGGACCTAGACCATTAGCAGAAAAGCACCCCCAGACCATTACATTGCCTCCACCTTGCTTCACAGTATATATATGTATGCTGCAAAATGGCACTTGTCAATGAAATTCTGCCTGTGTGCTGTCACCTGTCAGCTGATTGCTCATTTCATGGCATGCTATGACTCCAGACTCCTGAACTGTTTGCTGTGGTAGTATAGTTCGTTTCATTTTTAAGACATAAAATTAGGAACACTTTTTAGCATTGTTCAATGTTGGTTGCAAATGTTTTGTCCAATACTGTATATACACATATATACATGTATATATATATATATATATATATATATATATATATATATATATATATATATATATATATATATATATATATATATATATATATATATATATATATATATATATATATATATATATATATATATATATATATATATATAGATATATATATATATATATATATATATATAAACAAGAAGATTTGTATCTCAACCAGATACAATAATAAACAACAATTTTTTTATGAAAAAACTAAAGGAACTTGTATTATGGATACAAAAATTCTAGCATGACACAAAAAAGTCGAAGAATATCTTTTTAATACAGATATCAGTTTTGTAAATACTATTAAAACTATACCTCGTAAAACACTCCATATATTTACTAGATTTTCTAAGCTTATCTTTTCCCCATTTCCTTTTCGATTTAATTTGGACTGTAACTGATTCGAAAATAACCTGATAAATATTTTAACAATAAACTGAAATATATAAAGATTTTTATTTTAATATATGTAATAAATTAAAATATATTTTAATAAATGAATGCTTAAAATTATGAAAGGTAAAAGCATTAAATTGGAAAAAAAAATGCTAAACAAGGTGTAGCATTACACTTACTTTAGCACACAAACAAACTTAAACACCTACAGCGAAGCTCCCGAGTTTATCAAATTGTCATGTTAAAAGTAAATCCATAACAAATAACGGTCAAAAAGAATTGCTTTTGGTCCCTTTTAATCATATTTCTAATAATTAATAAAAACATAATCATTTACCTTTTCATGATCAAAACATGTTTTCTTGGCTTTCCACCACCAATCTTTTTTAAACTATCAAGCTGAAATAAATGTAATAAAAACTAGTGTAACTTAAATTTCTTTACAACATATTGAGTCTAACACAAGCTAGTTATTTTAGTTCATTTACAAAAACTTTTTATTTAGATTCTAAACTAATAAACCAAATTTAAACAAACTTATTAAAAACTAAGATAATTAGATTATACCAAATTAGTATACTCGGTTTTATCTTTTAGTTTATTATCCAGTGTAACCACTTTGTCCACCGATTCTAGCAACTTCACCCCAGTAGCCTGAAACTTAATTTCTATAACTTCTTTTAAAAGAAGTTATAGAAATTTTTTCTGCAAGCTCCTTGAGAATAACATTTTGCATCTCTACAAACAAGAATAAAAAGATTGATTAACATATTTAGCTCATAAAACCAAATAGCAAAACAATGAAATAAGAACTTTAAAATTCAAATTATGCTTGGGTAACTTAAACTAAAATTTCAAAAATACATGTAAGTTTTTTTATTACTCCATCGCAGAAGTTGCCATAATATTTTGGAAAACCTACTTTTTAAATCAGCTAAAACTTTATCCTGTAAAAGGCTACGATATTAAAGAATTTTGCTTAACTACTAAAGATAAAATGCTACACACATGATTTATCGGATCACAACATTATAAATAATCCATTTCTATTCTTTTATACCTATCTTTTACAATTATTTTAATACAAAAACAAATTAATAAAAAAGACCTCCACATTAACATTCAGTGGTGTAAAAACCAAAATTACTCACATTAAAACTTAAAACTCTTTGACAATGTAAACTTTGCTTGGTGTTCATCAATAAAATGTGAAGAAAAATTATCTCTTCAATCTTTGAATCTGATAACAACTCTATTCAAATGAAATAATTATAATTAGAACTATAAATAATCCCTCAACCATACCTGTTATTTAATTTAATCTTTTAACTAATTTTGTACTCTTTCAATTTCTGAATTCAAACAACTTCAGCATGCTTTCAATCAATTTTCAATTTTCATATCAAGTTGATTAAAGGATTATTTAATACAATAGAATGTTGTCAATGATATAAATATATGTAACCAATTTAACAACATTACATATAATAGGACACCCAAATAGTTAAAATTAAAGAAAAATCTTAGTAATACATAAAAAAGACTAACAGCTAGATAGATATTATTCAGATCAAATTAAACAAGAATCTATTTCAGTTTATAAACCATTAAGAAAAAATTATGATATTTATGTTATACTTTTAGCATTGGGCTTATTCATAATAGGTGACGGAGGTTCTGGCAATGAAGAGCGGTATGATTTGTTATTCTTATTTTCAATGCTTTCTTTAACATATATCTCATCTGATGTAGAAAGTTGTATTCTTCACAACATGAAAATAAATCTAATTATAAAACATTTTGCTACAAAAAAGTAATTAAGTTACCTTTAAAAAAAATACAAAACAAGTTAGATACTGACTATCTGTTATCTTACACTTTATCAATGGAAATTTGTGCCATTTTTTTTGTTGACAAAAGGTTGTTTTTCAGTGCATGATTATAGTTTTTTTTTGGGACAATAAATTTGTTGGTATTCTTTGTCAATCCACTTGTTTAGTGCATAATTACTTGGTTAGAAAAACATGCAGAAAAACTTTCCTTTAAAGTTGGGTTATGCTTATACTCATTAGGCTTATATATATATATATATATATATATATATATATATATATATATATATATATATATATATATATATATATATATATATATATATATATATATATATATATATATATATATATATATATATATATATATATATATATATATATATATATATATATATATATATATATATATATATATATATATATATATATATATATATATATATATATATATATATATATATATATATATATATATATATATATATATATATATATATATATATATATATATATATATATATATATATATATATATATATATATATATATATATATATATATATATATATATATATATATATATATATATATATATATATATATATATATATATATATATATATATATATATATATATATATATATATATATATATATATATATATATATATATATATATACATATATTTTAATTACATTATCTTTTGTTCTAGAAATAAAAATATCAACTTGAAAATATTAATTTTGTAATATTTCTGCAAAATAAATTTCAAATCACAAGGATTTTAGCAAACATGCTAAGCATCAAATCATCGAAATATTTTGTGAACTATAATAGCATGTTATTTTATTATTTAAAATTTATCAAAAGAAATATTCAATAATGTTTTCCATAGGTTAAAATCTTCATGCTTTTTTCGTAATAAGTTTAAGCATGGTTTTTAAATGGCGGTCATTTATAATTGTCGCTCCGTAAAATTAGTTGATATTTTTTTCTTTGTTTTTATAACAAATCTATATAAGACATCTTATAGACATCTAAGTTTAGATGAAAAAAAAATTATCTATGCACGATCTATTTTATGCATCTAATATGCATCTAAAACAGAGCAAAAATAGTATCTCTAGAATCAGACGTCTTTTTGATCTCTAATATACGTCTAAAATATACGTATCGGCAATAGATACAAATTAGACCAATTTTAGACGGTCTAAAAGACGTCTATTGTTTGCTGGGTTTTATCATGCTCAGATGCAAAATAAAACAGGTTACTAATAGAAAAGTGATCGTTCTTTTCTTGAACATAGAAATCTTGTTTGACTTTGCTTTTTATATCATAAACTTTGGAAAAGATATCCGAACAGTCTGTCCAAAGTTGTCCTAACACTTTTTATTTCACCTTAAAAAGAAATCATAAAAACTAATGTTCAATTAAAACAAGACAGAAAACGTTTTTATTAAAATACACAGAATTATTTGTAAACTTAAACACAGAACATGGACAAGATTTAACTATTCAGTGTATGTTAACTATCTGGAAAAAATCTTAATAAAACATAGGCAATAGCATGTTAAACTACTATACAAGAAAGGATTATTAAGTAAAACCTGTTAAGTTATTTTACTCATCATACCTGTATGAAAAAGACATACCCATATCTAAGTATTATATATGGTTTAGAATTAGGATTAGGCTAAGTATTTTTAAATATGCTATCCTATAAATTATTGACATATAAACATATTAAAGTGTAATATTTTGAAACATTAATCAAAATTCATGTAAACATAAGTTTAAAAAAAATTAAATATACTATATGTAAATATATATATATGTAAATATATATATATATATATATATATATATATATATATATATATATATGTATATATATATAATATATATATATATATATATATATATATATATATATATATATATATATATATATATATATATATACATATATATATATATACATCTTTAGAGTAAATGATTCTTTACGCATGTTTTTGTAAGCTATTAATTTTTTTATGATGATTTATTTGCATAACTGATGAAGCAATTAATTCAAAATATGTTGGTTTGAGACTTTGTTTATTGATATACAAACGAACTCGATGCGTCATACCAATTATATTGGCGATCTTAGATGGAATATATCTTATTTGAGGAAGAAATTCTCATCAACAAAAATTCCTTAGAAACTTATACTGGCTCGTTTTTTAACTAATTTATCATTTAAGATAAGGTCAGGTAACTTAAGAAGAAGGTTTTCTTCTTGTATTTTTTTATGGAATAATATGTAGTTCGTTTTCTCTGAGTTAAGCGATTTGTTAACCCTAAACCAAATATTTACTTTATTTAGTTCAGTATTTTTGTCTGCATATAATTTCTTAATATCATTGTTAGTAAAAAAATAGATTTGTATCATTAACAAACATGACTCAATTCAGTTTTAAAGACGCATTGCAAAAATCATTTTTATAAGAGTAGACCTAGGATAGATCCTTGGATAGATCCTTGGATAGATCCTTGGATAGATCCTTGGATAGATCCTTGGATAGATCCTTGGATAGATCCTTGGATAGATCCTTGGATAGATCCTTGGATAGATCCTTGGATAGATCCTTGGATAGATCCTTGGATAGATCCTTGGATAGATCCTTGGATAGATCCTTGGAAAACTACACATAAAACATTTTATACTCCAGATTGTATATGACATACATATTCTTTGCTATTGGTAATATAACTTTTAATCCAATTGTAAGTCTTATCAATTATACCATAGTGCTTTAGTTTATCTAATAGGATGCAGTGATCAACTGTATCAAATGCTTTTGACAAGTCAATAAAAACATCTAAGATAAATTTATTTTGTTTAAAACCATTGGTTATTTGAACAACTAATTCAATGATTGAATGCTCAGTTGAGAATTTTTTTTTAAATCCAAACTGGTTTATGTAAAATAATTTGTTTTTAGTGAAATGAATATAAATTCCATTATAAATTACACGTTCGAAAAGTTTTGAAAATACAGAAAGTGTTGATATAGTTGGTTATGTCTAAATGTTCACTATATTTAAATATAAGAAGTTATTGAGAGCTTTAATTTATGTATCAGAGGTCTGTTTAGGCTAATTTTGTTAAAAATAGCTATATCACTAGATATTTTAGTAAACCCTGGTGCCAAGGCCAGCGCGAAGGGGTGTGTGGGGGAGCGGGTGTAACACCAACTCATCAATGATTTTTAGTCGGCAAATTTGACCCTTAGTCGGCAAATTCGACCCTTTCGACTAGTTAGTCGGCAAATATTGACCCTTTTCGACTAGTTAGTCGGCAAATGTCGACTCTTTCGATATAGGGTAGTAAGTAGTTTAAACAGTTAGTCGGCAAATATCGTTATGGCAGTCGGCAAATTTTCAAAAACGAGGACTTTTTTTTTTTTTTTTTTTTTTTTTCAGTAGGCAAAAGTGATAATGGGACCCCTCCCCCACGCGACACCTACTCGCGCCGGCCCTGCCTGGTGCTTTCTTATTTTTTTTAATAAGGAAAACGCTTCTTCAAATTCTTTATAGTTAAGTTCATTATCATACATGATAGTGTTATTTGTGAGTTTTAAAATGAATGTTGAGATTATTTTATTAGATAGATTAGGACCAATATTTAAAAACTGTTGAATTCTTGCGAGATTTTTTTTTTTGCAGAATATGTCAGTGTTATTAATATTAATTCTTTTTGGTAAAGTTAAATTTATTTTTTTCTTCCCATTACGTCATTAAAGACGGACCACTTTTTCTTACTATCAAATTTTTTTAAAAAAAGTGATTAGTTAGTGAAAATTCTTTACATTTTCAGTTAATTTAGCATATTGTTATATATCAATAACTTTTCTAGATTAGATACTTTCATAATTTTTTAAAAATAGTATACATTATTTAATCATAATATTTTAAAAAGGCATGCAAAATATACATTATTAAAAAAAATAAACAAATCATTTTAAATATTTTAATTAGATAAACTCTTCTCTTCTTATTGCCTTTTCCAACCATCTTCTCATATTTATATAAAAGGCATTGCACTGTTGACTATAATTATTATCAGGTGATAAAATATATTCTAGAGTTTCTTCAACAGTCATATCGGGATTAGCACTTCTCGTGGATTTGAAAATTGATTTTAACATTGAAAACAACTCTTCGATTGGGTTTAATTCAGGGGAGTATGGTACTAAAAACTTGTGAGTAATATTTTTTTCCCTTAGTAATTGAAATACTGCAGCTGCTTTGTGAAACTTTGCATTATCTAGGATAAGAATTTTATTTGGATTTACTGCAAAGAATGGTAATAGTTTGTTGTTGATGAAATCAATAAATGATTGTGTATTGTATGCGCCGCTTTTGTATTGGTAACATTCAACTCCTAAATTGGAAATTAAGCACATGAGGCTAACATTCTGTCCTTTATTTGCAGGAACTGTCAAGTACGCTTTTGTATCTTTTGGAGAATAGCCATATGAGCGCACTGCATGTTTATTGAATCCGGTTTCGTCTAAAAAAAACAAATTTGAATCAGCAATTCTAGCAACTTCTGCCGCAAAAATTGATCTCTGATTTATTCTTTCCATGGTGTTTCTTTCTTGAGGAATGATTGCTAATCGTGTCAAATTTAATTTCTTTAATTTACGGGAAACAAACGAGATTGAAACGTTTTTACGATGTTGTTCTAAAATTTGCGTTTGAATTTCTTTTTGAACTACTATTGTTACAGACCACGGAATTAAATATTGTCTGGTCAATGTTTGTATTTATAAAATTTTTGATTTTATACGTTTCTTTTCTTTTTACTGTAGATGACGTGAAGGGTATATTATTATCACTATTTTTCAAACACGACTAACAGCATTTCGAGTTAAATTACAAGCGTTGGATATTTTCTTGATTGAATATTTTTTCTCAATTTCTCATTGAAATAATCGTATTTTTAGTTTCTTCTGTAATTGTTTTCCGTACTTTTCTTTCCATTTATATTTAAAATATAAGAGTTAAAAATAATTTTATAAATGCACTTATAACTTTGCAAACGTGCACTTATAACTTTGCAAACGTGGACTTATAACTTTGCAAACGTGCACTAATAACTTTGGAAAACCCTGTATTATTTATAAATCTCCATCCACAGATTTATAAATCTCCATCCACGGATTTATAAATCTCCATCCATGTATAAAGCTCCACACATTTATAAATCTCCATCATTAGTATTATTTGTTTTAAGATTGCGTTTTTTCAAATTTATAACTTTGGTTCACAATCAGATATGGTTTTTAAATTTCTTACTTTAATAAATACCAGAAAGTCATTGCTAAGATCAGTCAAAAATCCCGCTTTCAATATCCATTTCCAGGTAATTATTAATGAGAATATTATCTATTGCTGTTGCTGAAGTTTTTGACACTCGCGTTGTTGCTTATTAATTGCTGACAACACATTAAATTTAAAAAACATTTCAAAAAAAGATTTTATTTTCGGAAATTTTGAATAACTTAGACCATTGTCATTTTAGTCACTAACGACATATAAAGTTTTATTTTCTTTATATATTTTTTCAATTGTATTTTTAATAAAAGTTTCAAATGATTTGATTTTACCACTTGGTGGACGATAAACCCCAGCTGGCGTTTGTTTTTAAAAATTACGTTCTAAATGTATTTTAAATGTCTTTTAAACGTTTTCTAAACACTCTTCCGTAAAGAGCGTTTAAAAGACGTTTAAAAACGTTTAAAAGACATTTAGAACGTAACTTTTAAAAACAAATGCCCGTAGGGACGCATCCAATTAAAATATTTTGAAATTTTTTATTTATAATTTCAATAAATAGGCTTTCATAATCATCGTTTGAGAAGCTTAGTATGTTTTTTATCCCTAACCCTCCACTATTTTTTCTTGGTAGGCTAATAAGTTTATAAAATGGCAAGTTATAAATAGAATTTAATTCAAGATAATTTTCAAAATCATGCCAAGCGCTTGGCATTTTTTGTCAAAGCTCTTTCAGAGGCTTGCAACCCTCTGAAAGAGCTATGACGTCGAACGTGTTATCTATAATTATTTAAAAGTTCTTTCAGTTTTTCAAATTTTGCTGCATGCTTCTAATGTTTATATGTAATCCTGAATAAAAAAACAACGATCTTTTATTATTTTGAAATCAAAAAGATCAATATACGGTGTGTCAGTTATGTTCATTTGAGTTTCCTGGAAAATATTTATGTTTTCCTCAGACAGCTTATCTATAAGATTACCCTCAAAAGAGTCTAAATTTTCAAAATGCGTTGGCATTTTTAACAAATAATTTTAAAAGATTCCAAAAAATGTATACATAAAAACCATGAATTAAATGTCGACCCTTTCAACAAGTTAGTCGGTAAACTAAGAGAGTCAGTCGGCAAATGTTAATAAAGCAGTCAACAAATTTTAAAAAACGAGGACCTTTATGTTTATTTTTTTAGTCGGCAAAAGTTGTATTGTCACCACCATCCCCACGTGACACCTACTCGCGCCGGCCCTTTATACACACATGCATATACACATACGGCCCTTTATACACACATACGCATATACACATACATACATATACATACACACATATATACATATACAAACATACACACATATACACAATACATACATATACACAACCACACATATACATATATGCAAATAAACACATATAAATAAGTAAACATATTATACATACACACATACATAAACACAATGCACACTCGGGTTCATACAAATATGTCCATATATGGAAAAGAAGGGTAAGAAGTAGAAGAAAAGATGACTGAATAGGTTTAAAATAAGCAAAAACTAAAGGCTGTTATATTTTAGAAAAATAGAGAGCTGTGTTAGAACCTTATTGAGTGTTTTTATGAAGGATAAATTTTTTGATATTGGCAATGAAAGCATTTCTAGTAATGTTTAGGAGGTTTATTTTTATTGAAAGTGGCAAGAGTGAATTGATTGGTATTTTGTAGATTGAATATCATATTTGCTAGTTTTTTTTAAAGGTAGAGTTAGATTATAACAAGATATCGATAATTATGAATATCACTTGTGAATTTTAAATAGTTGTTGAAAGCAATAAGCATGGTATTATGAATGATATTCCACACAAAAACACAGTTTAACAAGTAGATAAGTTTATATAACTTTAAAATATTTGATAAAATATATAATAAATTTAGATTAAAATTGCTTGGCTGGAATGAACTAATTGGTAAAGATTTATTTTTAAGTTTTATAAGGTTTTTAATTTGAGTTAAACTTTGCCCCCATATTTGGCAGCCATACCTTGAGTGGGAATTAAATATAGCATGTTAAATATTTATCAATAATTTGTAGTTGACAAAATGCTTTATTTAGGAAAGCATTGCATTAGCTTGACTTAGTTTGCAAGATATTTTACTTGTTGGTTAAACAAGAAGTTTTCATCTAATATAAATATTTGATCTTATCTATAGTATTTATTTTTTTATCGCTTATTCTGAAATTAAGTTTTTTTGTAATTTTGTTGCCTTAAGGTTTAAAGACAACTATTTCAGACTTTTTGGTGTTTAAAAAAATTTTGTTTGATTGTAGCCATTGAACCAAACATGCAAGGTCGTGATTAAGATTTTTATTTGGTTTTTAAGAAATTTACTGACAATAAGAAGATTGGTATCATCAGCAAAATGATATGTTTTAGAGAATTTTACACATGTGTGCAGATCGTTTATATAAATGAGGAAGAGTAGTGGACATAAGATTAAACCTTGTAGAACACTAATACATGTAAACTTAGTATTGGAGGAAGTGTTTCCAATGCTTACAAACTGAGAGCGCATATACAGGTACGACTTAAACCATTTGAGCGCAACTCCTCTGACACCGTATTAACTTAATTTAGACAGCAGAATCTCATGATCAACAGTATTAAACGCCTTCTGCAAATCAACAAACACCCCAGCAGCAAACTGTTTTTGATCCAGGGCCTCGCGTATTGTACACGACTTTAGCATTTTGGCCATTTTGTCGATGCAGCTTGGCCTGCTCAAAAAGTTTTTTTCTTATTTTACGAGTCGTAAAACTATAATCTTCATTTATAAAAATATTGCCACCTTTTAACTGTATTGCTTTTTCTAAGATTATTTTTTATCTTCATAACCGCGAACCTTCAGAACAATTGCTCGCTCTCGTTCTAATTTAGCAAGCCCCATTCGATGGGCTCGTTCAATTTTAATATCTTTCACGATTCGAAGCTGTACGTTAAAAAGTTGCTTTATTTTTTCTTTAGTCATACTCCAATCTTTTAAATTTTAAAAGATTGGAGTTCCTAACAACTCTACAAAAGTCACAAAATTGCGAGCACGAAGCATTATTTCTTAAATATATTAGTGAATATTTCCGAAAAAATCGATCCTTTAATTAATAAATTTTTTTAATTAATTGTTTCAATTTCTTCTTTTGTTACAGGTAAAAGGAAAAATTCTCATTTTTCTTTTTACCTGTAACAAAAGAAGAAATTGAAACAATTATTTCCGCAATGAATGATAGGAAAGGCATGGGCCCTAACAATCTTCCAACTTCAATTCTTAAACTATCATTCAAAATTATATCTGAACCAATCTCTAAAATGATTAACAAGTCATTTAAAAAAGGAATTTTTCCTGATATTTTTAAGATGCCAATACTATTCCAATTTAAAAAAATGGTTCAATGCTTGAACCATCTAATTACAAACCTATTTCTTTGTTATACGACATCAGAAAAATATTTGAGAAAACTATGCACCAAAGACAATACAACATTTTTTTTTTAATTTAATTTAATTTAACTTTAATTCTTTTCATAATTTACAATACGGATTTAGATATAACCATTCTACTGCATATGCACTAATTGATTTTACAGATTCTTTACAAAATGCCTAGATAAAAATAAGTTTGTTTGTGATGTTTTCCTCGACCTCCCAAAAACATTTGACACCGATAGCTTGTTAATTGTTGCAAATAAAATTTCACGCTACAAAAACTAAAACAGTTATCTTCAAAGTAAAAAAAAAAAAACAACAAAAAAAAAAGGAATATTGCATTTTCAACATGGAAAAATATTAACTACTTCAATTGTAAAATATTAAATACTTCAAAAACTGTGAAGTACTATTTAAATATACACTATAATATTTTAAAAGTGCCTTAACTGTGTAGTTAAGGCACTTTTAAAATATTATAGCGTCTCTTTGATATTTTGTTGACTACAACATATTTCCGTAAAATGGTCTGGTCTGTGAATTATGAAAAGACGAAAAAAATTAAAATAACAAATTTTGCGGTATCATCAAATATAAATGTTTGTAGCGAAAAAACCCAGACCGTGGAATCTTTTTTTTTTTTTAAAAAAATCATCTTAAAATCACAATCGCTCGTTTAAATTTAAATAAGATTTTATATAAATACGTTTTTTAGGTGAAATAAACATTATAGTTTAACAATACGATCTGTTCTGATTGTTTATTGGCAATTTTCCATAATTATAAGCTCTTTCTTGGTCGGAATTCCAGTATTTTTTGTGAAAATTGATAGAAATATTGCTTTTTGACAACAATATATAGTTAATATACGTCAGAACCGATTAGAACTAGAATCAGTAGTAAATTAAAGAACTTTTTTAAAAGATTTTAGCTAAAATTATGTTAATGCCGATGAGCGGAATTGATCTAAAGACTCCAAAATAGTGTTCATTAGATACATTATTACGGGTAGTAAAAAGGTTTTGAAAATTATACATAAAAAAGAAAAATTTCTTCAAATATTATAAAAACCTTAAGCTAAAAAAATTATAACATTTAAAGATCTTGTTTGGGCATAATATGCTGACAAAACCATGCTAATTCCAAATAAAAGTATTCAAATATTTTGTAAATTGCCTTAACTACACCGAGTAGTTAAGTGTTTTGCTGATGAGAACCTTTCTTTTAAGTCTCATCAAACTTACTTACAGACAAAGCTAAGTCGGTCAGAGGGAATGTTAGCCAAGATCAGACATTTCTTAAATTTTGAAACACTTATGAGCATTTATCATATTTGGATCGTACCTTGGGTATTAATTATCTTTAAACCAACTAGTTTCTCTTCAAAACAAAGCCCTTAAAATTTAAACTTAAAATATTCCGTTACAAATACAAGATACAATATTATATATATATATATATATATATATATATATATATATATATATATATATATATATATATATATATATATATATATATATATATAATTTTTATAAATTCATGTTTAAATAGAGGGTAAAAAAGAAGATCACTAAAAAAATATCAAAAATATATTGTTAAATCTTCGATTCTAAAAATGATTTCTTTAAGCTTTCGTTTAAAAGAAAAATAGTTACTTTGATGAATAAAATCCTCAGTAAAATTTTTTAAAACTATTTTATTCCATAAGAATGGTCCGCAATAATCAATACAAAATTTAAAAAGATTTGTTTGAAAAATGGGCTGCTTAATAAAATTATCATTGCGTAAAATGTATTTATTTTTATCTTTTGATGAATACAAATTATGGAAAGAGAACGAGGATAAATTGATTTTACATTTAAACATAAAACAAAGAATATTAAAAATATTAATCTCATATATATATATATATATATATATATATATATATATATATATATATATATATATATATATATATATATATTTATATATATATCATAACTTTCATTTTAAATAATAAACGCTTGGCATGAATATAACGGTCTTTAAAATATATAAGACGTGCTACATACTTCTGCTGATAATAAAGAGGTTTAAGTTTATTTTTATTTGCACTATCCCAAACAATGTTTGTATAGTTTATGTGACAATGAATAAATGAGTGATATAATTGTACTAAAGTATGTTTATTTAAAAAATTTCTTGCTTTGTACAATATTCCTATACTTTTTGAAATTTTAGTTGATAAGTTTTTAATGTGATTTTTCAATGTACGATTTTCATCTATACAAACACCTAGAAAGTTGGTTACTGTTACTTGTTCAATTTGTATATTGTCAATAACAAGATAAGACATGTTAGTTGGCAGTTTATGTTTTTTGATGGGAGAATGAAAAAGAATCCATTTAGTTTTATCAATGTTAAGAGATAATTTGTTGTTCTTAAACCAGTCAGATATTTTGATTAACTCGATGTTCACGTAATGAAATAGAGTTGGAATACTTTTCTGTGACATAAATAAATTAGTGTCATTAGCAAACATAATTGTTATTAAATCCGAGGCTTTGTATAGATCATTTATATAAATAAGGAAAAGAAGAGGTCCTTATATGGATCCTTGAGGAACTCCACATGTAATATTTAACAAATTTGATGAAAATGTTTCATTAGAGCAAACAAATTGTTTACGATTAGTTAAATAACTTTTCAACCATTTTAAAACATTGCCTGTTATACCATAATACTTTAATTTTTTAGCAAGAATTTTATGATCAATGGTATAAAAAGCTTTTGCTAAATCAATAAATATTCTTAATGTGAATTTAGAATTGTTAAATGAGTCTGATATACTTCTTGTAAGCTGAATAATAGCATGCTCTGTTGAATTATTTTTTTTAAATCCACATTGCATGTTATATAATGATTTGTTTGATAAAAGGTGATTATATATTCTGTTGTACAAAATTCTTTCTAAATTTAAGAAAAAACAGAGAGGATAGAAATTGGACGATTGTGTTTTACATTAGTTTTTTCTCCTTCTATAAATATAAAAATAATTTTTGCTATTTTTAAGTCGTCAAGAAAAACTCCCTGATTAATAGAGCATTTAAAAATTTGGAAAAGTATGTCTTTTAAAATGTCAAAACAGTTTATAATAACATTTCTATTGACATCATCTGGACCAACTGCTTTTATTTAACAATTTAAAAGCACTTTCAAACTCTTCAAAAGACAAATCAAAAAAGTTTAGATACGAGTTTAAAGGGTAATATGTTGCTTTTATTAATTTTTTAGGGAATTTTTTCGGCTAGGTTTGGTGCTACAGATACAAAATATTTATAAAATCCGAAAGCAATTGCTTTTTGATCCAGAAAAAAATTACTTTAATAACTGAGGGTAAAGGTTGCCATATTTTTTTAGTGTTACCAGTATTTTCGTTTATTAGTTGCCATGTGCGTTTAATTTGAGTTTAATTTGTATTTTTCAAGTAAATTAGTGTAGTATAATGTTTTTGAATTTTTCCTTAGGCGTTCAAATAGTCTTACGTAATTTTTATAAATGGTCTTACTCTCAGTTGTTTTTGATTTTAAATATTTAATATAAAGTTTTTGTTTAGCTTTAGAAGATTTTTAGAATACCCTTAGTAATCCATGGCGATTTAATTTTTTTATGTTTGTAATTTATTTCTACTTTGGGAAAATTAATGTCATAAATTTTATAAAAAATTTAAAAAAAAGATTTGTATATTAAATCAATTTCTTCAGAAAAGTTAATAATGTTTCAATTAACTAAAGAAAGTGGGTATTTAAAAGATTCTAGGTTTTTATTATGAAAAATTCGTTTTTTAAATGATTTTTTTTCGTTATATAAAATTTTTGCATAAATATCTATTGAAAAGAAAATAGCGAAATGATCAGATATATTACTTTTAATAATGCCTTTTTTAAGCGAATAATTAAAAATATTGTTGGTTATAATGTTATTAATTAAGGAAGTTGTTGTGTGAGTTTCAAAATTGACAATGCCTTTTTGCTGTATAAGTTATCAAAAACTCTTAAGCTGAACAACAAATTACTCTTTTAAATTGTTTATTTGTGTGGGATTATCTTTATGATAAGTTCCAATATCCTATATAAACTTTTTTCTTCAAATGCGCAACAAAAGTTCTCACTTCCTAAGATCCTCTTCATGCAACAATATCGTTGTAGAACACACTAATACTATAAAATTTGGCAGCGAATCAATTAAACATCAGTACACCAATGCTTGGAACAAACTTCCTCACTCTTTTAAAACTCTTTTAAAAGGATCAAATCTGCCGACTAAATGAACAAAAAAATCGATAGCAGGGTAGGGGGGGTATATATATATATAGTATAAATACACGGTAAGGAAGGAGGCGTGAACTTCCTGGTTAAATGCACTTCCGCGCTGCTCTGTGACACGACTGTTTAGTCTTCTTGATGTACCTAAAAAATAAAATAAAAATAAATAAATATAATGATGTTTGAATGTGTAAGGGGTCGTCCAAAACGTACGTACGCTTATAGAAGGGGGGGGGGGGAGGTCTTCAAAAAGCGTACGAAAGTGTATGGGGAGGGGAGGAGAAGGAGGATTCAATTTAAAAGTACGTACATCGATTTTCTAATTTATCACAATTAACTAGCTAATCAATAAAAAAATTAAAATTCTGACTAAAGATCCTAGTTTGCTAACATAAAAAGACGTTTGATATAAGGAGTAGAAGGTATAGTTTCCCTAATTTCCCGTCACATGCATGGGGGCCCGCAGGATTTTTTGATGTTCTAGACAGGACACTTTCCTACATTGTGCAAACTCAAAACTTAAGTATCTTTATACCTATGCCAAATGATGAGGTCTTGCTAAAAACTAAAAAGGTGGAGGCCTGGGAGCAAAAAAGCCCTAAAACGTCCTCTCTCCCCCCTCCCAAAAAAAAGGAGGGGGTGTAAATTTTGTATGGTCATAACTTTTGTAATTTACAATTTTTTCTACGAAATTTAAAATTTTTCGATAAATTCAAATATAGTTTTAGAAAGTAAAGTTGAAATTTTACTACATTAATGCGCTCACGGGGGAGGGGGGGCAAGCGTTTTAGGGCTTTTTTGTTCCCAAGCCTCTACCATCCCAATTTTTTGCAAGACCTCCTCATTTGGCATAGTTATACTTAAGTTTTAGAGCTTGCATAAATTTCATACATTTGGCATAGGCATGCTTATGTTTGGAGCTTGTGCAAGCTCCTAACTTAAGTATACCTATATCAAATGTGTGAAAGTGTCCTATCTAGAACATCAAAAATCCTGCGGGCGACCATGCACACATGCCACCTCTTGTATACTGGCCCTGAGTAAGGCGTATTTTAGGCAATCTATTTTTTGAGTTGACAAAAACAGTATTAGCGGTGCCGTGGCTGATGGTCGTGTGGCTGATGGTGCCGTGGCTAATGGTGCCTTGGCTGATTGTGCCGTGGCTGATGGTGCCGTGGCTGATGGTACCGTGGTGCCGTGCCGTGGTGCCGTTGCTGATGGTGCCATGGCTGATGGTGACGTGGCCGATGGGTCAGAGACCCCTTCAAAAAACGTGTCATTTGGGTCTTAAAATCTCCAAAATTTTACAGCTAGGTTTCACAAAAATAAAAAGCTCCTTAAATTAACAAAAGGACACAAAGTTTTCTGCCCTTTTCCCCACCCGCCCCACAAATTAAGGGATACGGGTAGCCTATCCTCGGCACTGGGTTTAAGGCTTCGTTTTCGATACTATTGATCTCGCGTAAAACTCGTTTTTTACGGACGTACTTAAGTATAGTTTATTTTTATTTGATTCGTCATTAAAACAAAAAAAAGTACAGTATGACTCAACCGGGGATTGATCACGGGACTCCGTTGCATCAGTGCTCAGCACAACCCATGAACCAAGCCAACACTTTGATGATGTGTAGTTTAACTATATTAAAATTAATATTTGCATATATATTTGAAGATGTTTTTAAAATTGGGGTCCTGTGCCGCAAACAAAAAGCTTTTGGGTCGTATAAAGTATTTAAGGTACCTCTTCCACCTTTTTTTTTTCCCATAAACTTTTTCATAAAAAAAAATAAAGGAAGGGGGGGTATTTCAAAAACGTACGTACTTTTAAAGGGGGGTAAGGGGGAAAGAAGGATTTAGAAGTACGCATGGCAACAGGGGGGAGGAAGAGGGGTCAGATTTCAAAATTTTTGGCGTACGTACTTTATGGACGATCCCTAAATAGATATATTTAAATATACCATTGCTAATACTATCATTTTTATTATTATTATTGTTATTACCTTTATTTTTATTAATAACATTATTTTTATTATTATCATTATTTTTATTAAAACCATTATTTTTATTAAAACCATTATTTTTATTAATGTTAACACCATTTTTATTATTACAGTTATTGTTAATGTTATTTATAACTAACATCATTATTACTAGGTGTTTACGCATCATTAGTAATTATACTATTTGTAAAAATTCTTGAATTGAAAAAATCATGTACACTCTCGTAGTTCAGAATATATTGATTGATTGATTGCTTCATTAGACAGTCTATCGAATGTTTTAATTTTCGACTCTTACTTGCTATATTTTTAAGGTAAATCATTAAAGAGTTGAAGTCACTTATGTCTTTGTTAGAGAAACAAAAATGATATTAGTCCTTCTACAATCATACGTAATATTCTAATGTGTAGAACTAAATCATATAGAGTAAATTTAACTAAAAGTACAAACTAAATATAAAACGAATAACTGCACTAAACCGTATAGAATAAGTTTAATAAAATATGAAATTAAATAAAAAATCATAGTTTTACTAAGCTGTATTAGTAAAAATATTATAAAAATTATTCCATAACTAATTAGTTATTGAAATTTAGCTTTCCCATAAAAATAATTTCATAACTAATTTGTGCGACCCTGGTGCAGTGGTTAGAGTTCTGAACCGAGAGGTCAGAGGCTCGCCGCCAGCTCTAGCTCATTAAGCAATATTGGTAAGGTAGGAGGCGTGAACCTAGTTAAATGCTTTTTTGCGGTGCTCTGTGATAAGACCGTAAGGACTTCTGAAAGCATCTTAAAAACAAAATAAAACAAAAAAACATGAGTATGTATATTTCAATTCTCCCATATTTTTCAATAAAAACAAATTTGCACAAACGTATTTAATTTCAACCATTTCTTCTTTTTTATTGGCTACTTTTGAACTATATATCTATTCAAAATCATTTATAACCACTTGCCTAAAGCTTACTCTAGTGTATCTATGCTTCTTTATCCCTTAGGAGTTTACTGAAATATGTACACTAAACAGTGCACATGTAGCAAATAATACCAGTAACACAATTTTTTATTGTTTGAATAGTTTGATGATATTGATAACTTGCATTTAAATCTATTACGGGTAATGCTTTTATACAAAAGTGTTCTCTGCTAAACAAAGCACAAGTCATTGAATGCAGACTGTTTACCAAATCATTTTAGTCAATTTAATAAATTTATATAAGGAGTTGACAGAATTGCGAAATATAATACCTTCTACATATATAAACAAACAAATTTTATCAACTCGTAAAATGCCTTTGAGAAATAAAATATTTGTCAAAAGTTTTAGAGAATAATAATCTCCAACTTTTTTAGCTTTCAGTTTTATAACTGGTAGCAACAACATGATAAATTTTGCATTTATTATTTATATTTAGCTATTAGGAATCAAAGTAAAAAAGCATTAATCAATTATTTAAGTTTTTACTTTCCTTATGTAAACAACTATCACATTACGATTTGTAATCATTTAAACGAAAACATTGTATAAGTACGACGTTGATAAGAAAACAATTTTTTAATACAAAGTGCCTTTTACTGGCGGAATCATTACCAACACATTTAAATTATTTTTTGAAGTTCTTCTCAGTCTTCTCATTTATCAATTTAACAGGTATAAGATTACAAAATTATTGTACATTGTTTAACATTTTGTATCAAATATTCTTTAAATCATTTACAAAGAGTGTAAGATTTAAGTTTCAAACAGGTAGAAGTTGAGGTTTGGATTTGTGATTAAAACTAATATTTAAAAATAAATTATTAAAACGCACTTGCGGAAATAGCAAATGCAATAACTTACAAATACGTTTTAAATAAATTAAGTTTAACTAAACGACGCAGGTAAATTAAAACCACACAATTACAACAGGTAAGTTTTCACCTAAATACAAACAAATTCGTATTTTTATTTTCTCTACGCAAATAACTATCGCGTTACGATTTATAATCATTTAAAAAAACTGTATAAGTACCTTGATAAAAAAGGGACCAGCACTTTTTAGACTTTTAAATACCTACTTTCCAGACTTAGATCTCCAAACATTTATATGTTTATAATTATGTTAAATAAGAGTGCTTTGCAAAAAATGGAGCCTGGGAAAATAAAAGCCCCAAAGTTTCTCCCACTTCCCCAAACGTGAAAATTCCATTATATATATATATATATATATATATATATATATATATATATATATATATATATATATATATGTTTTATATATATATATATATATATATATATATATATATATATATATATATATATATATATATATATATATATATATATATATATATATATATATATATATATATATATATATATATATATATATATATATATATATATATATATATATATATATATGTTTATATATATATATTTTCCATTTCCGTTTCCATTATATATATATATATATATATATATATATATATATATATATATATATATATATATATATATATATATATATCAGGGGCGGATCCAGCATTTTTTGGTGTTTGAGATAGCTAACTTCCAGACATGGAGCGAACTCCAAACATTTATATGTTTATACTTATATCAAATAAGGATTGTTTGCAAAAAATTGCGATGATTGGAGCCTGGGAACAAAAAAACCCCACAATTTGAGACGTACCTGCCCCAAACGTGAGAGCAGCAAGTTGATAAAATATTTTTTGTACTATTCTCAACAAGACTTATATTTATCAATAAATTTTAAATTCCATTGTAAAATATTTTAGCGCTCAAAAATTATGACCATATGGAAATTTTAACCCCCTCGAATTGAGGGGGATGCAAACTTTACATGGTCATAATTTTTGAACGCTAAAATATTTTACAATGAAATTTAAAATTTATGAATAAATATAAGTCTTGTTGAGAATAATACAAAAAATATTTCATCAACTTGTTGCTCTCACGTTTGGGGCAGGTACGTCTCAAATTGTGGGGTTTTTTTGTTCCCAGGCTCCAATCATCGCAATTTTTTGCAAACAATCCTTATTTGATATGAGTATAAACATATAAATGTTTGGAGTTTGCTCCATGTCTGGAAGTTAGCTATCTCAAACAACAAAAAATGCTGGATCCGCCCCTGTATATATATATATATATATATATATATGTTTTATATATATATATATATATATATATATATATATATATATATATATATATATGTTTATATATATATATATATATATATATATATATATATATATATATATATATATATATATATATATATATATATATATATATAAATGATTTACTACTTTAAAGAGATAAAATAGGCGTTGCGGATAGGATTTCGGAATTTTTTGTTTCCAGGCTCAAATTATTGCATTTTTTTTTTTTTTTGCAAAGTATCCCTTTTGGACATAAGTATAAACATATAAGTGTTTGGAGTTTGCTCCATGTCTGTAAGTTAGCTATCTCAAAGACCAAAAAATGCTAGATCCGCCCCTGTGATAAGAAACCAATTTTTTTCACATAAGAAACGTTTAAAAAATTCAAGGATTAGTAGACTTAAATCAAAAAATTTCTATTGATGAATTCTACTTTTGTTAAAATAAGACAGACAAGTCTATGAATAAAAATATAAATAAACCACAGTTATTTATAATTAATTTTTTATTTAACTTTTAGTCCTATAAAGTAAAACTTTTACTAATGTGTTTTATTAATGTGTTTTAATTAAAAAAATAAATAAAAATTGTCTTTTTGAAAAGTTTTTTCACACCCTTTATATGTTTTGCTTAGTAAACAAATAAATAATTAAAATTTTAGTTTTTTTAAAATATCGTTAGAGGTGCTACCTAGCCCTGGAAGATAGATTAGATAGGTCCGTCATATTATCAAAAAAGTATATTAAATTTGGTCTCAAAAAAAGCGAGCTTAAATAAAAAAATTTAAAATAATCTTTACATTTTGTGCCTTCTTCATAAACGTGAAAGCTATTTTTTTTAGATGATGTTTGATCTGCCGTATTAAAAAATCAGCACGGAACCTTAGTTTTCAATTATCATGTCGTGGTTTCTTATATTATCATATTTTCTTAAAGTTTATTCATTTTCAGTTCAAAAAATCTCTTATAAGATAATTTTTAATTTTTTGTTGACATTTTGGTAAAGTTATTCCACAAAGTTAAATATAACATCTTCACAAAAGATGTTATATTTAACTTTGTGGAATAACTTTATCATAACTTTACTATATATGAGATAGCGTAGGTATGAGCATGAATGGTTATGGTATTTATGGTACTTAAGTGGTATATGTAATACAGTCACATGAGGGCCATAGGTGGCTACCACCTCATCAAATTTACCTGATCGGTAATTATGATTCGAAACTTTTTCTTCTATAAATTATTTAAACTTCTCTTTAATCGTGCTTAATGGGTAGAGTAAATAAAAAAATAAAGAATAGATGAATGAAATTGAGGATATAATGAAAAAGAGAATAAAATAAAATATTTTTGACAATATTTTTTCTTTTGCTATCAATTAATTATTGAATAAAAATTTTGCTAATATTTTTCAATTATGTTGTAGAAAATTCCTGAAGAAGATGATAATATCATCTTTTTTTTTACATTTTTTTATATTTATTATATTTTGTAGTATATTATATATTATATTAAATTTTATATTATAAAATTTTAATAAAAATTACTTTATTTTTTAATAAATTGTTAAATTTTTCGGCCGCGTGATTTTTTTTTTTTTTTTTGAAAAAACCGCATAAATCTTTCGGAAGTGAAATTTACTATAGACGGGGTTAAAACGAATTCTTGTATTTTTACGCCACTCATTGATTTGGAATAATCAAAAAGTGACATTAATCCAAATTTGTAAAAATCTGATGTAAAAAGTTCGGATTATGTAAGGCTGTTACAAACAGACCATATTTTCATATTCTTGAAAGATTTTTTTTAGACCACCTGACACTTCTTTGCAGCTGTTCAATGTTGTCATTTAAAAAAAAATGTTTAGCAAAACAGCGATAATATTCAACTTTTATCTCACTTCTCAAACACAGCTGCGAACTTTCAGCTATTAATTATCAATTGAGGGAATATTAATTAGACCTTCAGAGTACAATGTAAAATCTTTGATAAACTACGTTTTTGATGCGCTCTACGTTTTTGATGCGCCAAGTACAACTTTCTTAATTTCAAAATGTCTCTATTCGTAGTTTCTTTTTCACATAAAAAACTTTCATTTTTTCTTTATCAACAATTCCCTTTCTTAAATAAAAAATGAGAAATCAAATTGCATAACTTTATCATAAAAAGATTTATTTGTTGTTATTTAAAACCCTTTAAAACCCAAAAAGTTGATAAAATTGCATCATTTAATTTGATAAAGCTTAAAAATTACGGATCTCTAGCTTCTGAAGCAAGCGCGCTAACCACTGCGCTACAGCTGCTCTTTTGGAATATTGATTTATTTTAGGATAGCGTAATTTATTTTTCTGAAAAAAATTAATTTTGAAGATTTCATGAAGGGGTTCATGAAGGCAAGTATATTGGGATGATTTTGTAAAAATGGCGTAAATTTTGCTGCCAAATACTATTTTCTTAAACTTAAAAATTAACTTTAGTATATTATTTTATTGTAATAATTTGAGTATTGAGGATTTACCTAATGTGCAAATAAAAACAAACAATTGATTGCAGATTTTGGTAATTAATAAAAATTCGGAAAAACTGGTCACTTTTTGATTTATTCCATAAACCATTCTTGGTAATATATGACACTTGAGCTTTTATTTTTACGTTTAAGGTTGATTCAAAACTTATATGATAAGTTTAACATTTAAAGTAAAAATAAAATTAAACAATTTACATTTAGTTTAACAGTTTAGTTGGTTAGTCGGGTATTTGATACAATTTAGTCGGGTAAATATTAGTTTTGAGGACCTTTGTTGTTTTTTTTTATACTTTTTAAAAATTCACCCCCCCTCCCTTTGTAGAATTGCCTCTGCTGGTTATACAACGTGTTCATTACCTCTTCTCTACGATTTCTCTACGATAGTTTTCAAGCCTTTGACACGAACGTCTAATGCATGTGGTTGTCCTATTTGGTAAATTGAAAAGCTTAAACTTAGTGAAAAGCATCCTTTAAGACTATTTAATATAAATCTTAAAAATAGCATATATTCCAAACCTAAAACTTTATAAATACTTCTTTTCCATCAACAGAAAAAAGATGTACGCATTGTTTGTCTATGACAAACAATGCGTACATGCTCGAAGCCCTCATCGTTCCTGTACAATCGTAACAAGATACCAAAACTTGGATGATTTGTTCAAGGAAGATCAAGTTGGAGCAGAGCAAATTGTATCTGCATTGTTAAAGGGAAAAGTTTTTTCTCCGAGAGAAAAAAGTATTGTTTAGCCAAGCAAAAGGAGAAAGATTATTTCCAGTAATACCAGGTAATTGCACATTTTTTTAAATATTTAAAACTCAACGATATTACGCAGTGAAAATTTTTATTTACATTTATACTTTTTATTTTTTTAAATTTTATTACATATTATTAAATGCCAATTTGAAAGTTATTTCTAACAGCTGCTTATACTATATCTTATTATATTTTATTAGTCCAATAATCTGTACTAAAATCAGAAGCCATATACTTGCAGCTCAAATGTTGTTAAACTCGACTGGTTAAAAAGGATTTTAACCAAAAATTTAACGCTGCCGGAAAGATATTGCAAGGATTCTTTCAGCATTCAGTTGTCAGCTTTGCAACTACAAAAAGAGAGGCTGAATAATAAAAACATGTTGTTCACTGCAACAAATTTGAGGACTTAACTAACAAAGTGCTGCTGGACAGAGATAACAGCTACAACCATTTTTTCAAACTTGCAATTGATGATGAAGAATCATTTTTGAAAATGAGCTTGCCTGTTATTAAGGTAACTGACAAGAGTGACAAAACAAGGAGTTCTCAACAACAAAAAATACAGATTCAATTGCTAAAGACACAGGTGTTGAACGTCTTCTCATTGCTGCCATCGTTGGAAATCTATCCGAAACATAAGAAAATTTTAAAGTATTGATGAATATTATTCAAGTGAATGAAGTTGCATTTTAAATTTTATGTGATCTAAAAATGGCTAATGTAAATTCTGGAAATCAATCCCATTCAAGCAAGCATCCTTGCTGCTGGTGCGCATGTCAGTTCCGCAATTCTATCAAAATGTGGACCTCAAATATCTTTTGGCACATTTAAGGAAAAATTCCTGATATGGTGTTCATTGATTTCCAAAACATGTTTGAATTTTTTTTTTCTGTACCACATCCTAAAATTGTGAACAGGCTTGTAATCTATGGTATTAGATTTGATGTCTTTAAATTCTTTCTAGTATCAACAGATTTTGGTCAATAGTATACTTTTCTGGTATCAATAGACATTGGTCAATACTTTTCAAACCAGTTAGCTTTGTTGTTGGAAAACTAAATTAATTATTTCGGGATTAAAAGTATTCTTACGATTTTCACTTCCTAATTGGCAAATAAAATTGACTTCCTAAGCTATGAAGATTATTTTGTGATGCAAATTATAGTCACGGCCTAGCTGCCATCAATAGAGTTTTCACTAAAAGTTGCCAGCAATAATTATTTTACAATTTTTACTTAAATTCGTACCTAGGTACGAGTCTTTTTTTTTTTTTTCCTACAGTTTTTAAGTTTAGCCAGGCTGGCTAAACTTGTAAAAAAAAAAAAAAAGACATTAATTTTCAATCCTTCTTTTATTATATTTTGCTTATATCACTACTATTTCGAAATTTTGACTATAAATTGTATAACATTTATTTCCAATGTACAATGAGTTTTTAAAATCCAACAAAAATCATTTTTATGCGTTGACCAAAACCATTTTGTATTATAAGAACATGCTACATTAATTTCATTATCTTTCTCAAAAAAAATAATAAAAAGATGATAAAACTACGCTTTTTAATAAAGTCTAGTAATATTATGATTACAGTGATGACCTTTTGATTGCTGGATTTGTTGACAACCTTTTTCAATAAAATCATCTGCTGGTAGAATTACTGGAAGTAAAACTTTTTTGTACTATTTTGTCATTGATTACATGTTGATTTTTTTTAACAGGGATTTACAAATAAAGTAATATCTTTTTAGTGCGTTGGTACCTGCCCAGCGGACACGGCAACGTCCATATGACGTCGAAAAGACGTCTTTTTAGGACGTCCAGAACTAGTTCTAATTGGCAACGCCAGATTACGTTCTTTTAGGACATAATAAAGACGTCTTTTTAGGACGGAATAAAGACGTGTTTTTCAGACGTCAAAAAGATGTGTATTTAGGACGTTCAGAGCTAGTGCTAAACGGAAACGCCAAATAACGTTTTTAAATAACCTTATTTAGCCGTACTCGTTTCGACGTCTATAATACGTGTTTTTACATGGATTTACTCAAACGTATGGGTAAAATTTATGTTTTCACTTAGCTTTTTGAGAATAAGTAAAAAATAAAAATTTGCGTAAACTTTTTAATAATATAATTGTTTTATAAATTACAATTTTTTTTAAACTTCTTCATCCACTTGTTATTTTCCAAGAATCGACTGTTTGAACACTTTATGTCATTCGCCTTCTTTTAGATCAGGTTTAGATTATTGCCAACAGCATTTTAAAGTTCTCTTTTGCTGTAGGAATCAGTTAAACAGTCTTAAACCTAAAAAAAATTGTTAAGATAAGTATGTAAAAATAAATAGAAAGGAATAAAGAGAACATTTATAATACACTTTACGACGTAATATATATATATATATATATATATATATATATATGTATGTATATAACTTATAATTTTAATAACCTCGTCCTTCGAAAGAGAAGTCTTAAATGATCTTTTTTTCTTGCTGAACTGACTCGGTAGCTATTTTGAGTATTGTGGAGTATTAAACAAATAAGTTTATTAAGAAAAAAAATCTATATAATTAAAATAACTTCCAAGATAATTATTACAAGAAAAAATATTACTTACATTAATCCTTGTAAAACTTAAAGATTTATCATTGACTTTATCAAAGCATAATTTTCAATCACAAACTATCCAATTCGAAGGATCTGAATGAATTAAAGAAGTTGTTACTTATAAAAATTCATTAAGCATATTACATAAAATAAACTATTTATACTATACCATTCTTATATATACTATATATATATATATATATATATATATATATATATATATATATATATATATATATATATATATATATATATATATATATATATATATATATATATATATATATATATATATATATATATATATATATATATATGTATATATATATATATATATATATATATATATATATATATATATACATATATATATATATATATATATATATATATATATATATATATATATATATATATATATATATATATATATATATATATACTTATATATACTATATACTTGACAACTCCGTTAAAAAATTGTATAAAAATAAACTCAAAAAATCAAGAGTTACATACATAATAGAAGTTTTTATGACCAATACATATATATTATATATGTTTATAAATAAATTTATAATTAATAAAACAAAAATTTAAAGAAAAGTAAATTAAGGAGAGCAGTCAAATTTTAACTTTTTTAAAGATTATTTAAGGACTTTTAAAGGTTTTTTTTTCCCAAGAACATTTATGTTTTTTAAGGAGGATTGGGAACCCTAAATATATACGACAATAATCAAATGATTACATATTGAAACTTTATCAGCAAATATTGTTGTAGCGGATTTGCAGTGGACTTATAAAGGCATTCTGAGCAGTTAAATGGAGTTTAATTCATCGTTTACTTAGTAAATTACTTAAGTGGCCAGCCGATAACACTCCATATATATATATATATATATATATATATATATATATATATATATATATATATATATATACACACATATATATACATATACACACACACACACACACACACACACACACACACACACACACACACACACACACACACACACACACACACACACACACATATATATATATATATATATATATATATATATATATATATATATATATATATATATATATATATATATATATATATATATATATATATATATATGTATAAATTAGCAAGAACCTGTCTATTCGTCACTCTTCATTCATTATTTCGAGATGCCATAAAAAACTCCTTTTACATTTGAAAGTTCTTTTACACTTGAAAGTTTCTTCTACATTTGAATTAAAAATACGTTTTTAATTAACAACAATAAATATGTCTTGAAGATTGCGTGATTTTACTAAATTAATTTTGATTTAATAAAACATTCTGGATCTTTTTTGGACGAAAAAGACGTTCAAAAGACGTTTAGAATTTTAATGGGACGGACGGACGCTAATTGAACGTCCAAAGGACGTCTTTTTTACGTCCCGTGCCCACTGGGTGGCAAGTTTTTTTAGTGCGTTGGTACCTGGAAAATTATTGTAATTGTATAGTAATGCAATTTTGATTTGTTAAGTTTAATCTTTTGATATTGTTTAACAATTAACATCAAATTTTTTTTTTTATTATTTTTATTTTATTTATTTATTTGTTTTTGTTTTTTATTTATTTTCTTTTTTTTTGCTTTCATTTAATTACAGTTTACGTTTATGACAAATGTACCTAAAAAGTCAATACTTGTAGCTGCTAAAGCACGAATTAATTAAATTAAACGTGCAGCTCAAAGATGCACTGTTTGCAGCTGTAGGAAAAAAATGCTTGTCAACTCTACTTTTAAATGCGTCAGTTGACGAAGCCTTTTTGCATGACAACGGTAAATAATTCCAATCATTCACAATACGATTTGTGAAGAAAATATGTCGAGCATTATTGTAAGTGAAATCACGCGTTAGTACGTTGGATGGTGATCTGCAAAGATGTGGATTATGCCAACTAATAATTTCAAAACTGTTTTCAAGTTTTAACTGTTGGATCAAGTTGCCTGCGAGTTTCCAATGAAGTAAAATTGAGACGCCAACACCTTTCAGCATAAGGTAAACTTGTTTAATCATGAGGAATTTTTGTTGCTTTGTGCTGAATTTTTTTCAATATCTTTGATGTCGCCCTTTAAGTAAGGACACCATACCGGAACAACGAATTCCAAGTGCGGTCTAACATATGTAGTATATAGTTTACCCCAAAGCTTCATATCTCATGATCTAAATGTTTTTTTTAGTAGGCCAAGTATCATATTTGCTCTACGTGTCACAACCTGTATGTGTTTATTCCATTTTAGATTGTTAGATAAAAAGATACCCAGGTCTCTTTCAATATCCGTTATCACTATAATAAGAGATATATTACCATCATTCATTACATATTCATGATTTATATTTCCATGACCAAGGTGCATAATTTTACACTTTGCAACATTTAATTCCATAAGCAATTCTTTTGACCACTCTGAGACAATAGTTAAATCATTTTGAAGAATCAGATAATCAGCATCGTGAAACTCAGGTCTTATTTCTTGCAAAAGTTTAGTGTCATCAGCATAGATTTTATGAACTGATTTTAAATTATCCGTTAAGTCATTTATGTTTATGTATATATATATATATATATATATATATATATATATATATATATATATATATATATATATATATATATATATATATATATATATATATATATATATATATATATAAATATATATATATATATATATATATATATATATATATATATATATATATATATATATATATATATATATATATATATTTTCTCCTAAAATCACTATGATAAAGTTAAACAAATCTTTGGAGTTGGGAAAGTATACAATTTTTCTTTTAATTTAAAATATGACTAAAATATCTTTTCTCAACGTAAGTTTGTATTTTTGAAAAAATCAAAAATTTCAAACGAGCGCATAAAGATACCACAAAAGTTGCAATCCATGTTGGACGTTGGGCTATTTAGCATGGAATGAACAATATAGGATTTAATGGATAATAAATCACCATACGGCAAGAACTTTATCCTGGTTTTTCTTATTTATTATAGTTATCAACCCGGTGAGAAATGAGCAAGCGACTAGCTAACTTTATAGCAATTTTCAAGCAATTTTTTAGATTTCGTAGCTTTGTAGCTAGCTACAAAATATCAACAAATCTATAGCCGGTTGATAGCTACATATCAAAATTTTTTAGACAGTAATTTTATTACGATATGATGCTAGCTACAATAGTCAGTGGTACTTAAGCTTATTAAGCTGTCCTCGTAGCCAATTTGCTGCTTTTATCTTTACAAATATCGATGGCTTTTCGCTAACTCAAAAAAGCTTGCGATCCCCGTGGCCTAATCGCTGTCTTTATCGTTACGAATATAGCTAGCTATTCGCTAGCCGATTTTTTTTTATTTATAGCGAAACCAATATTTGCTATATGGTGTATTATAATGTATTTATGATTATTTTTTTTTAATTTTAAGATTATTGTTTCGAATGTAGCTATATTATTAATAAACAGTTTTTAATATTACAAAAAAACATAAAACTATTTAATTTTAAGTTATACATTGATAAAAAAAAATCCTTTAAAAAAAATATTAGTTCATAAATGCACTGATTACTAATAACTCTTTTTTCTCATCTTTTAACTTTCTTAACTTTGTTTATGAGTATCATAGTAATTATCAACATTTAAATTCAAAATGGTTGACAGCCGCAATATAAATAATGTTTTTGCTATGGATATATTAATATATTATGTAATTCATCGCTAATGGATATTACTAATAATGTATGAAGACGTGTGATGTTTTTATTATAGGAATGTTAGAAAAAGTAGTTAATATGCTACAAGCACAAATATACATGACGTATAAAAACGCAATATTTTTCAGCGTTTTGCTACTCCCTGGCCTAACGTAACTAAAATAAGAACTAAGTCATTCAAAATAACTAAAGTTTAATCCAAATAAATTTTTATCAAATATTAATTTTTTGCGATTTGCAGCAATGCCTTTGATGCAGATTTTTGGTGATGTCCTATCTTTTTATGTTGCATTTACAATATATATATATATATATATATATATATATATATATATATATATATATATATATATATATATATATATAATCTTTATGTCAAAACATTTATAAAATGTTTTGACATTAAGATTTTTTTAAACATAATTATAAAAAATTGTCGTTGTTCAGATTTAAAACATATTTAAAATGCGTGTTTATGTATATAATGTTTATGTATACATAAACAAATTTTTAAGTTGAACTTAAATTTTTAAAATGAACTTAAAAATTTGATAAATATCAATAGGTAAAAATTACTGTTTAGTGCAGTAGCTATTACTAAATTATTTAGTAATATAACGTAAAATATAGTGTAACTAAATATAGCTATATTTTCAACAAAAAAAATTCGGTGTGTTTAGAAGTTAATTTGAGTATAGTTTAATGTTTTATCAATTAATACTTGAATTTTTTTAAATTTATCAGCAAACATTAAAGAGCAGATTTTTTTTATTGATTTAAGAAATGCTAGCATTTTTGAAAAATGCGCGTAAAGCGAGAAATTTGTCTTTAATTTTACATCTATTAGTAACGTTAGATAATTTTGATAAAATCGGAAGGTGAAAACGGAAATTCTTTTTTATTGCTTAAAACTGTGTTAAAACGTTATTGCCTGTGATACGTATGATTTAATTAGAATTAGTCAAAGATGTAAAAGTTATAATCAATTTATTTTATTCTGATTATGTTGAAACTCGTCATACCATATGATTATTTTAACATTGTTAGATTTTTTTTTAATTAACTTAAAGTTGCTATATGCACGATAGTATGTGTGTTTTTTTATTATAGTATTGCCTAAATTGTTAAAACTTCAACATGCGGATGGTCAAGTTAAAACTTAATGATCGTGGACTTTCCAACTTTTACAAGCTCTACAATGCTGTAACCAAAGCAGAGCGTAAGTACTTACATATGGATGTTTTATATTCTTTAATTTTAATTTTTAATTTTAAGTATTATAACTATTTTAATGTACTAATTTTAATAGAACATTTTAGATTTTACAGAGAACGATTTCCAGAAAAACCATTTTAAAAACTCAGCTCACAATTTGTATAGTTCGTATGAGCACATTAATTTAAGCAGTTTTGACGAAGCGATCGACGATTCTGAAGAAAATTATAGTTATTTTTCTAAAACGTTTTTACAACCACGTTTTCTGACTCGGCTGCCGTCTAATTTATCAACCCATTCGGGTGAAAAGCTAGAAGTTGTATGTTTAGCAAACGTGCTATTTCCATCCGATATTGAATGGTTTTTAAATGATGTGTTGCTAACTAGTTCAACCGATGACAGAATAATTATAGAAAATAACTCCAGTAAACTAACCATATCATCAGTTAAAAAAACTGATTGTGGAAAATTAGCTTGTATTGCTAAAAACAGGTTTGGTTCAGACATTTCAATCTGCAAAATATCTGTAGAAGATCTTAAGTAAGAACATTGCGTTAGCCTATTATTAATTTGCTTGGTTTCAATGAGTTAAAAAAAAAATTAATATAAGTACTTGTATATGAAGAATGTAAAAATGACAGAAAATTGTGTTTAACATAGGTAAAATACTCCGTTATTTCTTGATATAAAAAAAGATGTTTTGCAAAAACTTTTATATAGTGAAACTTTTTTTATGATTACGATAAATTTTTGAACTGATTGAAAATTTATTTCGGCCGTATAAAAAAAAGTATTAATAATAACTTTTTTTATGAAAACTAAAAGTTTACACGTTTTTATTTTATTTTAATCTTGACAATGATAAGTAAAAATTTTTGTTTTTTATCTTAATTTTGTAATTATGTAAATATTTACATTACAATTTATTTATTATAAGTATGACATAGCGTTGCAATATAAAAGATTTTTTTTTGTGTGTTATTTGAAGATATATATATATATATATATATATATATATATATATATATATATATATATATATATATATATATATATATATATATATATATATATATATATATATATATATATATATATTAGGTTTGAGCTCAGTAAAATGGGTAAAAGTTAATTTGTTTAGCAGAAAATTTACCGGTAAATTGTTACTACCGCCAGTGCCGGATCACTTTTTTAGTCACTTTTAGACCTTTTTTTTTTAGTCACTTTTAGGCTCTGGCCCATAAAAAGTCCTCCAAAAACAAAAAAAGCCCCGGGCCCCAAGAAGTATTAAACTGCCACTGGTTACCGCGATATATATTTACGTTGTAACCCAGTGGGCACCGGACCAAAAAGAGACGTCTTTTGAACGTTTAAAAGACGTCCAAAACGTGCATAAGAAGTTTAAAAGACGTATTTTTTACGTCCGTGCCCACTGGGAAGTCAGTTATCGTTAAATTGTTTTTTTTTTCTCCAAAACATCGCTTTTTCTAGAAATGTCGCTATGTTTATTAATAATTTATTTTAGTTTATCATAAATTTGTCTATGATGTAAATCATGTTATATAGGTGAATGTCACTCGCATTTTAAAGACAAAAGTTTTAAATTTTAGATTGGGTCTTCGGCAAATTAGACTTACAACTTTAAAAAAGTATGTATATAGCGTGAAAATAAAACCCATATGAATAAACAAATAAACCATATTAAAACTGTTCCAATTTCCGTTATGGTTTCTATTATATTCTATTTTACTATTTTATAGCATATTTTATACTGCTTTTATTCGATTGTCTTTAAATTTTAACTGAGGATGAATATATTTAGTCAAAAAGTGTACATAAAAAATCAATAAAAATGATTCTGTAAATAAGCAACCAATACAATCAAAAATCTTTAATACAGCGGAGAAAATAGAACTAGCCTCACCTTTATTTTTTGTTCTAATTTAACAAAACCGGCAGTGAAACAATTACTAAATATACTTTATTTCTTATTATCTTATACAATTAAAAAATTTATAAATTGGTATGCTTAATTAATCGCAAATGGAAAAAAAATTAAGAGTTCTCAATTTGTGGAGAAAACAGAATTAGCCTCATTTACATTGTATACAAGAAGTTACAGAAAATATTTTGTTTTTACGCTCATTTAATATTTAGTGTTGCTTTTTGAATTTTTAATGACTTCAAATATGTGACTTCACATATTAGTTACAAGATTTTGGATAGTTTCTATAGATATTTCATTCCAAGCTTCTCTGATACGAGTTTTGAGCTCGAATGTGGATTCAAATTGCTTATCATTTTCATGATCCTTTCTAGAAAGTATTTCTCATAGATTTTCAATTGGGTTTAGATCAGGACTGGATGCGGGCCATTCAATTTTGTGAATATTTTTTTCTCTAAATCAAGCTTTTGTAAAATTTGAATTATGGATAGCAGCATTGTCTTGTTGAAAAGCGAAATTTTCACCCATCAAGTCTTCACAAAGTTTAAGCAAACTAATTTCCTAATAAGTCAATGAAATCCTGTGAACTCTTTTTTGTTAAAATCCATGCCTTTCGAAATTTTCCAGAAAATTAAAAGGCTCCCAAAAATCCGACTCGAAGTTTTGAAGTTCGTGCCAGTAATATTGATAGCCATCAGGACCATCTAGATTGAACTTTTTTTCATCATTAAAGAGAACTTGATGCCACTCTTCCTGCCAAGACATGCCCAGTGGGCACCCGACGTCAATCCGACGTCGGATTTACGTACGATTTTCATCAGCGATGTCAAAATACCTATTCCGACGTTGTTCCGATGTCAGTAAAATGACGTCGGGCGATGTCTTTATCTCAACATCCAATGACGTCGTTTCGATGTATTTTGACGTTGTTCCGACATCTTATAAAAGACGTACAAAAAACGTCGCAGTACTGACATCGATCCAACGTCGATAAAAAGACGTCGGGCGACGTCATAATATTAACGTACTCCGATGTTTTTTGACGTCTTCCGACGTCAATCCAACGTCCTTAAAACGACGTCGGAACAACGTCGTAAGACATCGCTGATGAAAATTTAATCCAAAGCAAATATGTGTGCAATTGCGCTCTTCAATAAATATGTGAACTAAGGGTGTTTTTTATTAATGGAAAGAAGTTTGAATAATGGTTGATAAAACATCATGAGGTTTTGTATGATGCACTAGCATAGTTTTTTAACTATTAACATTTTCGAGTATACGTTTTTTATAATATATAACTATTCGTTTTAATATATTGAATAATAATAAATATATTTATATAATATTTAAACAAAATTATTTCTTATCAAAGTAATAATTCCCAAATAGCTACAAGTATAAATTACTAAATAAACTCATCGAATAGTATGTTTCTGTGGTGTAGTGGTAAGCGCGTTGGATTTAGATTCTCTTAGACCGAGGTTCGTTTCCTGCCTAAGGCAACGTTTTTTAGTTTTCAAAAAACACGTTGGATTTACATCGGAATGCCGACGTCGCGCGATGTCAGTTTATCCGACGTCAAATAACATTTCCATTTCCAACGTAAACCCAACGTCGATCCGACGTCGAGATCCGACGTCGCTCGACGTTCGTTCGACGTCGAAATGCCCACTGGGTGTGTTCTTTTGCAAATTGTAACCTAACTTCTCTATGACAGACAAAGTCACAAATGTGTATCACCATATCAAAATATACAAGTGACCCAGTGGGCATTTTATATTTACAAAACAAGTAACCCACTGGGTTACTTGTATATTTACAAAACATTTCAAGAATTAAAAATATCGTACAATTACGACGTTCAACCATCTATATATATATATATATATATATATATATTATATATATATATATATATATATATATATATATATAGATGGTTGAACGTCGTAATTGTACGATATTTTTAATTCTTGAAATGTTTTGTAAATATACAAGTATATATACATATATATATTATATATATATATATATATATATATATGAAATGTGAAATGTTTTGTAAATATACATGTTGAAATGTTTTGTAAATATACAAGTATATATACATATATATATTATATATATATATATATATATATATATATATATATATATATATATATATATATATATATATATATATATATATATATATATATATATATATATATATATATATATATATATTATATATATATATATATATATATAATGCCGCAAATAATTGTAAACTTTAGTAAATAATTGTAGATTTTACGTTAGCTTTGAACAAAAAAAATAGAAACTGTAACAACGTAGTATTGAACTTGCCACAACTAATAAAAAGTTGTTTTGTTAATGTAAGGCGATTTTTTATAAATATATTTAAAAAAAATCGCCTTACATAAAACAACTTTTTATTAGTTGCGAATTTATAACTTTGCATTTTCTTTTTTTTACTTAGAGTTTATGTTTCATGAATTTAATATTTAAATTTGAATATTATTATATAATATTTATGATCTAATCATTACAGTTTGCAATCGGATCATTTAGAACAATTTGAATTTTTGCATAATAATAAAAGTTTCAAATTAGATTAGATAAAAAAGTTTGTATTAATTAAAGTAACATTACGTAACAATGTATTATATGATTTCCTTCAGCGGTATGTCTTTAAAACGAAAATTGTCTGATGCGAAAGGAAAGCGTTTTAAACGACTCAAGGAAATGTTGGAAGGGGCAGATACTAACAACACTATTACTTTTTTCGTGCAAGAACTCATCAACTTCTCCTAGCTCTTTCTCTAGCCCTGCAACTAATTATTTTTACTAGACAATACTTCGAACTCTAATGGTTTTGACAGTACTTTTTCTACTGCATCTCTTGCTAATCCTGGCACTGCTGTTACTACTTCTTATTTTGGCTCTGCATACACTGTTATTTCGGCATCATCTTTTAGCTCTCTCTTTAATTTCGGCATCATCTTTTAGCTCTCTCTTTAATTTTCTCCTTCGTTTACTAACTCAGCCAGCAATGATGTTAACTCTGCCTCCACTGTTACAGTCTACCAAAAAAAACATCTAAGTAATAGTCCGCATCAACCTGTGTTCATTTTGTCAGCAATGGTACAAGCTGATTCCGTGGTTGCATTAAAATGAATGTAAAAATAAAGTTTTATGCAACTATTGTATGTTAATGAAAATGCATAATTTATCATCTTCAAATTGCAGCCCGACATCTGAAAGACGTCCGACGGACATCCCCCGATCGACGCATGCCCACTGGGAGCAAGGATAATTTCACAAAAACTGGATTTTCTAATTAGAAAAAGGGTTTACAGAAACACCAAAATACTCTTTCTCATCGAGAAGTCATTGAGAAGTTATTAACTATTCCATCAACTAAAGATATTGGTGAACTTCTCAGCAAAACTCATGCAGAGGGAAAAATGAAAAATAGAGCAATGTTAATAATAACAACAACCACGGATATTCAGTTTCTCGCCAGACAAAATATTGCTCTAAGTGGTGATTACAATACAGAAAAAAGCTATAATGAATTTAATTCGAACTTTTCTCAGCTATTTAATGTCAGAAGCAAAGATAATCCCGTTTTAACTAAATAGATGAGAAAGTCGCAAGATAAATTTACAAGTGCAACTATCCACAATGAAATTATGTATAATGGGTGTAATCTCATTATACTAAGAAAAATTACATCCATAGTAGATAAAACCACTGATCAGCCTAACACTGATCAAATGGTGGTTTGCTTATGATATGTAGATGAAGATGACTTGGAAGTGCATGAAGTGATTGTTGGCCTTTACAGTATGGCAAACACATCTGCTGAAAGTATTACTGCAACTATCAAAGATGTTCTTATGCGGATAAATTATTCAATTAATAGTTGTCGCGGTCAATTTTATGATGGTGCTAGCGTCATGACAGGTTGCAAGTCTGGAGTTGCAAAGAGAATAAATGACTTCGAACCCAAAGCACTATATTCACATTGTTATGGTCACGCTTTGAACTTAGCAGTACAAAACACGCTTAAATCTATCAGCATCATGAAAAATGCTCTATATACTGTTCATAAACTAACAAAGTTGATGAAAAAATCTCCGAAACGTGAATTCCTTTTCAAAAAGTTAAAAGAAAATATTCTTCCTGGGACATCAGGTATTCGTATACTCTGTTCTACACGCTGGACGGTAAGAGTAAAATCATTTTATTCCATATCTGAAAATTATGAACCTCCGCAAGCTGCTTGGGAAGAAGTTAAATCTGAAACAAAAGACAGTGAGATTTACTTAAATCGGAGGAGCTGCAGAACAAATGGACAAATTCTCTTTCCTTTTTGGAATTGAATTGATCAAGACTATTTTATGCATAGTCGACAATTTATCAAAAAATTTGCAAAAGGTTGCACTTTCGGTTAGTGAAGGTCATAAAGTTGTTAAAAGAAATTTGATTACATTGAAATCTATCCGGTCTGAAAATTCATTTGAGCTATTCTGGAACTGTATTGAAACCAAAAGAAAATTGCTTCAACTAAAAAAACTTGCTTTGCCCCACCATTGCAAAGTACCATTTTGGAATAGGGGCATCTGCATCAGTATTATCTGAAAATTCGAGTTTTGACTTTTTTAAGAAGATATATTTTGAAGCTATAGAAATGACAGTTGGCAGAATTTAGTCTAAATTTGAACAACAAGGATATTTAATGCTTCAAACTATAGAATCATTGCTATTGCTTCAAACGATAGAACCATTACTATTGGTTCAAACGATAGAATAATTACTAATAAATATTTCATCTGAAAGTAGTTTAATAAATAAAGAAGTTTGCGCTTTCTATGCTACAGATTTGAATACTTCAAGACTGCATGCACAATTACAAGTTATGCACAAATCCACAACTGAACCATTAGACACTCTACAAAAAGTCCTTCATTTTTTCAGGTAAGATATGAATGGATTTCCTATAAATCTTATTGTTATTTATTTAATAATTACGACTGTAGTGTAAGCAAATGAAGTTGAAAAGGAATCATTATAAGAAACCAGGAAGTTGATAAAACTTATCCTTTTGATACCAACAACAAACGCTACTAGCGAGAGTGCTTTCAGCACATTACGTAGAATCAAAACTTGGTTAAGAGGCACATAAACCAAGCACGGTTAAACTGGTGTATGTTGTTAAATATATACACACATGATGAGCTGAATATTATGACCAAAGATTTTTACAGCCGAAGTGAAGGTAGAAAAACTATTTTTACAGTTTCAAGATATTTTTTCAAAATTATTTGAATAATTTTGAAAAAATATCTTGAAGCTGATATAGTGTTTTATAAAGGTTATGGGTGTTCAAATAAATTTTAATAAAGTATTAAAAAATTAGATTATAATCTATATAAAGTATAATATAAACCACAAACTTTAAAGTATAGAAATAATAAAACCTCAGAGTATCATTATTATTCGGACAAGAGAAAAACATGCAAATGACCAGATGTTTTTCGCTTCAAAAAACCGATTTACTTATGATAAATTTTGTATTTTACAAATATTATTTATTTACAAAACCTCATGATAGAATTTGTTTATATTTACAATTAAAAAAAACTGCATTTAGTATATATAAATATGCAATTAGACAGCTTTTAACAATTGTTGACTACTTATATTTTATCTACACTTTTTTTATTTATCAAAAATCAATATCAAAAGTTTTCATTGGTTTTGGTTTAAAGTTAATTTAATTTTTTTTTTTTTTAATTTGTCCCAAGAAGTCCTAACGGTCTTGTCACAGAACACCGCAGAAGTGCATTTAACCAGGAAGTCCACGCCTTCTTCTTTACCGTTACGCGAAATATGTTCAAAGTTCGTTTCGAACCTGGATCTCCTGCTTATAAAGCAAGCGCTCTAACCAATGCGCCATGGCCGCACAATTTAATGCTGGTTTTTTATTTAATGTACATTCGTAAAGTTGTTTATGTTTAGTTATTTTTAATAATAATGTTAAACTAATATTTTTTGAATGTACTTAATGCAATTTTTGACAGGTATTTTTAGATTCCGAAATTATAAAATGCAAAAGAATTCTATTAGGAAAAGAAGAGTAAGTGCTCGCACCAAGGAGTACTTTTTGGTGGGGAAACCAGCTAAGATGTGTTCCATCAAGCTACCGACTAGGACTGATTTAATCAAGCGATTTCTTTATCTTAAAGAAAAGAGTGGGCCAAGTTATCAAAATAAGCGTCTTATATGCTATCCTCTCAGCAATACATTTTATAATTTATACTTTAATTGGCTTAAAATGAACCAAAACCTATAGAAAAACAGTTTTATTCAACACTTCATTTGGGTAAAAGCATTGAGGAAAAAATTTGTAGTTTCACAAAAATTATATTGGTTGAAAAAAAATTTCTGATAAGTGAGTTTTTTGTAACAAATTCTTCAAATTTTTTTATCCAGTGTTCAGTGTACTTCTTCGGATACTACTTGCAAAGAAATGTGTTCTAGGAGCACTTTGGTTTCGGTGGCTAAGATCTGATTTCTCATGATTGGACCTGTCACCCTGCAAAGAAATATAACAAAATATATTAACAGATATCTGAAGCTCAAGAAAAACCAACATAACAGTAAGGCAGGATGTGTGCAATCTCACACTGACTTTTTAAAGACTGTAAGAGGTACTAACTAGTTTTTATTCAAAAAGTTATTCATAATCTCCTTTGAGATTCACTCCTCCAGTTGAAATTAAATAAACTTCAAAATATTTACTTATATTGTTAATTTTTTCTTTAATATAAATACTTTTAAGGACTGTTTTGGTTCAGTAACTCAAAGAAACAGTGGCGCATTAAGACCTCTTGGGGTCCGGGGCTATATTTTTTTTTTTTAGGCCTTTTTCACGGTCTTTTAGATATTAGTAAAAAGCGCTATGTTTAGGTACGCTTGCGTAAGAAAATACGAAAAATATTTTAACTTTTAAAATGGCTACGGTTCTTAACTACAGAGAATATTTTAAATGGAAACAGTTTATTTGTTAATTAATTTCTGAAAAGCCAATGATATAGTCTTATTTTTAACGTAAATAAATATAATACAAAAATTTCACAAAAATATAAATAAATAGAGGTAACAAAAATCTTTGAATGCTAAAACTTTATTTTTACTTAATACCTTTTTAGTGTAAATCATAGATTTGTTTATTTATTTGAAATCAATTTTCTAAAAATCTGACCGTAGGATTTCAATAACTTTTTTTAAAACTTCAGATAAATATGTTGTATATGTATGATATTTTTCTGGTCATAGCTTCAACTTTTTTTCCATATAAAAATTTGTTTTTACTGTTATGACTATTTCCTTATACATCTGACTTATATATATGACTATATATGACCTTATATACTGTTATAACTATTTCCTTATATAAGAGCAATTTTATTAGTTTTATATATATATATATATATATATATATATATATATATATATATATGTATGTATATATATATATATATATATATATATACATATATATATATATATATATATATATATATATATATATATATATATATATATATATATATATATATATATATATATATATATATATGTATATTATATATATATATATATATATATATATATATATATATATATATATATATATATATATATATATATATATATATATATATATATATAATATGTATATATATATATATATATATATATATATATATATATATATATATATATATATATATATATGTATATATATATATATATATATATATACATACATATATATATATATATATATATATATATATATATATATATATATATATATATATATATATATATATATATATATATATATATATATAGTAACAAAAATAATAAAAGTAAAAACACTTCAATATATTAGGAAAAAGACATAACAGTTAAAGTATATTTTTATATTGAAATAAAGTTGAGCAATGACAAGAAAAATATCATCAATATAAAACATATTTATCTAAAGTTTAAAAAAATATTATCATTTAATAGGGTTTTCCCAAAAAGAACTTTTTTGAACAATATATGCTTAATGTGTTTTATATAATAAAAACAACTAGTTTGTAAAAAATTTTGAATAAAAAATGTTTTGATGACTCCCTCAAGACCCTTAGGAACTTGTTATGTTCCTTTAAGACCCCCGAGGAATATAACAAGTTCCTAATATTATAAAAAAAAAATTATTTTAGTGTATCATAATGGGTTTCAAGTGAAGCAAAATTATATGAAAATTTAAATGTTAGATTTAACACCATAAAAAATGAAGTTTATTAACTAAAAAAGAAAAATTTGCATTTTTACCAATTTTTGCCTTTATTTTTTTTCAATAAGTATTTTATAATATAACTATCATATTTGAAATTTTCATGATTTCGCTTAATTTGAGACGAAAGGTCAACACTTCGGAAGATTTTTTTTATTGATAATATTAGGAACTCGTTATATATTTAAGAGACTCCAAATATATTTTTTTCTTCAAAATATTTTTATAACCAGTGTTTTTTGTCATATAAAACACATTAGGATGTGGCAGCTATATTTTTTTTAAATATTGTTTTTCGGGACGACCTTAAAAGTACGAAGTATTTACCACCAAAATGCAGTGTAAACAATTTTATTTTTATGCTCTAACTGAAATAAAAAATATTTGGTAACTTTAATAAAATTAATAATAAATAAGAACATATAGCTAAACAAATTTAAAAAAATATCTTAATGAATAAGCTGATAGTAATACAGTGCACTTACAGTTCAAATATTTAAAAGCCACAAAAAATCAAAATTGCTTATATTGCATTTTGATAATAAACTCTTTTTATGTTACTTTTACCTGCAGTACCAGAAATCAGCTAAATTGCTAATATTTTTTTTGATATATATATATATATATATATATATATATATATATATATATATATATATATATATATTATATATATATATATATATATATATATTTTTAATTCACCTCTACACCGACTACAGTCAAGGATGCTACTTTTTTGGTTACAACCTTTTCTATAACTCCGAAATATAAACCTCAATGAACAAGGCCACTGCACGAGAAGCAAGTTGACAAACAAGTATATTACAACAACTATCATGCAAGTAACAAAAAAAAAAAAGGAAAATTAATTTTTAGTACCAAAAATTTCATTTTTATATTATAAATATTAGTAATTTAGCTAATTCCAGATACTGGATGTAACAGTAAAATATATAAACATATATATATATATATATATATATATATATATATATATATATATATATATATATATATATATATATATATATATATATATATGTATATATATGCATATGTATATACATATATATAAATGATGAACAACAATCGATCGATCAGACTAACACAGTATCCTTAAAGACATACTCACTGGCTTACTAAGCCAGTTACAGCAAAATTTACTAACTGTGTATATATATAATATATAAATATATATATATATATATATATATATATATATATATATATATATATATATATATATATATATATATATATATATATATATATATATATATAAAACTGAAACATCTAAAAGTCCAGTGGTGTACACTGGATTTTTAGATGTTTGAGTTTTCACACTTACAGGTATTGTGCAAATTCTAAACTTTTGTATGTTCATGCTTATGTCAAATGAGAATGCTTTGCAAAGAGTTGCGGTGATAAGAGCTTGGGGACAAAAAAAACCTAATTTCCATAAAATTTTGCTAGTAATTTTTAAAATAGTTTCAATTCAAGATTTGCATAATTCTTTAACATAAGTTGTGCAAAGACTGGTTGCAGATGAAACTTTTGCTCTGTATACTTTAGTAAAAATTCTATAATAATTATGTCACAAAGGCATTACACAAATAATGATCAACCTACTAATATAATATAGAACTACTTTCTATATTATATTAGCAGGTATATTATATTATAACGCCATTTCTTTTAAAAGTTATTCATTTTTTTCACTTTGCAGTTTTTGTTTAACTAATAATAATATTGTTTAGCTAATAATAATAATAAATAATAAGTCAGATAAATCTAACCAATATTAACATAACTAAAAACTTAAAAGATTAATAAAAAAATTATCCTATAAATTAAATTGCTTAGAGATTATTATTAAATGAAAATAATTTATTATACTTTGTACTAAGTTTGTTGAATTTTGCAACAAAAAAGTAAAAATACAGTAAAAAACAATACTCTTATGCTAAGATTTTTTTTATTTTTATAGTATAAATATGCAAATATATGTATTTAAACAGTTTATATATGCAAATATATGCACTAACACAGTTTAAAAAAATAATCACTTTAATCACTTACTTTTTTTATATTACTTGCAAAGAGTTTTACTGCAAAAAAATATTTGCATTTCAGGTAAAAAAAGTATATATATATATATATATATATATATATATATATATATATATATATATATATATATATATATATATATATATATATATATGTATATATATGTATATATATATATATGTATATATATATATATATATATATATATATATATATATATATATATATTTATTTATATATATTTATATATATATATATATATATATATATATATATATATATATATATATATATATATATATATATATATGTATATATATATATATCTATATATATATATATATATATATATATATATATATATATATATATATATATATATATATATATATATATATATATATATATATATATATATATATATATATATGTATATATTAGGTCAAGTCAGGTTTATCCTGCTACTGGTAACATGTAATCCAGTACAATCTGCTTCATGTCCTGCTGCCTTGTAGGATACGCCTTTTTAGACAAAGGCTAGGAGATGCAAACTCTGACATAAAACTCCCCCTGCCTTGGGGCTCTTGGTTGAATAAAGGCTAGAGATGGTGTCTCGATAAAAATACTCATCTTGGGCAGATGTTACATGCATCCGGCTGCTGTCTTGTAGAAGGCCTTCTAGGCAAAGACTTAAGGGGTAAACAGATTCTATCTGTTGACCAGCCTCGCTCCCCTTCTTCATCTATTAGGCTGGCACAGATGTATTTTTAATACATTGTTTCCAGTTTAGGATGTTGAACGCTGGATCTTCTTGACTTGATTCATGGGCTTTGCTTGTGTCTCTGTTTTTATGACTAGGCAACTCATTCTATTATCTCCAAATGAGGGTACAGCTCTAAAACTTAGTTTTATGGTTCTGAGGCTGGCTGGTAGTCAGACTTCCCGAACTCTGGGGTAGCTCTCAGAGAGGCTGATCCAATCAACAGCTGAAAAATATCAAAGTACTAACAGCGCCATGTTGTGCATGGATGGTGTCCCTGTTTGTACTTTTGGGGTGCATTGCCAAGGCCACATTGGAGCCCTTTGTTACGCCTTAGGGTTTATTAATGGAAATGAGGCAATTGCTTGGGCTATAAGACAGTGCACTGAGTACTATCTATGTTTCGAGTCAAGTTCTTTAACAAATCTAAAAATGAATAAAGTAACAAAAACTATAAAACACAAAAAACCACAGCCATCACCAAGTTCGCTAAACCTATCATTCACTAATATTCGTGGTCTTCGAAGTAACTTTTCTTCTGTTTAATTTTATCTCTTGCAAAGTTCACCATACCTACTTGCTCTTTATGAGACTAATTTGAGTTCTTCTGTCTCATCTTGTGGTCTTAGTGTTGATAGTTATTTCTACCACTTCACTCTATCACCTTTCTCTTTGTTCTATATCGCTCTCCCTCATCCCAAGACTGCACTCTTCTTGATGTTATTTCTGATTATATTGACCAAGCCCTCATTCTTTATCCATCAGCCAATGTTGTTGTTGTTGGTGACTTTAATGTTTATCACACTGAATGGCTTGGCTATAGTGTAAGTGACTCCGCAGACATTAAGGCCCTTAACTTTTGCCTTTCTTAATCCCTAACTTAAATAGTCAACTTTCCAACTCGCTTTCCAGATAACCCGAATCATTTACCTTCTCTACTCAACTTATGTCTAGTTTCTGATCCTAGTCAGTGCTCAGTTTCTCCACACTCACCCTTAGGTGCATCCGATCATGGTTTGGTCTCTTTAAAACTATTATCTCACTCTTCTTTATCATCAGAATCCCTCTATCATCGTACATCTTACAACTACCTTAAAGCTAACTGGGACTCTTTCCGTAATTTTCTTCGTGATGGCCTCTGGTAGAAATCTTTCGTCTTCCTATTGACAAATGTGGTTCTTACATAACTTCATGGATTTAGGCTGGCATGGAATCCTTTATTCCCTCTTGACAATTCCAAGTCAAGCCTCACTCTTCTCCATGGTTTTCCTCGCATTGTGCAGCTGCAATTGCCAATCGAAACCATTACTTCCATATCTATCAACAAAACAATTCTCCAGAAAACAGACGTCTGTTTATTACTGCTAGGAACCATTGTAAAAAGGTTTTGTCTAACGCCAAAGCCCGCTATTCTCAGATCATGAAATCTTGTATTTCATCACAAAAGTTAGGCTCTCGCGACATATGGAGAATCTTTAATAGTATTAATAATAAGGGCAAGTCTGTAATTCCACCTCTTTTGTATGGTTCAGACTTTGTCACCTCACCTAAAGACAAAGCTGAATTGTTTGCTAAGAACTTTTCTTTAATATCATCTCTTGACTCCACTAGTTGCGTTCTACCTGATATAGCCGTCAAACAGGTTGATCCATTGCTTGACATCCATACCACTCCAGCTTCTGTATCTAAAGTGATTTCCTGCTTAGACTCTTCTACAGCTTGAGGCCCGGATAACATACCTGTTATAGTCTTGCAGAAGTGTTCTCCGGAGCTGTCGTCTATCCTTTCAAAACTATTTAACAAGTGCTTATCAGAGTCTTGTTTTCCAGCCTGCTGGAAAGCAGCATCTGTTATCCCTATTTTCAAAAATTCTCGAGAGCGATCCGATTCATCTAACTACCGTCCCATTAGTCTTCTTCCTATGATAAGCAAGGTTTATGAATTTTTAATTAACAAACACTTAATCTCTCATCTTGAATCTCATAACCTACTTTCTGATCATCAATATGGATTTCGATCTTCTCGTTCTACAGCTGATTTGCTAACAGTGATAACCGATAGGTTTTATCGTGCATTAGATTAAGGTGGAGAGGTTAAGGCCATTGCTCTTGACATTTCTAAAGCGTTTGATAAAGTTTGGCATGCTGGTCTTCTCCATAAGCTTTCTTCTTACGGTGTATCTGGAAACATCTTTAAAAATATTGAATCCTTTTTTTCCAATCATAGTATAAAAGTTGTCGTTGATAGACAGCACTCTTCTTCTTATTCTGTAACCTCAGGGGTTCCTCAAGGTTCAATCCTTGGCCCTATACTCTTTTTAATTTACATTTACGATCTTCCAGATATTCTCACATCTAAGATGGCATTGTTCGCTGATGATGTTATCATTTATTCTTGTCATGATAAGAAGCCAACTCTTTCTGATTGCTTGGTAGGAGCATTTAAGCTTGAAAAGGATCTAACTTCTGTTATAGCATGGGACTCACAATGGCTGGTAAACTTTAATTTAGATAAAACTCAATTTTTTTCGGCCAATCGTTATCGCAATAATTTAGACCTTCCTATATTTATGAACGGTAATGTACTCGATGCGTCTCCTACCCTTTATCTTCTAGGATTAACTCTTACTTCTGATCTTTCTTGGAAACCTTATAACAAATGCGTTACAAAATTAGCATCTGCTAAAGTTGCATCTCTTTATCGAGCTCGACACTTTCTTACTCTGGATTCTATTCTTTATCTCTATAAATCTCAAATCCGGCCTTGTATGGAATACTGTTGCCATATCTGGGACGGATCTTCTAATGATGCTCTTTCTCTTTTAGACAAGGTGCAAAAACGCATTTTAAACATAAAAGGTTGGACCTGCTCTTGCAGCCAACCTTCAACCTCTGTCACATCGTCGTAATGTTGCTTCTCTTTCTCTTTACTACAAATACTATAAAGGACACTGCTCTAAAAAGCTAGCGTCTCTTGTGCCATCTACTAAAATTCATTCTCGTGTTACTCGTCATTCAATTAAGTCTCATCCTTTTTCTGTTACTGTTCCTAAGTGCTCCAAAAACTCTTATTCGTCTAGTTTTTTTCCTCGAACATCAGTTCTTTTTTAGACAAGGTGCAAAAACGCATTTTAAACATAAAAGGTTGGACCTGCTCTTGCAGCCAACCTTCAACCTCTGTCACATCGTCGTAATGTTGCTTCTCTTTCTCTTTACTACAAATACTATAAAGGACAGTGCTCTAAAAAGCTAGCGTCTCTTGTGCCATCTACTAAAATTCATTCTTGTGTTACTCGTCATTCAATTAAGTCTCATCCTTTTTCTGTTACTGTTCCTAAGTGCTCCAAAAACTCTTATTCGTCTAGTTTTTTTCCTCGAACATCAGTTCTTTGGTATATATATATATATATATATATATATATATATATATATATATATATATATATATATATATATATATATATATATATATTAGCTATATACCTTAATATAAATGTGTCATACATCTACGAAAGTAGTGTTGGGTGAATTCTATTTTTGTTCAGAAAAAAATTGAATACTCAGATCTGAAAACAATTTCAAATCAAAATAAGACTATTCGAAATAAAAAAGTAAAAATTATTAAATTGTATCGCTCAGATTACTATGATTGGAAAAAATCGAATCATAGTATAAAAATCGCTTCCTTCATCTTGCTTTCCTGATTCATATAATTTGCAATCGTCTGTCAATCGTTATCTTGCTCTACAATCTTCATCTTTTCTCTTACAGTAACTTTCAACACTAATTAGTGGTTGCTTGCAGCCTTGTTGGAAGCAAAGATGTTAGAAAAAAAAAAAATATATATATATATATATATATATATATATATATATATATATATATATATATATATATATATATATATATATATATATGATTTAGAGGATAACATCTTGTGTGTGAGTATATTTATATATTATTTTAAAACATCAAAAATACGATTTCTCTCAACACTTATAATTTTTTATTATTATAGAAATTTTCGCTGGATTTTAGATACCAGCTTCTTCAGCTTGTTAAATGTTACAGTAATTAGTAAACCGTTATAATTTAAATTAAAACGTTGCTATTGACGTCAGCGGTTGAATGGCTTCTTTTTCGCTGAAATTTTTTAAATTTCATTTAAACGCCATTTTTTAAATTTCAGCGAAAAAGAAGCCATTCAACCGCTGACGTCAATAGCAACGTTTTGTACAGTTTTTTTAGTACAGTCAGATTTTAAGAAAATTGATTTTAAATAAATAAACAAATCTATGAGTTACACTAAAAAGTTATTAATTGAAAATAAAGTTTAAGTACTCTAAGATATTTTTACCCTTTTTTTAATTACATTTATGTGAAATTTTGTATTAATATACTGATTTACATTAAAAATAAGGCTACAACATTGAGTTTTCAGAAATCAAATAACAAATGGACGGTTGCCATATAAAATATAGTCTGTAGTTAAGAATCGTAGCCATTTTAAAAGTTTAAAAGTTTTTCGCAATTTCTCACGCATGCGTACATAAACATAGCGCTTGTAAATCGGCCACACGGTCGTTTAGATGTGGAAAGTTATTATACGCAAGCGCAGTGTCAAATTCAAATATTATAATTTTAAAGATGGTGACGGCCTTTAGATACCAAAATTTTTTCTGAGTAGCAACAATATTTTTAAAGTTTTACTTAGTAGTTATTATTTGCATATTTTTGATAGAATGAAATAATAATAAAGATAATTAAATTGTTGATTCAAAAATGATAAAAACAATATAAAGATGTTTAAATATATAAATAACTGTGATTCTCTGCTACATTTATCTGACTGTTAAAAGCGTGATTTTTTTACATTTTCAAAACTGTTTTTCTAAAAATCTGAGCGATACAATTTAATAATTTTTACTTTTTTATTTCGAATAGTCTTATCTTGATTTTAAATTGTTTTCAGATCTGAGTATTCAATTTTTTTCTGAACAAAAATAGAATTCACCCAACACTACTTTCGTAGATGTATGATACATTTATATTAAGGTATATAGCTAATATATATATATATATATATATATATATATATATATATATATATATATATATATATATATGTATATGTATATATATATATATATATATATATATATATATATATATATATATATATATATATATATATATATATATTAATAAGTATCGTGTTTTTTATTTAATAGACAAGTTGTTACCATAAAATTTCATTTGTATCCCTAGTTATATGTAACTTTGAAACATCGACTATATTTTTTCAAATTTTTTTTGTTCATTAAAAATTAATGCTTACTGCTTTATTTTTAAAATTAATGTAATACTTTTTTTAATAATTTAATTTGATTTTCATTAGCATTTATTAACTCTAAATTTCTAATTTTGAAATAGTATTGATGAAAACACAAATAAATTAGATATTGAAAAAGCTTCATAACAAGTGAAGTAATACAGCATGAAACTCCAAAATCATGGTTGAGATTCTCTGAAAAAACATGTTACAAATCTATTTTTATTTAAAACCAAGTACTATCTCCTCGTCAAATAGCCAATAAGTTAAATATTGAATATTCATATATTTGAAAACCTTATACTGAAACAGATGACATTATGGATCTGGATAATCTGGTGGGCAACACAATGAGATAAACGTTTTTAATTAATAAAATTAATTTGCTTGATGAAACACAACAGCAAGTGGTGAAATGTTATATTCTCAGACAAAATGAATGTTGAGGTAGATATGCAAAAATATGTTATTGCTTCGTGTTCTGCTATGGCGATCACCTCAAGAGTAATTTGATTTGAATTGTACATGAAAACCAACCAAGCAAGGTAATGGCAGTGTAGACTTTTGGGCCTACATGAATTATGCAGGACTTAAATGCTATTAATTATTTGAAGGTTGACTTAATGCTGATAGAAACATTGAAATTTTAAATAATTGCCTTCTTCAATCCTTATTTAAGAAAGGTGGATCTGCAAAATATTGAAATGCTTTTTTTTATGGTTTTTCTTTGGTAAATTATTGTTTTAATATATTATTTGAAATATATACTTAACTTTAGTCCGATTGTTTTTTTAAGTTAAGATAAAATGTTTAATTAATATTATTTTTTTTGGTATCTAAATCAATGTTTAGATCTTTTTTTGGATTTTCATAACGCATATAGATTTTACTTGTATTAAAAAAATAAAAGCATTTTAGTTTTCAATTTAGTTTATTTTGAATTTAATGTTTTATAAAAAAATCGTGACAAAAACAATGTGAGCTCTAATTTAAGGCCTAAAAAATCTTACCTACCTCAAAAAACTAATTTAATATCATGTCGTGGATATATATATATATATATATATATATATATATATATATATATATATATATATATATATATATATATATATGTATATATATATATATATATATACATATATATACATATATATATATATATATATATATATATATATATATATATATATATATATATATATATATATATATATATATATATATATATATATATATATATATATATATATATATATATATATATATATATATATATATATATTAGGCCCCTGCTAAGTCTAAATATTTTGAATCAAATCAAATAAGTGATTCAAGAGTTGACTCAAAAAATCTCTATTTATTTGAATCAAATCAACCTGCTTTTATTAATAGTTTATAATGAAATTAGCTCAAGGTCATATCATTATAAATTTTTACAATCTTGAGTAATAAGTATTTTAGAATATTATTACTCTAATAACATGAAGTTGTCTTAGAAATTTCAAGATACATTTAAAAAAATTTTTAACTGAATTTAATTATGGTCATGCTTTGGTCAATTCTAAATGTTTTGCAAAAAATTTCATGAATTGTTAACAAAAATTCCCCTACAAGCTAACTGCCTCTGCCAAAACATGATGACAATGACTTGATAAAATGCTTAGTTTCTCTATCTAATACTAAATAAACCTTCAGTTTTTCAATTTAATTTATTTGTATTATTGTGCCTAAAAGTTATGACCATATAAAATTAACAGCCCCCTCGATTTGATCAAACTTTGCTCATTTAAATACTAAAAAAATATTATAAGGTATTTTATTAATTATTTAAGCAATAAATAGTTACAAAACGAATAAACTTTTAAAATTCGAATGTATTAAAATATGAATTGATTTAACAAAAACAAAAAGTAAATATAATAAAAATTGTATGTTAGGCCGACTTCCATGGGTCTAACATACATACGTATTGAAATTTATAAATATATATATATTATATATATATATATATATATATATATATATATATATATATATATATATATATATATATATGTATGTATATATATATATATATATATATATATATATATATATATATATATATATATATATATATTCTTTAGTTATGACTAGGAGTGTTTAAACTATTTTTTTATAGAATGTAGAAATTTGTTTTGTTTTTTATTTGTTTATTTCTCTTGACTTTTTAACCACAATAACTGCAAATACCTATATTGCATCCATGCATATATTACATACATATTTAAATATGTATGTAATATATGCTAAAATAATTAATAAAATATACATACATATATTATGTATGTATGTATTAATAAAAACAATCCTGCCTGCCTGTCAAAGACAAAATTAGATGTGTTTTTGTTAATTTTAATAAATTAGCAAAAATACATCTAATTTTGTCTCTGTTATAGCACTCTATTTTTAAAATACACTAACATATATTATATATATATATATATATATATATATATATATATATATATATATATATATATATATATATATAAAGTTAAAATATACTATTGTTAATATATTTTTACATCTAAATATATTTTAAAATGGTTATACGCTATCTTTTTATTATAATCAATTTTTACATATATATATATATATATATATATATATATATATATATATATATATATATATATATATATATATATATATATATATATATATATATATATATACTCACATCAATGTAATTATGTATTGTGATTATAGGGTAGCCTAGCAACAGCTTACTAAAAGTTATTGTTAAAAAAATATCTTTTAATCTTGAAAAAAAATTGAATACTAATATCAGTAAACATTTTAAGAAAGATCAACAGTTCATCTATCTGAAAAAGTTAAAATTTAAAAAATTTCTACGCTCAAAAATCTTTTAAAAACAATTTGAAAACGATAAACAAAACACACTAAAATAGCTATTGCTGTAATTACATTTTATTCATTTTTAGAGGTTTTATATTTAATTTGAAATATTTTATCTTGTACTAGAAGTTACTTTTATTATTATTTCCTTTCAATAAACGGCTAAATGCATATTTAATTGCTAAAAATTAGAATAATAGCTCGTTGTCAATGAGAATTTTTTTTATATTCGTTATCCGTAGCCATTTTTAAAACTTTTAAAATATGCAAACTTTACTGCGCTTGCGTATAATAACTTTCCACTTATTTAGTAAGTCTGAACGACCGTGGCCAGAACCTACAAATGACTAAACAAAAAACAAACAAAAAACCTCTAAAGTTTTTGGGGGCCCCTAAATTTGCGGGGCCCGGGGCTATTGCCTCCCTAGCCCTCTTGATCCTGCACTGCAAAGATAAGTCTTATCAAAGCAGAAAAAGATTCGTTTTGACAAGTCTGAGGACATGCCTTTTTTGAAGGATCAAATGGGAGAAAGAAAAAATGACGCTTGGGCCTATCGACAAGCGTAGAGCTGAGATTGAACAGAGGAAAATTAGTAGGATTCAGATACAGCTGCAATCCAAATTAGTTTTTTAGCCTTTGATACAAACAATCATAATTAAACACATTTTTAGCATTATTATTTGATAAAATAGTCTACCCAAATTGTATTGAAATTTTAAATTGCGTGACCAGCTCTTAATCTGGCAGATGGCCCACTTGGAGAAGTTTGATGTAGCTGTAGCTTCAGCCTTCAAAAGGTGGGGAAAACACAGCTAATACTTAAATCCCACTACTATTATTTTTGCCCTAGCCAATTCAGATTAATCTGTGTCTGACATTACAAAGGAAGAAAATGCTAGAAAATTAGTACAGTATTCTCGAACAAACAAGTATTATTTTGAGAGGAAGAACAATTCCGGTTTTATTCCACAAAAGACCGAGTTTCTCAAATTCACCGAGCCACCTTCACTCGTTAATTATGTAGGAGCTGAGTCATGGTTAGTGTTTGATATACTTGAACACACTGAAAGGCATGTTAAGTGGCTTTTTTATCCTTCGTCTGCATGGAATTTAAATCCAGATTTCATTGTTTTTCAACTATTTGTTAAAAGCTTGGCAGTTGTTAATGCTGCAGCAGAGAGAGCCGTAAAAGCCATTTAGGAGGTTGTTTTACAGACATATTTTGTTGTTGTTAACACCGGCTGAGAAGCTAAGTCTTGCGTACGAATATGGATGTCTTTAGGAAAAGGAGGACAACTTATCACTATCTAGTACTAGTGATTTTGACAGTAGCTTAGATATTGTTGATGAAGATGATAAGTTTTTATAAGCATTTCAAATTCATTCATATCTTCCGAAGAAAATGTTCATAATGCTGCTGAAAAATATTTCAAATGAGATCTCACAGAAGATTAGTAAAGTATTCAAAACGTTTTAAGTATCTAATGTTTGAATGTGCGTTTTATAATACCAAGAACAGCTCGCGATTTTGAAATTTCGCAAATTCATTCCAAAGTTAGAATTGGACTTTTTAAGATTACAAATGTAGCCTGTTTTCTCAACAACGGCTAGGCAGATACAAAAATCATTAAATTCATCATCGATCAAAGTTTTGTCATAATGTGTGCATTTGTCTCGATTAAAAGTTATTTACCAGACACCCACCTGATGACTCTATTGATGTAGAAGGTTTTTGATGATAGAAATAAATTTGATTTTGTCAGCATAAGGTGGTTGATTAGACAAGAAACATCGTCAGAAAAAATAAGGAGCAGCAGTTGTCTAATACAAGTACCCTGAGAAACACCACTAACGACGTTTAACTAATCGGATTCGGAATTTCCAAGAACAACTTGCTGTTATTTCCATGACCAACTTGCTGTTTTTGATTAAAGAGAAATGCTCGTCAATGCCATATCCAATATATCAAATGACTTTTTAGAATTTTACTAGATTGGTTGATTTGGTATTTTATTTATATGAGGTAAAATCTCATATAAATAAAAAATAAAATATTTTTACACAATCGTTATACAAAATGACAAAAAAAAGTAAGAAACACTTTTTCTATGGCATGATCTAGTATTCTTTTTAGCGGCTTTAAAGTCATTTAAGTGCTACATGTTGTATTTGTTCCTTCTAAAAAAGTAGAAACAGCAAATAAATCTTAATTTTTTTTTACTGAGTCCATTTATTTATTAAATAAAATTAGAAATTAATTTTAATTTAATAAAAAAAAATAATATAGATAAAAAAAAGGTAAATATAATTTACAAAATTAGCTTTGGTATCACTCTTATAGTTAAAAACTATAAGAGTGATACCGAAATGATAAGAGTGAACTATAAACTAGTCAATGACACTTTAATAAAATAAACAAATAAAACAAAAAATTTAAGTGACCTTGAATGGTCAAATGAATTCAATTTTCTGCAGATTATTCAAAATGTTGTCATTAATGTACGACCTTCGTTAGTTTATAAATTAAAAACTATGAGAGATAACGTCAGCCCGGAATACAAGTGACGTATTCGATACTCTTTTCAAATTGAGAAATTTGCATTGAAAGTACAAAATCTCATTATGTAAATTTAATTACATGTTGAAATTTAACAAAGTTGACTAAAATCAGTATAAGTTTTTGTTTAAATTGTTAAAAAAACAAACAAAAAACTTCCCCCGTAACTAAGAGTACAGTTTTTCAAATTCGACAAATGTATTTCGAAATCAGAACATTTTGTCAGAATACAAGTGTCATAGATGCAATTAATTTGATTGGTTAAATCAAGAAAATAAGATAGTATGTGAATTAAGGTTTTACTTATGCAGCAACTAACAACTAACAACTTATAACTTTGGTATAATTTTAGTTTTTCTGTCTCTTCTAAATATAATGTCTAAATCGAAATTATATTTAGAAATATACAGTTTTTAATCTGCAAGCTTCTTATATAAAAGTTAATATACAAATGTACTTATTAATAAATTTAGTATGATGTATGGTTTCACTTACTCAATTAATAAATAACTAAATACTCACAATTTTTTCTTTTTTTACATTAAGCAATTTTTATTAATAATATTTATTTTCAAATAATTGAAAAATAAAAGAACTAATTTATCACACATATACTTTAATTTGTCTGTGAAAAATAATATAAATAAGTTAAACCTTAAATATAAAAAACAACCACTTCCATTATTGTACCTTTTTTTTACAATAAAGAAATAAATATATATAATTTTTATTAAAACATTCAACAAAGTGATATATTTAACTGTTCAAACTTTGTGACTTAAAAAGAGTATTATAAGATTCAAGATCATCACCAACAAAATATTTTACCATTCACTCAAGGTCATTAATTTAATTTTTTATCTGAGAGCAAATAACGTTTTGAATCATTTTTTAATGGAGGAAATTCTTTTAGAACTTTAACTTTCTGGTTATTCTTTCTCTGACGGGTACCTTTTACCAATCTTTCTTCAATTAACGGACTAGAGAACAATTTTTTGAATTTAATATGAAAAGGTAGATGTTTTTCATGACACATTAGTTTTACTTTTGCAAAAGACACTTTATGGAAATATAAATACATAAAAGCAAGTTGAAGTTTTTGAAGTCATTTTTGTACATTTGTACAAATTGCTTGTTAATTTGTATGGCTTTTAATCCTACTCCAGAAGTTTTTTCAATAGATGACAGTAATTTGAATAAGGTAGGAGGACTGTAAATCTCAAACTGACTTAATTTTTCCAATTACACTATGCGCAGTGTCAATATTCTGTACTTAACTATGATCAGGTTCACTATACTTCTGTTCAATTAGTGGTATTACACTTTCGTTTTGAAAATTTTTTATTGTCATAGACACAATTGAGTTATTATTCTAGAGAACACAATAATTAGACCACAAAATAATTTGAATAATTGAATAATTGAATAATTTTCTTTTATAACAGAATGCAGAAATATTAGCAATTGGAAAGGGAAATTTTTTTTATAAATCGAAAGCTATAACTGCTGTGGCTTTGTAATCTCCATTTACAAATTTAGCTAGGTCACATTTTCTTACTTGCCTAGTTAATAGCTTACCTCTTTCTATGCTGTAGTATTTTTTGATCATCTTCTTCGTTTTTATACACTTGACATAAATCACACAAATCTTTCTTTGGTTTATAAAATGCCAAATTAAATTCTGTATTAAAAGTTGAATAATGAATATCTTTTTTTACATTGAACTCTGGGTAAGCTTGTGTAAACAAACTTTACATTTTAATTGTACTTAATGACAACTCTAAATATTTTTTGTTAGTATTCTGTCGGCAATAGTGTGAATTAACTGTTAAAAAACTATTTATATGTTCTCTGATGTTACCTAAGACCTGATTAGGAGTTTTTCTACAAACAAATTTTCCTTTGAAAAATGATAGTAGAAGAAAAGGATGAATTAATTGGGTCTTCCGCTACATATCCAGGAGTTTCTTCCTCCACTTGGTAGTTAAGCTTTAATACTAATGGTATCAGATAATCAGCATCAGAAGATTAAAATACTCCATAAAATACTCCATATTTGTTATAAAATATTCCGTGTTTGTTACTTATCTTTCCAAAAAAACGATATATTTATTAATACTGTTTAGTTCGTTTAATTACGAGTAATAATTTTTATTTACTGAGCGTTTCAATTCAATTCAAAGAAAACAAAAAACAATTCAATATTAAAATATAAATGAGATGTATTTATGTTATGTAACTTATGTTAATAGTAAAGAAGTGAGTGAATTTACGTATTTAAATCTAAATTCATGTGAGCAAATAGAACGCTACTATTGGTCTATAACAAATGTATTCGAGACGCTCAACATATATGTCGAGCGTCTCGTGTAAAACGTTCATTTACGACAAATTTATTTGAGCTATCCGATGATTTTTTTTAAAATAAGTCCTCAAAAGATAGATAATTTGCATATATGTCATTTTTTTCAAAAATGTTGAATACAACACTTGTATTCCGGGCTAAGGATATGTTAAAATTTCTTTTATGGAACTAAAAGAACTTAAAATCTCTCTAACTTTGATGAAACAATATAATATTTACGTTATAGGGAGGGGGGAGGGGTTAGTGGTTTTGTGACGACTCATACTCATACGGGACCTGTTACTAAAATGTTACAATGTTGTGATAAGGATGAGGGCTCTCTCTCGGGAGAGGGTTCGAAACAATCAAAAATTGAGTGACGTAATTTATGGACGATCCTAATGTAAAAACTATCTTCAAGACAAATAAAACATGGCTAAAAGAAACTTGAGTCAGACCTTTGATTACAATTTATATTTAAAAATCTGAAAGTTTAAATAGTAAAAATTAAAATTAAATTGGTTTTGGAGTAAATATATTTAATAATGAATCCGAGAAAAATTTTTAAAAGTGAGATAAATTTCTTACTTGTAAAGTGGAACAAAATACTTTAAACTTTATGCAGCAAAATTTTTTTTTTTAGAAATGAAATTTATTTCTAAAAAAAGGGAGATTTTAGCAATAAAATTAAAAAGAAAGATTTATGATTTATGTGGCATTTAAAAATAATATAATGATTTTCCATTGCCACGTGCTAGTCATGGATTACCTAGATTTCAGTATTTTACGTTCTGACGTCTTTTAAAGTAAAGTAGGACTTTTTTTTTTTTTAAAGTTGATTATGGTGCTCCAAGAATCAGAGCACCGCGGAATAGCATTTAATAGGAAGTTCATGTCTCTTTCCAAACCGATGTTGCAAAACTTGCCCATAGGTGGGGTTTGAACCACGGATCTTACGTTTCTGAGGCAAGTGCGCTACCACTGCACCACGGCTGCTAAAGTGCTGCTACCACTGCGCCACGGCTGGGACTAGTTGACTATTTTTACTATATCTAATAGATATCATGAACAGTGCGTCAGATTTTCATACTTTTTTCACTATTATAAAGATACTTTAACCTCATAAATATTGATTAAAAAAGGGATATTTTTTAATTTTTCATCCAAAATAGAAAAAGTGGTCGTGCATCTCACTTGACTGCCGTCCAAAAACCTTGCTGCGCATTGTGTTACTTCTAATTACCTAAGTTTGATTAGATATATTTTTATTTATGGTCGACTGGTCTGATTATCATTCAAGATGAATGTCAAATTCCAATTATTATTTTAAAACATTATCACTTTCTTGTAATTTTATTTTGCCACACTTAACTTTTTAAAATTTTGTGGCAAATAAAAAAATTATCTTAAATTCTAAATTTATTTGTGTTTAGCGTTTTTAAATTAAAAATGACCACTGGTAAAATCATCCTTTAAAAAAGATTTAAAATGAAAAAAATAAAAAATGTATAGGATTACCTTTTTTTATGGAAAATAATTTTTTTATTTCCACTGATGGCACAGCTAATGGTCTGCACTTCTTTTATTTAATTAAAAATAGTTAAATCAATAAATCATGAAGGTACCGGCAAAACCATAAAATCTAATAAACAACACTTGAGGTACCAACAAGTAGCTGGTAGTCTGTTGAGTGTGATAATTACAAATTAAGTCGTATAATGACAATTGTTATAAATAAGTGTAAAATGTAAAATAGTTTAGATTAAAAAAAGTTTAGGTTTTTTATTAAATTTTTTGTCAATTAATCATATAATAGACCAAATAAAAAGTATATATATGAGTTAGGAACATTACATTGTTTTTGTCTTGTTCGAAGATTCTGTAAGTTATGAATAAAATCTGTAGTCAGAAACTTGTTACAAGACTTAAATTATTTGTATATTGCTTATCGAAAACCTTTTTTAACATCTTTTATTTGCAAAAAGTTATAATTTATTAAAATTACACAGCCCCTACTAGCCAAAGTATTGGAATAAGTTTTTACTAAACTAAAAAATTTATTGGTTATCTGTTTTCAAAAATATTATGAACGATAGAAGAACAAGATACCAAAGTTATAAGATAATTTGTAAATAAATTCTTCTAATCAGTGGAGCGAACATTTAACTAGATAGAATATCCAGTAGAGAGTACATTTTACACAGTTATTTTGCGTCAAAAAGCAAAAAAAAAGTTAAAAAGCGTCAAACAGCGTCAAACAGCGTCAAACAGCGTCAAACAGCGTCAAACAGCGTCAAACAGCGTCAAACAGCGTCAAACAGCGTCAAACAGCGTCAAAAAGCGTCAAACCGCAGGAGAATAACAATCAAGTAAATTAATCAAAAGAAATTTCAAACAAACAAAATGACACTTCAGTCACGTAATTAAATGTAAATTTAGAAATAATTTAAAATCTTTACTTACGATATTTACAAATAGTCGTATACAACGAAAAAAATTGGTGCAAGCGTCATGTGTCATTATGTCATTAAATGATAGCTACACTCAATTTATGGGATGGCATAAATGTGGGTAAAGTGTGGCTATGGTATTTATATTACTTAGGTGGTGGCCCACATGTGGCTATAATACTTTGTATTTATATTTCTTAGGTGTTTATTAATTAGTGATTATTAATATCTATTTAATATTTTTTTGACCGTGTTTCTTTTACTTAACTTTTCAATGCCTTGTAATCAAAAAAAAAAAATTTAACTAATAAGTTTGTTTGTAAATAATTTATTTTCTGTATTTTATGTCTTTATATAAAATCTCATCGCTGATTTAAAAAAAAAAAAAACTTACAACGTAAAAAATTACAATGTACCGCAAATCGTTTTCATAAAAAAACATATTAAAATCTTTTCTAACTGTTTTTTTTTTTTATTATTCTTTATGCTATACATCTTTGAAAAACGTTGGAAAAGGTATTTGAAACATGCTAATTATTTTCAAGAGCAGAGGCAAACTGCTTGTTGAAGTCTAACTTATTTTTCATGAATCGTATTTTCTGAGGTTTTATCAGCAGTTTCTTTGAAGTCAATTAATGCTAAATATATTGGAAAAAGTTTGAAAACAGCTTTTCCGTTGTTTGCGCACGCTGATAAACAAAAAATTACTGCTTGAGTGAGGATGTTAGATGCCAAACATTAGATTGGTTAGATCAAGGTTTTTATTCAGATTGTTGACGTTTTTCTGGTCAGGGAAGTATTTTCCTCTCTCCTCACCCTCATTTGAGAAAGCATAATCTTAAATACTGGGTATAATATTAAAACAGAAAATATGTACTTATAATATATTTCTATTAGTAAAACATTTTTTTTAACTTGAACTCCTTTAACTAAATGTGCTTACAGTATGCTTACCAAGTATGGCATTTTGTATAAATAGGCATTGAGTATCATATGTTATGCTTGTTATGCTTATGAGGCATCTTGTTGCTATCTTAATCATAAAAACATGTAAAGAAATCGTAGAAAATATATTTTAATTTGCATATGTTTAAAAGGATTTATTTTTTACAATCACCTTTTATTGTACTTGATATATCTTCTTATAGTATTAGCGAAAATAGCTAACTGTTTCCATGGTTTTTAAATCACCTTGAAAATATACTTAATGCCGTAACTTATTGAACATAATAATGTTTATTTGAAAAAACCGCCAAATGAAAACTAGGCAACTAGTTGTCTACAAAGCAACAATAATAAAATGTAATGTATATTTTAATTTAAAATACCTCAGAATAAAAGTATGGCAACAAGTTGTCTAATAGTAACAAGAATAAAAAGACAAAAAACTTAGGTGTTGTCTAAAACAACTTTGATATTTCTATTATAATTACTCCAAATGCTGTTTTTGTCAACAATACCGAAAATATTTTACCCTCTTACTAATATGCATTCACACATCCTACTTTATTTATCATTTATAAAGAGTTGTCTAATGTATTTAATTTCATTTTAAAATAAGCCTTGACAGAAGAGACATGTTAAATAAAAAAGAATGGTCACACTTTTCTCCTTGCTTGCAAAAAAATGAACAATTATAACATATAATAATAAAAAAAACTACTAACAAGAGCTTATACAGTTCATTTGTTGAGGTTAGGAAGTAAATCAAAATGTAGTATTTGAAATAAGGAAAAATATCCTCAATTATGAAGAGAATCCGTTGTCATAGTAGCACCAGTGACGTAATAATGAAAGTGTTCGCCACACTTAAAAGATTGGTTAACGTGTTTGCATTGTGGAAACACATCTCTAAACAAAAAAAATCTTATTAATTTTTAATTTACAATTATTTTTTTTAGGTGCCCCAAGAAGTCCTTTATGGCCTTATCACAGAGTACCGCGAGTATTTAATAGAAAGTTAACGTCTCCTTTCTAACCGATGTCACAAAACTCACCCAGAGGTGGGGTTTGAACCACAGATCTCCTGTTTCTGAGGCAAGTGCTCTACCAATGCGCCACGGCTGCAGTGGTAGCGCAATGCAGCCTCGGCGTAATCTTTGTAACACGGTTTATTTATACACTTATTTTATTACGGAGTTTATTCTTTTAGTAGAAAAGTCACTAATAAAAGTAGCAATACTTCTAAAGTAACCATAATAAATCTAAAATAACCTCTAAAGAAACCACAATACCTCTAAAATAACTACTAAAAGACCAGAGTAGCTAGGATTATTTCGAATGTTTCCGGAAAAAAACGCATTCTGAGATCTTTTATACCCTTAATGGAGGATAGAGTCTTTTTGTTTCGATAGACCATTTGCTGGTTTAATACTCAAAAATGCAATATTCATTCATAAAAGTTCTATAGTAATTAAATAACAACAAAATTATTATGCTTAGAAAGATGCCGAAACACGGACTGCTTAGAAAGTTGCGGAACAATCACTTTTGGAGAAATACTTATTATAGACGTATTTATGTTTTATGAACCGAAAATGTTTTATCAACTATTTAACTAAGTGCTTTTTGTTTCTTCAAAAGTCTCAAATGCGTATACAAATTTTTATAAATAAATAGGTTTTCATAATATATACTTCTAAAATGTCATTTAACGAACGAGAATTAAATAATGTAAATGAAATAAACAACACTGAAAAAAATTTAAAGCAGCTAAATCGTATGTATAGAATTATTTAGATGCGCCAATAAATTTGTAATCTGTCAATATGGCAAAGCTGCAACGTGAGAAATATACAAATATGAGAAAAAAGGCTTTCAGTAGAGATTTTGTTTAAGTAACAGGACTCAACTTTAACTCATAAAAAAAAAGATAAAAGTGTATTCTTTTTATAGGTTAAATTTAATAATGAAAATCAAGATCATATATGTATTCAAGAAAATCAAGATCATATATGTATATATGATTTTATATTTTAAATGTTTTTCTGGATTTTTTTTATTAATTGATAAAAATCTTTTTTTTTTAAACTAATTAAATAAATTAACGAATATATTTAACCAATATTGACATCCCTATATCAAATATATATATATATATATATATATATATATATATATATATATATATATATATATATATATATATATATATATATATATATATATATATATATATATATATATATATATATATATATATATATATATATATATATGATATTTTAATGTCAATATTGGTATAGATTAAATATATTCATTTATTTTTTTAATTAGTTTGAAAAAAAAAGATTTTTATCAATTAATAAAAAATATATATAGATATAGATATATTGATTATGAATAACAGAACATATACGAACTTAATAAATAAAAAACTTAAAGCCAAAATTTAACCGCAAAAATATTTTTTTTTCATAAATATTTATGAGTAATATAATTTAAGTATTTGGAATTTAGCCAAAACCAATTTTTCTTGCGGAAAATTATTTTGTAATGTAACATGTTTTTGTCAAAACAAGTAAAACATTTTTACTTGCAGTCGGAAAATGCTTAATTTTCTGATATCGAAACAACGGTACGAAATTTGATAGTACCCTATCAGTTAACATTTTATTCGCGCACGAATTTCTTGTTTGATATATGTTGCGTCGGAAAAGTTTTTCAATAAAATTTGAGAATCTATTTCAGCTCTTTAACCAAAATATTGCACATTGAAATATCAGTTCCAAATTTATTTTTAGCAATGCAAACTAGTTTTCCACTATCAGTCTTTTTAACAAATACAAATGTTAGTTGCCTAGCGTTGTTCTCTATAACTATTCTACCGTCTGCCGAGTTAGAAAGTACTATGCCATTTAAATACCAATCAATCTCAGTCGGAAACAAAACGCTTGTTAAGCAAACCACTTCAAGCTTTTCACCTAATGTTTTTGATAAATTACGTGGTAACTGAGTTAAAAATCTTGGTTGTAAATAAGCTTTAGAAAAATAACTAAAATCCTCCTCTGCTTCATCATCATCCTCAACTTCATTTTCAACTATTCTCGGATTCAAATGCTCCCGTTTCCATTTAGATGTATTTTTTCTAGCTTGTTGTTTTTGCCGATTATTATCGGTGTAATCTAAAAATTAATTAAACGTTATCCTAAATATCTATTAAAAATAGTTTTTTATAGTTAGTTAATAGTTTTTAATACTTCAAACTTTTTACAGTTTTTATAACGACGGCCTTGTTTACTTACGCTCCACTTTGGTTAAAGCATAGTAGGATGCAAGATAGCTAGTAAGTTCACGACTATCAGTCATTAATTTTATCATCTTTAATTGAGCTGGGAAAAAAAATCAAAGTAATTAATAACAAAAAAAGATGTTTGCACCTAAAAAAATTAAAGTTACGTTGATATAAATTCTTACGTTAGTATAAATTACTTCTAGTCACTGTAAACATCAAATATAAGTAAATCGATTCTAAATAATTATGTTTTTAGAGTGTTTAAACGTTTAGAATGTTAAACGTTTCTAGCGATTATAATCACATTTCTAAGTTTGTGCTCTTATGCTTAAGTTTGGTTACCATGGATAATTGGATGTTATTGAGGCTATTATAAATAATGATTAATTCGCAAAGCGTAAAAAACAAAAAAACAACATAAGATAAGGGAATGTCAGAACAATAAAATGCTGAGATTTATAAAAATAAAAATATACGTCTAGGTTTTAGTAAGTTTAATAAAATGTGACGAGAAGACATTTTGATTTCGGCGTGATTTATTATTTTAACGAAAAAAAAAACATCAATGAGCAAACAAACAAATATATTTTATTAGAACAAGTTAAATTATGCTTATCTTTAGCCATAAATAAATTTTTTGGTTCGTATAGGATAAAAAAACTATAGGAACCTTTTTTAACTCATACTTTCCATAGATCCCTTGCGATTATTCTCTGAAAAATTTTATGGTTCACAGGAATAATGTCGCAAAATTTTAATTCTCGCAAATTTGATTGTCGAAAATGTGAAAAAGGTGTCACAAATTGTCGCATGATTGATTGTAGAATAACAGAATAAGAAATAATGTCGCAAATGAATTTAATGAATAGTGTCGAAAACAAAAAAACGGAATAGTGTCGCAAATGAATCTAAGGTTCCGTTTTTACTATTTGCGACACTATTCCAATTTTAGTAAAATCGGAATAGTGTCGAAAACATAAAAAAGAAATAGTGTCGCAAATAGTAAAAGCGGGACCTTAGATTCATTTAAAAAAATTCAAATAATAAAAGGAATAATTATAAAATTCTAATAATTCTAATGTTCTTAGCTATATAATTTTTTCGAGTTAATTATTTATTTATTTGTCATATATAAGCATTTTACAATGTTCTCGTTTCCAAGTTTAATAAAATAAATCAAAATATAAAGAATGATAGGAGCAAGTAGAAGACATAAGTCATGTCGTCAAGCCCCTACAATTTGCGTGATATATTTTTTACAAAGTATCCATAATATATAAAATATAATAATTTATATTCACTATATAATTAATTTGTTCCCTTTATAACACGTTTTTTAGTAAATAAAAAAGCCTGCCAAAAAAGTTGTTTTTGGTAATTATGTTTTAAATTTTAGTGTAAAGATTTAAATTTGAACAAAATAACAAACAACTAATATAAATAAAAATTAAAAACAACTATGTAAGCGGTTTTTATTTTTTCTCTTTTTGGGTATTTCCAGTTTATTTAATCTTTTTTATTTTCACTTTTAAAAATCTATTTTATAATCAATTAAAAGTTTCACGATTCTGATATAAAAGATAAATAAACTGTATCTTCATATCAGTATACATGAAACTTTTAATTGAGAGAAACAGCAGATAATAATAATTCCGCTAACAATAATACAACTACGGGGGAAATTTATTAAACTCTACTTGGAAAACTAAAAACCCACCTATTTAACCACAAAAAAACTTTCATAAAACTCATGTTCTTAATAAATAAATAGTTGTATCTCTTTTTACATTATTTTTATAACATTATTTTTATATACTTTCACAAAATGAAATACTATTTTTTAAATAGAAAAATGAACTCTGTTCACGTTGTGACGTTGACGGTTTAAACTAAAATGCCAAATAAAACTTCCTGAGTTGCGTAACTCAAATAAAAAAAATAAGTTATGGAAAGATTCTTAATCAAAAGCAATGAAAATTTTCATGAATAATTTTTAGCTTGCAAAGGTTTTGTTTCATTATAGCGTCGAGCCTTAATTCATAATTTTTATAGTGTCGAGTCTTAAGTCATAGTTTTTGAAAATTTATAGAACAACTTTAAAGAAGGTAAATAAAAGTTGCCTTTATTTAAACTCCTAAAGTATGTAAAATTAAAAATGTAAAACTATGCAACAGCAGAAAAATGTTTAGAGTTTAAATTTATTTTGACTATTTTAGGTCATACATCGAGCATCAGATCTTTCATCAAGCATCGGACTCATTCTTGCACTAAAATCAAAGTTTTAACCACAAAATGACACGTTTAGTCTATTTATTTTATCTCTCGTTTTGTATAAACATGAACAGAAGTTAAAACATATACGATTGGTTAATATTAAATGTAATCTGAAATTTACCAATTAATTTAAGATTTAATACCATTTTGTAACTCATCTTGGTTACCATGTTGTAACTCATCTTGGTTACCATTTTGTAACTCATCATGGTTACAGTTTTACAGCACTTATGCTTCTACAGTTGCCATGAAGTCATACAGCATAAAATTGCGAAGAATATAAACGTAAAATTGTGAAGAAGAAAAAGAAGTGAAAACTCAACAAGCCATTTCTGGAAAGAAAAATTAGTTCTTTACATCAACTTTTAAAGGGCTTCTATCAAATTCTACGCCGGAAATTCTGAAAGGAAAGCCATCAAACGTTCTAAAGCTGAAGTTGCGAGATCCAATGCAATTGAGATTTGACAACAAAGTGTGCCTCGGCTTTGCAAACTCTAATGTTTTGTTTCACTTTTTGGATCTACTATCATTTCAACAAAGTTCCTTACTAACATTTTTCATACTAATATTTACGAATATATAATTTAATATATATTTAATAATTATATTAAAGTTCCATACCAATATTTATGCTAACAACTGCTTAAGAAGAGTAAACGTTACATGCCGTGTGTCGTTGTGATGATTTGGTTTGGATGATTTTAGTATGATGGTTTGGTTTGGATGATTTTGGTGAAATTCACAAGACTAATTAGAATCTGACTTATATAAATTTTATAAATTATTTTTAGTAACAGACTTTGCTCTTTTTTGACTTTTGTGAATAAGGCTGTCAAAGAAAGACATCGTTATTTTTATATTAAAGTTATTATGCGGATTCGTTTTAACATAGGTAGATTGCCCTCTCTATGACATGTGGCAAGTATAATTCTACCACAGTCAATTACATCAACCAAAAACCAATGATATATTATATAAACTAGATGTCTACCTTACGGGATTTCAATGAACAAAAAATGAAGCCGCATTTTTTTGTTAATAAATATAGTCTGCCATTTGTAAAAAGAGCATAAGCTGAAGCCGATGTGTGGAATGAAAGTTAAAAAAGTCAAAGTTTCCCAATAAATTAAAGATAATTCAAAAACACGTTTTAATAATTATAAAATAATTGTAAAAGTTTTTATGGTTTATTAAAAATTATTTTAATTCATAAAAAAAGCTTCCAAAGCATCTGTCGTTTCACTTTTCTATTCAAAACTTTAATCTCTTTCTAATCGAAATTAAATTAAGGTATCATAAATTATTATTTTACAAGTATTCTAATTTCCTTTACATAAATAGTATTTATATTTAAAATATACTTACTTCATTTAAGACATAAAATGTTAAATAGTATTTGTTTACAAATTTACCCCACTATTTAAAATAAGGGAAAAAGCAACTTCACATCCAATGTTATCTTAAGATAAACTCACCCATGGTGAAAACCCTACTCACAACCTTGAGTGCACTAAATGTTTACCAAATCAACACTACAGAGCATTTTGGACAAAATAATTTTTTTGAAGTATGTGAAGCACCAACTTCATAAGATTTAAAGCTTTGTCAAAACCCGCTGGAACGGTTTTTTTTTTGGTTAAAGTCAACCTTAAATGCAATTCCAATTCATCTCTACATTCAAAGCAAAGGAAACTAAAAAGAATTTCATTATAAGCAAAATACCTAAAGTGAAGATAATAGACCCATTTTTAAAATTTTGAAAAACCATTTTTCTACTAAAATTCATTCCCGTGTTATTCGTTATTCAATTAAGTCTTTCACTGTTAAGTGATTTTATGAGTTTTGCGACATAAGTGCTTCAAAAACTTTTATTCGTCTAGCTTTTTTCTACGAGCATCAGTTCTTTGGAATTCACTCCCTTTAACTTGTTTTTCTGATTCATATAATTTGCAATCTTTCAAGTCGTCTTTTAGACGACTGTTAGATTTATTTAATTTGCTATCTTTTAAGTCGTCTTGTTTTCTTGCTTTATAAAGTTCATCATTTTTCATACAGTATTTCCACATTGAATGCAAATTGCTGTGAAACCACGGCTATCATTAATTTTGAAAAGCTTCCAAAACAAAACTTGCCATTTTGAAGGTTTGTCACGGTAATATTTTGTCATAATAATATATATTTTAGGAATTAATTTACATTTACAAGAATTATCCGGCCGGATATTTTTAAAATATCTGGGTATTCGATATCCGGTCGGATAATAAAAAAATGTTTTCCGGGACACCTCTACTAAAAGCACGACTTACTAGTATTTTAGTAAATATGTTTTATAAATGGATAAACAAGCTAAACAAAATAAGTCAGAATAGTAAATTATTTTTCTATTCTAAATAAATATAACTCAAAATAATCATGAAATAAACTATTCTTATAAATAAATTATTCACCGCTAAAATAAGTCGCAATCGAAACTTAAAATTTTGCAAGATTTTTTAGAAAGCACTATTTATTTACCTTTACGTTTACATATATATATATATATACATACAAAAAAAGAATACAAACTTTGACAGACTTATATATGTAGTATGAAGATAATATCGTTACGTTTTTTTTTTTTAAAATAAAAACTAAACAAGCATTATATAATAATTCTAAATAAAGTTTTTTAAAAATCTAATTACTATAAATAATTTTTCTTTTTTTTTTTCTTACCAAGAATTCTAAAATACAAAATAATGCAATGTCTACTGCAAAGTAAATAACATAGTTTTTATTTTTTATACAAAGTATTACTCTTCGTTAACTTTGTATGCACCCGTCATCCGTTACTAAAATTTAGATTCACCGGTTTCCATCTCTTTGAGTAATGGGATTGTTTGATTGTCGTCTAAGTTAATGGAACTGTTTTCATCTTTTTTATTTTGAATACAATTTTCATTTTCAGGTTCTTTATATGATATTTGTGGAACACTGGAATTATTTATGTCGTCATACTCCAGTAAGATATCTGATACTCTGTTTTCTCTTTCTAGTTTGGAAGCTTTCAGAGATGATTTGTATAACAAATTATTCACTTTAAATAATTGAACATTACCAATAACTTTCACAGAATAGTCAGGTATAAACTGTTGATTAATTTCACACGTAAGAGCTTTAACACCAAATATTGTAAACGGACCTCCTTCGAAAGTAATGTCTTCATCTCCTACGTTAACTTCAACTCGACCTTGAAGTATGAGAGAAAAGTAATCGCAAGGCTTTCCTTTTTGATACAGATAAATATCAGTTCTTTCTTTTTCATACTCAACAGCTTTTTCTTCGATGACACCAGGTAGTTGGATAATTTTCTTAAGTACATTTTTCGAGACTAAATCTTGACTAAACACGCTCACAGCTAAACAAAGAAATTAAACAAAATTAAATCGTTTTCACAGCATTAAAATAAATTATTCTTTACATATGGAATAAAATTTTATTTTTACATTGTTACTTGATCTGTTGCTTGATTACTTCAATTACATTTATTTGATCATAATTTTTACAAATGAGTTTTTTACTGTTTAACAAATGTGCTTTTATTAGGTTTCACAAACGCACAACGAATAGAAAATGTTCCTAAATAATGCTAATTAAATGTTTTCCCTGTGCCTCCCTTCAGAAAAATAAAGTAGATTTATTTTTAAATTGCTTATTTATTAAAAAGGTCATTATTTAATTTTGTTTTTAGATTGGTTATTAAGAACATTTAAAAGTAGTAAATGTTTTATTTGTATTTTGTTGAACTCTATAATTTATTACAAAAGAATTAAACAAAATTTAAATGAAACTGATATTCTTTAAAAACAAAAATAATAAACAATTGAAAAGATTTATAATATCAAAAAACACTTAACAGTAATATCAAAAAGACAACACTAAAAAAGAAAATCTTGAAAAAAAATCCTAGAATATTATCAGAATTAAAACTAAAAAAATATTAAAATCTAAAAAAAAAAAAAAAGAAGCTAAAAAAAGGTCAAGGGTTGATAGAAAGAATGAAATAGAAACAGGTATGTTATGCAGCAACTCAGCTAAAAAATAAAATTTGCTCTGCTTTTCAGAGTTATCTTGAATTTATTAACTTCAAACAATCTCAATCAATTAATTTATTAACTTCAAACAACCTCAATCAATTAATTTATTAACTTCAAACAATCTCAATCAATTAATTTATTAACTTCAAACAATCTCAATCAATTAATTCAATAAGTAATGTGCCTTCTCACCTGAATATATTTTTTTATTTTTATTACAAGCCTCTCTTTAAACACTAACTATGATGTTTAATGTAAACTCAAAAAAACTTGATGAACATGACTGCTGTGTATCACAATTTAATTTTTATCAATGATTTTTTTAATTATTTACACAATTTAATTGTCAACCTAAGAATTTTAAATTTTTAGATTTAATTATTCTAAAAATGAAAAATTCTTTTCACCTTTTTCAACTTTCTTTGTTTGAGTGCTTTATGTCTTTATATGAAAATTTTGTATTTATGCAGCCATGTAAGTATAAATACTTAAATTTAGTATTTTGGCCCACTGTGCGCCACTGTGCAATGTTAATTCTATTGCGAGGATTCTATCAGGATTCAGCTCATTGATTACTTTTAAGATTTGGTCGTTTTGATAAAGTATGAATCTAATCTGCTATCACTGTTAGGTGCTTTTGTCTTAATACTTCTTGTTCTTGCCACTGCCTTCTTATTTGAACAAACAACTTGCTTTCTCTGCAATAGGTTGACTAGATTCAGGATTGATGCTGCTGATTAAACTTTTTTACAAGACTATGATAATGAAAGCAATATGCTAGGCAAAAATCAGGGCATACAAGCACTACTTCAACAAAATCTACAAGCATTCTATTTCCTTTGCAGTTGTCATTTTGCGAATGTGGTTATTGTAGAGGTAGGAATATCATAGTTAAAATCAACTACTTTTTTTAGTGTTGTCTTAAAATTCAACTTTACAATTCAAACTTTGTAATAATTTATAAACATAAAAAGAACATTGCATCATAATTAAAAAAAAAAAAAAACATTCAACAAAAGTTTTAAACAGCAATAATCACATTTAAGCAAAAACCAATAAAATTAAAATTTAAAATATTAAAAATAAAATTACATGTGCTCAGATATTGGTAAATAGCAAAAGCAAGCTGTGGACTAATCTTAGACTTAGATGCACCAGGATGAGGCAAAAACATTGAAAAATCATGATTTAATTGGTTTTTCTTTCGCTGTACTTTTTTACCAGATACATTGTCAACTAAATATAAATTTTAAATTACAGCATTTGCCAACTAAATTGTATAAATATTAACTATAATTAATATTTATTATCATACAAAAAATATATATCATTTATTTTTAACCTAAATCTAAAAAATTTAACAAATTAGAAAAAATTTAAACAAAAAACCAAAATGACTAAGTTTTATGAACAAAAACAAATGAGACAGGGAAAAATAAGTATAATACACGCACATATATATATATATATATATATATATATATATATATATATATATATATATATATATATATATATATATATATATATATATATATACTATATGCGTGTTATATTTGTAATTTATATTCAATAAAACATATGTTATAAATTATAATATATGAGAATTTTTAATAATGTCAAAAGCAGAAAGTTTTCAAACTTTTTATGTTATAAATTACCTGTGGTTTACCCATTAAAAATCTTAATTACAATCATTAAATGGAGAGAATTAAAAACATCTATTTATATTAATATTAAAAAAAAATTAAACTCAAACTAAGCTAACATTGGAACCACAGGAAATTAAAATAAAAAATTCCAGAGAAATGTTTTCAATAAGGTCATAACCAGACTATGCTATGGCTGATGTTAGGAATAGTGTTAAAGCTGTTAAACTATTGTTAAAGAAATGTAAAACTTTAGATTATCAGGCTGGTTTATTTTTATCTAATAGTAAAAATGTGAAAACGAGTGAAATATGTGCTGCCTAAAGTGTTGAATATTGTAGCACAGCAGAAGCCTTGCACTTTTTAAGTAAGCAATTTGTAGACATCACAAACAGGCGGGATAGATAGTCATTAAAAAGTGTATCATGTGTTCAGAGCAAGGTTAAAATTTGTTTTAAAAAAAAGGTCTATATCTTATTTGTGTTCTCAAATTCAATTTAAATAGAAAATTTTAAAACAGATTTTTTAGATTGTATGCTTTTTTTAAATTTTATAATAAATATTGCTTTTTTTTTAAAAAATTTTATAATAGATATTTGTTATCTGTAACTTTTTTTAGCTTTAGATGCTAACTTGATTATTGGTTTTAAAATAAGTCGATTGTAATCAATCTCTATAGTATAAGTATCAAAATTTGTTTCTGTTAAACCTCAGAGTAAACTTTAGCATTGCAGTTTGTTGATGTAAAATCTTGAAGTAAATAGAAATTTTTATTCAACTGAAAAAATTGAATAGAAAATTAGTATCAACTTGTGTGTGTATAAAGATTTTTTTTTAAAAAAATAACTTGTACCCATTAAACCAATTGAATAAGAAACAATTTTTTTATGTGTTATACTAAAAAGAAAGATTTTTTAATCATTTTATTTATCAAAGTTGAATAAAACATAAAACATACTAAATAATGTAATTAATGTAAATAATGTAATCTAACTCACTACATAAAACACCGTTCTATGATTGAAGGCAAGGAAAAGTGAAAAACTTAAATTTTTTTAAGCTTAAATTGTATTGAACATGTTTTTATATATCAATGATCATCCTTCCATCATCTTTATCACAATGAACATGCTCACAAAATTTATGTGTTGAAATTAAATTATAGAACTAAAATATGTGAAACATTCAAAAATTTATTTAGTTTCTGGATCAACCCTTTTTAAAAACATTACCTCAAACATTTTTTTGCGATTCACTATTAATCCCTGAATTTGTTTACATAAATAAAAAATTTCAAAAATACATATTTCAGATTAATTTTGATAAAAAGTATAACAATCCGTTAATTTGTTCTCATAAGGTTTAAGTAAAATTTGCTTGGCTTTTAAATTAATCTAAATATGTTTATATTAAATTAAAAAATTCAAAAATATATATTTCAGATTATTTTTGATAAAAAGTAGTAAACTATTGAAATTCAGTTTAAATCATAAAATCTAAATTTTAATTTAAATTCGAGGATAGTTTGAATTATTTCGTTAAAGTCAAAAGCTGAAAAATTTCATTAGAGTTTTTAATCTTTTTACAAAACAAAATTTTCTATAACATTTTAAAAGTTACATAAGTTTTAGCAGTAACCCCCTTTGTGAAACATTTCCAAAAGAACAACAAGAAGCCATATATTCATCTTAAAACATCTATGTTATATGACAACTTACTTGTAGTTAGCATCTATACTATAAAACAACTTATTTTATATAATATTGCTGAACTTAATAGTGTTGCTTACTTAAGTGGGTTTGACCCAGAACTTTTGTCAGTCATTAAAGCTGAATTTAATGGTGAGAAAAAGTTTTTTCAGCTCTTTTTTATACAAAAAATTAAAATTTACAGATACAAATATGTAAATAACTAAATTTAAAAATTTTACATTAAAAATTTAAAAATTTAATTTTAAAAGTGTCAAGTTCCATTTATTTTGTGCAATGTAAATACGTCTGTAGTTGTAATTGTCTTTAACATAAGTCAAGTAACGATCCTGTATAACAATATGTATAACAATTAAAAGTCTTTTTTTAAACTTTTTTGTTTTATATTTAAAAAACACCAAGATTGAAAAAAATAAAATAAGTTAAGTGGCAGTTGGCGGTGGATTTGAACCCATGGAAACATTTAGACAATGTGACAGCGCAATTAACCACTGAGCTACAGAAGATATCTGATACATCAAAAAAAATCTATTTTATTAACTTCTTAATCAACATTTTTCAAGCTAGTACTCTAAATGAGAACAATTATATTGCATAGCAGTATAATATAAATGTATAATATTAAAAAAAATTTAAAACATTTCTAACAATTATAATCTTTTTGCTTAAATCGCTTTCTTTTTGATTTTTTGAATAATGTTATTGCATTTAAAAAAATTGACAAGATTAAAAAAACACAACAAATACTTTCTTATCCATGCAAAGGACTTTATTTAATATTTAATGACTATTAACTCTGAGAGAACATCATACTTAATAACCGAGCTACTAATGATCGTGCTAAGGTATTAACATAAATTCTATAAAAATTTATAACGATAGTTATAGTTTCCATGAACTCCCCCACCTTCCTCAATGATAGTTTAACTTGCTAAAATTTACATCATAATTTAATAATTTGCCATAACTGGTATTAAAAACAGCTTATTTTTTTTCATAGAAATTTTTACTGAAAAAGTGTAAATAAAATATAAACTTTAAAATTTATTGCAGGATTCGGCAATCAATTGAACTTTAGAAAAGATGTTACAAGAAAACTTCTAGAAAAGTTGCTACAAGAAAAGTCTAACAGATAGACTTGGCTTATTAGACACATCTAACTCCCTGTGACCTTTTTTCTGAGTTTTTATAAGTAGTTTAATAAATTTTTGTTTTTTATTTTACAGGGCTTTGGAGCCAATGTCTAAAAATTTGCTCCCGCTCCAGGTTCCGGCTCCATTAGAATTTTCTACTCCAGCTCCGGCTCCAGCTTCAGAGCAGCTCCGGAGTGGCTCCGCAAAAAACAAATTAAAAATTTTTTCAAAATGTTTTATGACAGCAACTTTTAGTACTATTAATATTGTGTTAATCAAATATTGTAATACAATAACAATAAATATTGTATTGCAATTCATCTTTATTATACAATAACAACATCTGAAAAAAAAAATGTATTGTAATGACCCACTACAATAACAACAATTATTGTATTGTAATTCATCTTTACAATACAATAACAATTTATTGTTATTGTAATAAAAAAAATTATTGTAAACAAAACTTAATAAATGTTTTAACAGTACAGTCTCAGAGATATGTGACCTTAAAATAGGGTACAACTAATATATTCATACATCCTACAACTTTTACTCATACATCCTACAACTTTTCAAGTCTTCTGTCAATTATTGTCTTGCTCTTTAACTCTATTCTTTGTTTTCTAGTAATTTAATAGTGGTGACGCGCAGCTTTGTTTAGAGTGAATTAGAATCCAAAAATACTCAAAAACTGATTTTTTATAGAACAACTTATTTGTTATGTGACAACTTATTGTTATAAGAAAACTTATTTGCTTTATTTAGTTAGTTCAATATATTTAATTTTCTGCAAGACATCTTATTTGGCCACTTTATTTTTATTTTAATACCTTAAACTTAATTGCTAAAAGAAAAAAAAAAATGAAATAAAAGAGAAAAAAAACTTGACCAAAACAATAAAAGAAAATAAACAAAAGAAAAAAATATATACTTATCATTTGATTTTATTTTAATTCTGAAGAAATAATTTTCAAATGCTAAAACCAGATAATAGATGTAGTCTAAGGCCAAAGTCATGTTGGGTACAAGTTTGTGGTTCCTAACATTGTTTTTATTTGTATTTTTCTTTTATAAAACAACATGCTAATAAAAATGTCAATTAAAAATTCTAGTATTAAACCGTTTTTAGTATTACAGTGGGTGTGAAGCAAAAAACAAAGTGTGCAAACACACTAGTGCAACTTATTAAAAATGATTCTTGCAATGTAACATTTTTACACAAAATACATCAAAATAAAAATACAAACAATAAAATTTGTAAAATGCATGATGCTTAATATGATTATATAGTTGAAACATACCATAGCTAGCAGAACTAGCTATATACTTTTCTATCGACGATCCTTTCATTATATGCACACTTATTGGGTAGAGTCAAAAAAAATTATTGTTATCTTAAATGCATATATCAATACATAAATTGTAAAATGTTACTTGAATTTTAAACTTAACTTTTAAATAATAATAATTGCATTTTCATTATATGTCTTTTATAAAAAACTAGTTACTCATCGTCTAATATTAATTCCAGCCTGCGCCTCTGGAAGTACTGGGCTTAACTTATTTCTGATTGGAGCAGCCTTGTTAAAATAAGGTTCAGATTTTAGGGTTAAGGAAGAGCTGCAAATAAAATTTAAAAAATAAAAAATTAGTAACCTCCTCAACTGTAGCCATTCTCAAAAAAAAATTTGTTTACAACAGCAAGTACCAACTTTTATATACAACATTAAAAAAAAAAACTAAAAAAATATTTCAAGATACAACTTACCATATATATCTGTTTCATCTACAATTTCGTCTTGTATTATTTCTTCTATAATATCCTCTAAGGTGACAATTCCAATGCATTCATAAAATGGATCACCTTCACCATCATTATTGACTTTCATAACAATCGAAATATGGGTTGTCCCTTGTTTAAACTCTTGAAGAATACTACCAAGCTTTGTGTCATCAAATACTTTGTGCACTGGGTGATTGTAGAATTTAAGAACACTAAGTAAAGGGATACAATCATCAGGGTCAACAAAAGCTAAATCTTTTACAAATAGTATAGCCACAATATTTGATCTTTTAACAGAAAAAATGGGAATGCGACTATATCCTGATTTTATTACTGAAGACATTGTTTTAAAGTCTAAGACAGCTTCTTCATCTAACATAAAACAGTCATCCAATGCTGTCATTACTTGACAAACTTTCTTTTCTCTATATTTTAGTGCACCAGAAATAATACCAACTTCATCTTGTTCTAAGTCATCATATTCATGCTGTAGTTTTAACATTTCAAGCAACTGCTGTTTATTATACACATTACCTAATTCTTTGCCAAGAATACGGTCAAGAATTTTGCTTATGGGAAAAGAAAGGGGAAATGTAATTACCATGAATAATTTTGTTAATAAAATGGTATAGGCCCCAACAGCTAGACCAAATCGAGAACAGATGCTTTGTGGGATAATTTCTCCAAAAAAAACAATACCTAAAGTAGACCCAATAACTGCTACTATGCCACTAGTAAGACTGTCTAATATAATGGTAAATGTAGAATTAACTAACGTATTTCCAAGCAATAGGGTACAAAGTAAAAAGTTTCCATGGCGTCGTACAGGTATAATTTTTTTTGCATATTTTTGATTTTGTATAGAACTACTAGTGCTAATGATCTTCAACTCATTCAAGTCAAATGACATTAGGCCTAAATTTAGTCCTGAAAACATTGCAGAAAGCATCATAAGTATTGTTGACAAAATGATTTTGAACCATAAAGGAAGGTCAAATGAACTTTTTAACACCCTAATCTTTAAAAATTCTTTATCACCTAGGTGAATCCATCCAATTTGGGTATTGTTGTCGATTTTTGAGTCACTTTGATTGATGATTTTTAAACAAGGGTAAAGAGTGACATCCGAATATTTCTAAATAAGAAAAAAAATTTTAACACAGAATATAAGGAAAACACACTTATGCCTTTTTAGGATTTGACCATATGTTGTAATACTATGTATTATATAAAAACATAAAAATATAAAAAATGTAATATAATATATAATCATACATAAATAATTTATATTTAATAAAATTTTTAAATGCTAAACATCAAATACCAATATTTTTTACAAACTGACAAGATTGGTGTCTAGTATATGAGTGGCAAATGCATTGTTGTACAAGAAATAATTTTATAACATTGTTTAATACGTAGAACCAAAAATGTTTTAAAGTTCAAGTATTAATGAAAGTGCGTCAACCAGGTTGAATAATAAAATTGTTACTGACAAGTTATATTTCTAGCAATTATGACTAGTGATTTTGACTGAATGACTGATAACTTGTTGTGATGAATATCTTTATTGGGTGAAGGACAACTCTGACAAAAGTTTTGGAGAATTAAGCGTTCGATTAGGCTGACAGTAAATTAATGTAACTGTAGTATAATGAAATAAGCAGTTTCTATGTTGAACCCATGAATTTGTACTCCAATCATAAAGCCAAGGTATCACATATAACTTTATAACAATGACCCGATGTAATGTCAAACTAGTGAAACATACGCAATGCTAACAGCAGCCTAATATAGGCCAATGAAATATTAACATAAAACCAACTATAAAATTTTTTGGGCCAACAATATTCAGAGCAGCACAACAGCCTATCATACACCAATGAAATATTAACATAAAGCCAACTATAAAATTTTTTGGGCCAACAATATTCAGAGCAGCACACTTTAATTAAAAATCAAAGTTAGCATTGGTCTAACATTGCCTCAACTAAATTGTGCTGCTGAGAAAAGTTACAGGCAATCACTAACTATGTCAAGAATTACTAAGAAAAACAAGGAAAAGAAGGACTAAATACCAAGAAAGAAATTAACAAAAGATTATATGATTAATACAATAATAGGAAGAGGAAGTTCTTGATGCTTGCAGGAAAAAAATGAAATAAATATATGTTTTAAGAGCAGAAAAAGAAATCATTTAAAAGAAAAAAAAAGATAAGACTTGACAGAACGATGAGTCATTCAAGAATTAATTTTGTCAGCTGGAAAAAATGACAGCTTGTTTAAACAGCAATCATATTAGTAAAAAATTAAAAAAACATGATGCTGAGACAGATAAACTAGTTAAATTGCTAGAACCATGTTTACAATAGATTTTGCCTTTTTTCTAAAAAAGAAAGAACATCATTATAAGATCCAATACAAATCAATGTCAATATTATCCCAAATTAAGACAAATGAAAAATTATAGAGGTAAAAAACAGAATTAATAGTAAGAAAGTCACAAGAACAAAAAATAATATTAAGGCAACCATAGCAGATTCTTTTCTAATTAACTTATCGTGGTTTTCTGGAAATGTCAGTAGTAATAGATTTCCAATCTTTAATTTAGTATATAGAATAGTAATAGCAAATTTTCAAATCAAATCAGAAAAGTGATTCAAGATTTGAACAAAAAAATTCCATATATTCAAATCAAGCTAATTTTATAAAAACATTTATTTAATAATATTTGGTAAAGTAAATGATCTAACCTACACAATGCAATTGAAAAAAAATATATCTTTGAATAAATGGGGGAATAGGACATATTTCTTTAAAGATTAAACAAATGGTGATTATTGTAAAAATGTCAATACAACATAAACTATTTTGTGATGACAATGAATAAGTTATAAATTAAGATCTTATAATAAATAGTTGCCCTAATTCTTCAAACAAATACGTTCAGGCATGTGATATCTTTTTAAAAATATTTATAAGTATTAGAAATGGGGAAAAAGTTTTTTAAGATTCAAAAATCAATTTGCAAATTTATAGATAACTTGATTTGAGATTCAATTCAATGTTAAAGTTTCTGATTTGCACTGGCCTATAATGCAAATTGACATAATAATAATAGATAATGCAAAAATGCATAAAATAGAAAATTTAGTAAGTGTGTTACTATTTGTAGGAACATAATGATTATGGCAGCAATGGTTTGTTGAAAATAAGTTTTGTTTAAACTAACATTTATCAATCACAGAGAGTGCTAGACAACTCATCGGAGAAATCATATTCAATAATGGCTATCTGTTCTAAACAATCAAAAAGTGATAATTTATTAGCAAAAAAAAAATATCCATAATAGGCTGTCACACTACAATTGAAAGTAAAACTTCAATAATTTTGTAAATTTTTTTGGATACACCATATTGAAAGTCTTTGGTATATTAAGAGCAACAACTTTATCCTTATCATTTCTATCTAATAGACAGCTCTATTCTTATCATTTTTACCTAATGCACAGCTCTATACTTATCATTTCTAACTAATGCACAATAAAACCATTTAAAAAGTTTATAACTGTTAACTAATCAATAGTAAAAAAAATCAAAAAACCAGATCAAAAAGCTATTCATGTTGAGATACCATTAGTTTTTCTATTAGAGACTTAAAGAACTTGCTAATAATAGTAAAAAGACTGGACTATAGTTCAAAGGACGAGGTTAGAACTTATAGTAACCACATGTGCATGAGGTCTTTTATTGTGATCTTTTTTTCTTTAAACTAAAGAGCACTAAAAAGTAAAATACCTCGTCAACATAATAGACATTAACCAACATTATTTCGTGTATTCACATACAAACACACACATACATATATAATTTGTTTAAAGTAATTTTTTTCAGTCAAAACTTTAATGAAATTGGACAAAATTATGTTATTCAAAATATCAAAAATAGATTTAAAAATTTTAATAATATAAAAATTTTTTGTTTATGTGCATCATAGGTTACGTGCACAAAATGAAGAATATACAGAAAAAAATGTAATATGTAAAATGTCCAAAGAAATTATACTCTAACATTTATAAACACTTATAAATTTGCAAAAGAATTTCCTGAAAAACAAACAACACTAACAATACAGTTTTCCAAAAATTTTATTTTATGAATAACAAGTTTAACTTTTTTTTTTTTAAAAAGTGCTTAGTTCAATATTATGTCAAAGAAAGATACATACTTTCTAAAGGCATGCATTTAATTTCAGTTACTTTAAAGAAATAATTTTATTCAAATTCGTTTCAGTATATAAAAAGTATCATTTAAAGCATGAATCATGAAAAATATTATTTGTGAGATCAATTTAATTATGTTCAAAAATAGACAAACTAAACTTTATTCATCTTTCACAACCAAATGTTCAAAAACTTGCCTGTTTCACATGCAAAAAACCTTGAACCTTTTTCTTTTCACAGTGATTGGAACAGCAACTAGAACAATGTTAACCTCTTTTCATAGAAAAACCTGAAAGTCAGGTACCTGGGAAAGACAAATTAAATTAAATAATAATCAGAAAGATAAAAGAGTTGAAAAGAAATCATTTTGATTTGATCCCTTCCCTACAACTTGTCAAAATTATTAACCTTTGGAATTCAATACAGATTCTTTGTAAAAAAAAAATTCATACTACTATATTCCTCCTACACTAGTGTATATGCCTGTGTATTGGTGTGTATATATGCACATGCAGAATAAATGTTAAATATTTAAATAAAATTTTAGTAACAAAATAAGTATGAAATTATATTAGCTATATACACTTATAATTAAAATACAATACATTATACAATAATTTATATATATATATATATATATATATATATATATATATATATATATATATATATATATATATATATATATATATATATATATATATATATATATATATATATACAATCTATAAATTTTTTTAAAGAAGTATAAAAAAAATAAAACAAACAAATAGCTGCTAGTAAAAAATTTACTTTATCAAAATGCAATACAGCATAATGTGCCAGGGCTATTTATTCTTTATGGAGTTTGTACACTTTTAAATGCACATAACTAAGTTTGTTAAAGCTCCTCGCGACAAAGAAAACACGTTACATAAATAAGTTTTATCAAGACTAATTAATTTAAAAAATATGGTAACAGTATAATAATGATATACAGAAATACAATAACACAATCATAACTAATGACATACATAATTTTAGATTTAGAACCATAAATTTATATCATCAAATAAAACCTGTTTAATTCTAATGATAATCAACATATATTGAATCTGTAAAATCAAGTTCAAAGTTTATAACAGTTCTGGGAAACCCTATAATACCTTTTAACTTTGTCTAAGAGAGTTCAATATTATTTTGATGAAAAACATCTATAAAAAATCTTGAACTAAAATTACCAAAAAATCTATAACTAAAATTACCATAAGTTATATAAATATTTATAACTTGTTAAATATCTATTTAATAATTTACTTAAATAACTTATTTTATATTACAGCTTATAAATTATTCATAAAAAGGGACAGAGCCAAGGACAGGGCTAATCGAATCCTGCTGTTCCACTTAAAATATATATTAAAAGATAATTTACTATCATGTTAAAAAGATACATCTAAATAAATAACTTATTATTCGTAGGACAGCTTGGAAAAATACTTGTAAAACATATTCAGTACTATATTATAGAAGTAAACAAGTCCAATATTTTACAAGCCAATGCGAAAAAATAAAGTATTTACAAAAACACAATCTAATATTCAGAAACAAAAAAATAACCCAAACTTTGTTGGTTAATTAAAAACTCTGGTGCCACCCCTATTGCACTAAGTTTACAAGCATATATCTAAAGGAAGTCAACCCTCCTTTTTAAACTCACAAACTATTTCCTCAATTTTAAAATTTGGATTAATCAACACAAGATAAAAGAACATTTTGAACTCTGTACTTTGTCATAAATCACCATTTTAAAAAGTAAAAAAGAGTTTTTAAACACTTTTGTTTATTAAAAGAATTTGAAAAAACTAACAATTATGTTTTGCTTAAAAAAGGACACCTAACAAATCATCTTAAAAAAGTACACCTGACAAATCATCTTATCAAGGTTAGAATTTTTTAATTATATATTTTGAAAACAATCTTGGTGCTATCAACAAATTAAAAGAAACTAATCAAACATCAGAACAGTTGACAGAAAATTCCAAAATTATTCAAAACATTAACAGCTCATGACAATGGAATCTTATAAAATACTTTTAGAACATCAAGTCATTGATAGATTTGGTCAACACAAACAATACCAAGTTCATAATTATTAATTTTAATATTGCCAATATTTTGTGCCGAATTTCAAGCAAACACGCCTAATGTTGGTGAGAAATTGACACTTTTTATCAGAACAGGAACATTATAAAATCTAATCAAAAAGTTAAAAATTATTGAACTCAAGAAAAAGACTGCAAAGCTAAACAGTCAGATGTAACCATTTTACTTTATTTGATTAGTTAAGCGCATATCAAAA
>NC_061158.1:36502083-36524583 GCF_022113875.1 Hydra vulgaris | reverse complement strand
AAAAGGTTTTTGTTGTACTTTTAATATTGTTACTCCCATATGAGGCAAGTTTCATATGGTGTACCTGGAAAGCTTTTGATATGTCAAGAGTGATGTCTTTTTGTCAAAAGCTTTTGATATGCCTAGAGCAATAGGTTTTGCTTCAATGCATCAAACTAATTTATGATAGAATCATTTAGTTAAAGCAGTTTGCAAGTCAGTTATAGAATAAGAAGATTAAAAACCATACTGATTCTCAGAAAGGGTTCAGAGAGTTCTCCAGAGTTATTCAAAATTGGAAAGATGCCATTTTCCAGCAGACAGGAAAACAAGATTCAGTCAAGTACTAATTAAATAGCTCGGAGGGAAGGAAGAGAGTTCTAGAGACTGTTTTTGTAAGACTATGCCAGAAATTTGTCTGGGCCACAAGCCATAAAAGAGATTAACTGAGAAACGACTTTAGAAATGGAAGCAGTAATTTGGATTGAGTGAGTAATTTGGATACCTAATATTGGGTTAACTTGTTTAATTAGAAGTGCAGGAAGAGTATGGCCATTGGATTTATGGAATGGAAGACGTAATTTGGATTAAGTCTAAAAATCTATAGAGTCTAACTTCTGAGTGTTATAACCTAATAGCAACAATAACACCACTAAATATAACAACAACTCTTTGTAATAACTCAATATGTAATTTATTTGTAACATCACACTACAAGTAAAGTTCTTGCTTCATGTCTCTCTATATTATATCCCAACCCTTTGGAAACTCGCTTGTATGTTTCTTTATTCTACATAACCGTGAACCAGATTATGCAATTACATCAATCCTCCACACATAAATCATTTGCACTGTTCTAAATAAGACAGTCTACGACGTACTCGATCTGATCTTCGGTTAATTGAAGAAGTTGGTTCAGAAAAAGCACCAGCCTGTTCACTCAAGATTTCGCTTAAACATGGAGTTTCAGTCACTTTATTTGGTTTATCAACATTGCTCAAAATTGGAGTATTTATGCTTTCTGGTATTTTAGTAGAGCTTTCATTAACCTTTCCCCCACAACGATTTACAATTTGGTCCACATGTCTTATCTGGATACGACCATCTAATGTTAACACTTTGTAACTAACATTCCAAACTGCTGATATAATTATAGCTGCAATCCACTTTTCACCTATAATTACTATAATTTCTGACGTAAACCGTGTCTTCTGAAAGTTCAGCTGGAGAAACTCCAGTTGTAGAATGAGGTGTAACTAACGATAACTCGCGCTATACCATGGTTTGAAAATAATCTTTTGAGTACCTTTATTGTTGCTTTGGCTTCAGTACTGTGCACCACTTCCACCTCAATCCATTTTGAAAAACTGTCAACTACTATCAAATTTATTTTCCCATTCATTGGGCCTGCATGATCGATATGTAGTCGGTCCCATGGTCTACTTGGATATTCCCAAGGATGAGACCAGGTTGATGGATTCTTCTGACTTCTTTGACATGTCTCACAATTCTTTACTTTGTCCTCTGTTTCTGTGTCAATTCCAGGCCACCAAACATAACTTCTTGCTAAAGCCTTCATTCTACTTACTCTGGGATGCACCTCATGCAATTCCTCAAGTACCGTTTCTCTTATTATTATTTCTCTTGATAGTAGCAAATGTGTTTTAACACACTTGCTACTATCACTGTTCTTTACCACAGTAAACAACCTCCTTCCGTTGATAACTCAGAAAACCTTAATGCAAATGGTTTCATTTTCATCTTACTTGGTTCCATCGTTAACCCTCCTTCTAACACTCTATTCAGTACCACTCTTAACATTGGATTGTTTTGGGTAGTTCCTCTTAACTGCTTTTCTGTAATTGGGGTTTTCGCTAGTTCCATCATAGCCACCTCTATGGTTTTTAACCTTGACTTTTCTTTTGATACATCTAAAGGTCAACAGCTGAGACCATCTGCAGTTGCGTTCTTTTCGCCAGGACAGTATAGTAATCGGTAATCATAAGCTGACAATAGCAAAGCCCAGCGTAACACTCTAGTAGCAGCTGTTGTAGAGAGTTCGTTGCTTTCTGAAAATAGTTCCAATAGGGGTTTACCTGGAAAGCTTTTGATATGTCCAAAAATCTATACAGTCTAACTTCTGAGATAAGATGAAAGATTCAATAAAATGGGGATAATAGAGGTTAGCATCAGACCTTTTTAAATTGATTTCTAACAATAATAAAATAGTGTTTGTTCTCAGAGAGTTGTTCTTGTGAAAAAGATAAAAAAAAATGATTACAATTAAATATAGAGCTGCACAAGAAAGTGAAAACCATGAAGTATAACGATACTTGAATCAAAATCAACAAGATGGAATAAAAGCCTATATACCTGCGTGGGTCCAGGAGATTATATATGAGGCATTTATCAGCAGAGAGACAAAAGACGTCAGTCCAAGGACTATCACAAAGAAAATCATAAAAAGAATCCCAGTCAGCTTTAGCAGGCCTTATTATAAGATTTTGTTGCATAAGGGAAAAGCATAAATGTAACTTTACTGAATATATATATATGTAAATTGTTAAAAGTTAAATTATTAAGTAAATTTTGGTTTTAATTATATAAGGTATTTTATTAATTTGCTGTGCATAATACAATTCTTGTTCATTATACGATTGCACATTATAAGTTGCTTTTTTTAATAAACCGATCTTAAATTTTCTAAACGCTGAGAACTAAGAAATTATGTATAAATGTTAAAAAGGTTCCCTATTCCATAAGATTTCTTATCTTTTTTTTAATCTACATAGAATTTTTCATACAAATTTAATGTGTTTTGGTACTTAGGAAATCTTACCTTTAAAAATTACTTTCAAAAAAACGTGTCCACAGCAAATCTTTTCATTATTAATAGTCTTAAGATATGAATAATATATAAATAAAGCCATATTAAACTTCTTACTTTCTGTATATGGTTAGAAAGAAGTTGAATCAAACTAGTTGATGCAAAAACCTCAAGGATTTAGCTTAACTATAAAAAAAGATTCAAGAGAGTAAACTACATGGTAATTGATTTGGATTTTTTGGGGTTTTCGCTACATGGATTTTTTCAAACATCAAATGTTTTTTGTTGCGCTGCAGAATTGCTACTGTAGCAAAATAAACAAACTTACTCTCAAGTTGAATATGATTTGACTTTCAAGTTAAATATGATTTGATTTTCATTAATATATAAAAGTGCATCAATTATGCTTATAAAGAAATCAATTCAAAGAACTCACTAAACAACTAGACTATAAATTACGAGACTCAAAATATTGATTCTCAAACAACAGTGACAATAAACAATAGTTAAATGTAAAACTAGAGTGTAGTATAATTTAAAACTATTTAAAATTTAAAGTTATTTATTATAAAAAGGTTAAATTATGGCCTTTTAAGCACTTTTAACCCTAACCACCCCCACCCCCTGTTTCTGCTTTAACTAAGATTGTTCTACAAACATTACAATTTCACACTATCTAAATGCTTTAATTCTTGGAAATTAAGTAAAATTGATAGCCTCAATTTTCTAAATTAACAATTGAACATTGTTTTGAATTGTATAAAAATATATATAATAATTTGCACCCATTTCGAAAAAAAAAAGAAAATAAATAAAATAAAAAACGTTAAAAATGTGTAATAAACCAAACTATGTAATTAAATAAACATACAGTATTATACCTTCGAAAAAAATTTAAAAGTTTAGAGTAGTTTAAATAACTAAATTGTATAATAATTAAAAGAAAGGACTAAACAATAGTTAATAGTAATAGCTTAACTCACCGCAAAATTTTCAGTAAATATAGCAGTTTTCCCATCTTTTGAGAATATAGGAATGCTGGTAGTCTCACGATCATCGTCACAGTTTTCGTTTTTCTTTTTTGTTACAAACGAAAATGACAAATAAAAATAATTTTTCAAATTAGAACCAAATAGCATTAACTTCAGAGATGTTTTAGGATCTACATGAATAACACCTTCTTCAACATGAGCATATTCTGATGATTCATACAGCGCTATGCTATTGATATCATATAACTCGGCAAAAATATAGTTATAAAACGAAAAAAAAAACAAAATTGATAGCACATTATACCGTTTTTCAAATAAAAACAAAGCGACCATTTCTATTTTCGATCGCGTCTGTTGTGTACTGCCAGAAATAACAAATTTAAAATGACGGAAAACAAAAATCTTTATGGTACTGAAAAACGCGCGTATTTACTTGACACAAGGAGGTCTACGGAAGCTTTTCTCGTCAACATTTTTGTTATATTTTAAATTAAATTAAATTGAACTTTTTTAAATGTCCATTCATAAGTTGGTTTAAAAAACTTACCAGTTTTGTATTTAATTTGCAATTTGAAAGTATCAAGAAATATTTGAAAAATGAAAATATTTGTACAGGTAAAGAAAGGATGCCAAACAAATTAAATCGACAAAATTAAAAAAAATTTAATTTTAAATGTAAATTGATACGTTTGGAAAAGTTGCAAATAATTTTCTATGAGAAATTTTGCTTTCACTTATTTTTATTATTTTTAACTTATTTCGAATTTTATTCACCAAAGTTTGAAAAAAAAACTCATTTAATATTTAAACTTAAAATTATATATTATTATAAATTATATTATATTTAAAAAGTCATTAAATTTTAAAAACTTGTTTTAATTTTTAATGGCTTGCGTTCACATTAATCTATTATTCAATATTTGTTATACATCATAATTCGTAAATGCCACACACAAAATATGTCTCATATAATGAATTTTCAAAAAGTTAAAAATGATTTCGAAAAAACTCATTATTTCTGCCTCGCTCTGTTTAGTAATAAAGTTAAAATAAAAAAATAAAATCCAGATAATTTCATTTTAAATTTTATTGAATTAAGGTTCTTATCTTTAGGCGGGCCTACGTTTTTGCGATAAAAACATATATTACTAGAAATTTGAACTCCAGATCTTTGGCATCATCTGTAAAGATAAATTGAAAAACCTGATAATTTTATTAGGTTTTCTAAGTAAAATAAAAATGGCAATAACAATAACTTTTTGTTATTTTAGCACTATATTTTTTACAAATTAAAATAATTAGTCTCAAGTTACAATACACAGTATAGTCTTCTACATTTACAACTTAATATTTTCTTTGGTAAAAAACGATAATAACGATAATAGCAATAGTAAAGCTGCATGTACGTCAAAGTTGTCGTGGTGATTATTTTTTTATACGATTTTCCTTATTAAAATAAAGTTAAAAACAATGGAATTTGTATCCTCCGGAATTCAATAATATATTTTCCAAACAAAATTGTTTTAAACAAAGTTCTAAATATTTTCTGTGATTAATGGTTTAAAATAATTGACATCGATTTGAATAAAAGTACTTTTTTGTTTTTTAGAAATTTTATAGAAACATTGTTGCTTTAAATATTTAAAATTGATAAAAAAAATTATTTTTATTTAAATCGATGTTCGTTATTTTAATTAGTTATGGTTCAGTATTTCCCAAAAATAAAAATTTAGTCTTTTTTTTTTTTTAACAATAATTTTGTACAATCAATTATTTCTAACTTTTTACACTTTGAGGGAACAAATAGACAACACAGTTCAATCCAATGAAAATTATTTTTTACGCAATCTTTGAAATGAATCTGTAAAAAATTGAATGCTTTATTGGTAAAAACTATTATGTTAGGGTTCCATTTATTTCTACCGTTAGGGTTCCATTATGGTACTACGGTTAGGGTTCTACGGTTCTACGTATATCTACGGTTAGGGTTCCATTAAATCTACGTTTAAACTTTATTTTAAATTCTTTACAAACATAGCGTCTATATAATGATCTCCTTTATAGCGTGTATATAATGATCTCCTTCATTGTGTGTATATAATGATCTCCTTCAGGAAATTTATTAGTCATCTCAGCTATTTTTTACGGAACTTCTTTACATTTCGATTTTTCGATTAATGTTTTTTTATTAAAAAATTTGATATACATACCCTACAAAAAAAGCTACAGGCAACCATTTGTACTCTGATATATTTCCTGTTATTTTAATAAAGTAATAATTTAAAATAATAATTAAATTAATGTCAAGTTTTATGTTTATTTTGGAATTTTTCTGAGGCAGCAGTTTAGTTTCCAATATATATCTTTTAAAAAAAAAAATTGCAACTTTGGTATTTTTTCATACTTCAATATTATACTACTGACTTCATTTGCCTTGAGTAGTAGTAGCTTGGTCTCCAATATTGAGTAGTAGCTGGGTCTCCAATACAATATATAATTTTTTTTTAATTACTATTAGCAACTTTAAAATTAATTCTAACTAAGAAATACAAACTACTGTAATTCCTAGGGAATTTAAACACATTAGAATATAAAACCAGAACAACAATAAAAAATGATCTAATACTGATTTAACTCGCCCAATCTTTTTAAATTACTAAAGTAACATCATAAAATGGAAAACAATCTATAAGATATAAGTTAACACATCATATGAAAAAATATTTAGCCAAATTAAAGTCTTGTTCAAGTAAAGTTTTTTAAGAAAACTGTTGATCATTTTTGATTAACAATATTTTTTCCAAAATATTTTTGGTTCTTAAGCTATATATTATTGAATCCTATATTGTATAATGTTGCCAAATGGCAACACGTCTATAAAAGACAGATAACTCCCGGTGGAAAATGAGCTAGCGACTTGCTAGTGAAAAGCTTATCTTATAGCGATTTTTTTTCTTACATTATTGTTTCATTTTGCTTTAAACGTCTTAAGAAATTCGATTTTTAATATTGGATCAAACTATTTAAATAATAATTGAACTTGTAAAATTGTAAATTTACTACAACATATTTAGATATTGCTGCTTTGTAGCTACTAATTATATATATATATATATATATATATATATATATATATATATATATATATATATATATATATATATATATATATATATATATATATATATATATATATATATATATAATAATAATAATAATAATAATAATAATAATAATAATAATAATAATAATAATAATAATAATAATAATAGCAATAATAATAATAATAATAAAAATAGCAATAATAACAATAATAATAATAACAATAAATGCAACAAATATAAAACTTGTCAATGGCTACTTAATGTAGCTTATTAGCAAACAAAGTCGTTAACTAAAATGATATCGATACACGATCAATAGCTATATACTGTAGCTTTATCGCTTACTACTACATTATGAAAATTGTATAGCTATATGACTATAGCCAACTTACTTACCAACTTAAAATTAAAAAATAACAAAAATATTGTAAGCGTTAGGGAAAGTTGGGGCACAGTGGATCGTATATCTTTATTTTTTAAATTGAGCAAAAGTTAAAAATGTATTTTATCATTTTCAAGGCGAAAGGATTGAAATATATGTCTTTAATAAATTATTAAAACTTATACACTTATTATCTAACGACTCACAGAAAGGTTTAAAGTGAGTTGTGTTACGTTATTCACTGTGCCCCAGTACTGCCCACAGTGAATCAATAAATACAGCTGTGAATTAATAATATTGAAAGGGGCTTAACCAGATAAGTATGAGGCTGACGGAGTAAAGACACTGTAAACTAAATTTTTGTCATAGTTTTATTAATTACATTAGTATAAAATTGAAAAAAAAAAAACATTTTGAAAATTGAGAAGAAAAAAAAAAGAGTTTTATTGATAACAAAACTTATAAAAATATTAAAATATTCAAAAATTAGTCAAATATTATTCATAACATAAAACTAATAAATTCATTTTCATGTAGTTTGTTTGTTAAAAATGCATGCATTTATTCTTTAAGATCATTAATGGAGTATAGTGAATTAACCTGTTCACTGTACCCCAATTCACTGTGCCCCACCATAACAAATTAAATTCAAGTCTAATTTCTTGCGACACGAGTGTTGTTAAAAGAAAAGCTAAACAACTTAAAGAAAGCCTAAATATCAATAATCCGAATGAAAAACTTCAATTTTTAAAGTTACTTCACCCATGATCTCTAGAACAAATATTTGGAAGGTTAGAAAATTTACTATGGTTAACTAAAAACAAAAATTACAAACCAAAAAACTGGTAGTTAAAAATTATGTGGTAACAACTATAAATAAAGATGGCTGATATATGAGCACATAAAATGATTACATTATCAAGATGAACAAAATTCTATTCTTTGAGAAAATGCATCTTATTCACTGTGCCCCTCGATCCAATTTCCCCTACTTTGTAAAATATTACTTAACAGTATATAAAAAGATAGTAGGTAAGTTATTAGAACTATAAAGACTATATAATTGGCAAACAATCTTAAAGATTGAGTCATACGGAATTTTTTCTCTTAAACGGTCAATTAGAGGCACCGTTACCTTAATTTGGTTAGATATTGTAGTAAAGAGTGTTCAAATAAATAAAAAGTACAATTAATAACTAAAGTTATAACATACATGCAACTTAAGTAGTAAAAACAAAACAAAAATAAACTTTAATTAAAACTTTTTAATTAAAGTTCATTTACATAATTAAAGAATAATAAAATTGCAATTGCAACAATGACAATACAACAATTGCAACAATGACAATACAACAATTGCAACAATGACAATACAACAATTGCAACAATGACAATACAACAATTGCAACACAAACAATACAACCTAAATGGAATTTTATTTAGAAAAAAATAGGTAATAAACTTACTTAAATCGCTGTCAGTTTTGCCGTTTCAATAAAATTTATATTCTCATTTTTCTTCTAATTTTAAGCATAACAAAAAAAAAAAGAAAAAAGAAATAACTAAAAAGGGTAAATTTGCAGTTAAGCGGCCTTCAGTGAAAACTTTTTAAACATATAGGAGTATTTATTGACTTTAGTACATATATCGACTCTCTTATAGCCTGCTGCCACAAAGGAGTGCTGTTACATCAATTGAAGGTTTGGCATGGGGCAGCAATCTTTTTTCTTTCATTATTGAAATAATGAAAGAAAACATTGTCAAATATGTTTAAATTTTGTTGATAATAAAAACCGGGTTGTGTATTTAAAAAAATAACTTCCTAATTTTTGAACACAGTGTTTAAATTTTTTTAAAAATAATATAAGTGTTTTTAATGTTATTTTTTATACTTTAACATCAAATTAGAGTACTGTCCTCAAGATTTCAGACCTATGTTTTTATATGATTCTGCATCAGTATAATGTATTCTATCATAATCAATTATAAAATCGTGGGGGGGGGGGGGGGGGAAGTCGAGTAGCGCCGTTGTCCCATGCCAAACCCACAGTCGATGTAGCGGAATATTAATAGAATGATACCAAATGATGTCAAATTTGTTTAAATTTAGTTATAAAAAGTTGGATCTTATCCAATGAATCACTTGGTTCTTTTTCTCTATTTGGTTGTAAAGTTTATTTAACTTTTTAGTACCATCCCGTCCTTTTTGATCCCATGCTGCTTCAAATAAAGCAACTATTCTGACCTCATCTGGATGGAAGAACCTGATACGAGTCCTCAGAGAACTGGTATTGGAGTTTGGTGTAGACAGGATCTTTCCATAATTTGGTCCTGTTTCTGCTGGCACTTTAATCTGACAAATGATCTTGGGATGACATTTTTCCTTCATGCTGAGATCTTAAATTTTTAAAAAATAAGTCCACAAATATTGATTTTTTATAAACATGTTAACTTACTTATAGTTTTTCTTTAAAATCAAACTCGTCTTTTCCAAACAAGACGGAGTTTTACTTTATTTTCAGCTTTCCCTAACTTAACGGTTGCTCTTTGGCCAAGTGCTAACACGTCGATTCCTTCGGGCATTATTTCCATTTATTATTTCAGGAATTCTTATTTAAATGCTTATAAAATCCATAGCGCTAAACTTACATTTTTTTCAGAAATTTAAAACTCAAATTTGAGTTTTAAACTTTGTCAAAACTGTATCAAACTAAAATTGGATTTGAATTAAAAAAATGGATTAAAATAAATTTAACTGAATAAAGTTCAAGCCTGAAAGCTGAATTTAAAATTAGATCTTAAATTTGACGAAATTTGAACTTGGTATCAAATTCTGGATTTAGTCAAATTTTTTTCGAATATGACATATTTAAAAACAAACATCTTAAATGTTCATATTTTAACATGATTAAAAATCGTTCAATATGTTCAAGGTAAAAAAAAGATTGTTTACAGTAACAAAAATAGTTTATAATTTTCAAAATGTTTATTTTTTCTACTCTAAAAGTGTTTTTAAATTTTTTACATAAACGCTAATTTTTCATGACATGTTTGTATCTTCAGGCAAGTTACGTAGCTTGACTTTATTTATTTCTTTCTTAAACTTCATTCGTCTGTTTTGAAACCAAATTTTAATTTGTCTGTCTGAAAACTTTAGTAGTTTTGCTAACTCGGTACGACGTTCTTTTCTAAGAAAATGGTTAAAACTAAATTCTTTTTCTAGTTCATGTAGTTGAAATTTTGAATAAGTCATTCGTTTTCGTTTTGAATGTTTTGTTTGAATCTGACTCATTACCAAAATATCTGAAAAAGAAAAAACAGAATTCATAATCAAAAGTCATTAAATTAATGAAACATTTCCAGGGTCGGACTGGCGATAATGGTTGAGGGGATTCCCCCTCCCTCTCCTTCGGACCCTGCTATGTCTGAACGTCCAGGGCGTCATTATTAATCAAAATACACAAATAAAACACACACAAAAATCAAATTAATAATACCTAACTAATGTTAATATGCATCAATTTTGCAAAGACAATACAATAGATATGGTTATTTCTACGATTGAAATATGAAATGTTTAATAAGATATACTTAGACATCGTAAAGCAGCCTTATATTATTATTTATTAGTAGTATAGTAAATTATCTTAAGTAAAAGATAAATTTAATACAAAAAAACATTAAACTTCGTGTTTTTTTAATGATTCGCGTATATATTTTATATAAGCCCAGGACCCTGGAGAGGATAAAAATGTGCTAGTGCAAAATTTTGGGCCCCCCTTTTTATGATGATTATTTTATTTAGACATTGAAAACGTAATGATAAGTATAATAAAAAGCACTGGCTTATAAGAAGTTCTTCCCAACCAGAAGGGTCCAGAAATATTTAATGGGGCTGAAGATTTTACTATTTAAGGTATTATTATTTTTTAGTAAACATTATATTTCAGTATTTATAAAAAATAAATAGTGAAATATAATTGGAGTTCAGCTTTAACTACAGTGTAATGAGTTAATCTAAAAAATTTCTCATTTTCCAATAAGAAAAATTAAAAAAAAAATAAAGTGGTGCAACGCGGCATTTTAGAATTACTAATATTTTTAAAACGTTGCATATGGATTTATTTTTTAAACGTGTCCAATAAATTGATGGACGGTGTGCATGGTCAAAGATATAGAAATACCCTTTTAACAAAAAACTATGTGCTTAAGAGTTTAACTTTTGCTAAACTTTATGCTACAATAGGGGCCCTATCTATGTCTCCCCACCCCCGGGCCCCTCAGTGCCAGTCCGACCTAGAACATTTTGAAAATATCTATTTACTATTCTACAACTATATTTTTATTACTTTTAAGAAAAACTACAACAAAATTTAACATGTAAAATTTGCACATGGAAAAAGAAACTCTATGTCTTCTGATGGAGATTTTGAGTATTCTGGTTCAACTTTGAGTCTGATTTATGCTGATTTGTTCTATGCGTACAACACTGACTACATTTACAAAAACTTTAAAGCAAAAACACTTAGCTTTTAAAATCGAAGTAAAAAAAGGTTATAAAAAATTAGTCATAAAGAGTATATTTACCGTTGAAAGTATTACCAATACCAGTGTGCGAGCATCCATGATTCAAGCCGTTGTATTCATATGCATAGCTTTTTGATGTTGGAGTAATTTGTTCATAAGTTAATTGATTAAGATCAATGGTAGATCCACTAATTTCAGGATTACAGTAACCAGAAAGACTATCAATATTTGTTGATGACATCATGGAAGAGTTAGGAAAATATAAAGGAACGCTATTATAATAAGATGGAATAAAATTCGTCTCCGAAGACTCTGTCAATGTTATACAAGGTTTAATAACTGAATTTTCAAAGTGTGGTGAAGCACTCTCGGTGTAGAGAACATCTGGATGATGTATGCCATTGTATGCACAGTAGGCCGCTGTTTCTGGATAGTATTGTTGACTGTGATCAGAATGGTTTTTCAAAACATGGTAAGTATTTTCTAATGTAGAGAATGCTTGGGATTCCATACAAGGCGTCCAAACCATCTTCATCAAACTGTTAGTTTAAAACATATATCAATGCCAAATAACATGCAGAAAGGATTTATTTTATGTCCATTTCCTGTAAAGAAATTTTTATGCATGTATATACCAATAAAAATAACGGAAGTAATTACTTTTGAATAATTGACAAAAGTGTACTTTTTTATGGCATTTTTTACAAATAATTTTGTTTACTTAGTATAATTTCCTTAAAATTTAAATTTAAATTTTTTATTTTAATCTATTCAGAGAGTTTGTGCAAGATTTTAAAACAAACTCGCTTTATCCAATTTTATTGAAGAAAAGATTGTTTTGACTTTTAAATAATAATTTATAATATGATGAAAATAAAATGTTAATGCTATGGTGAGATATATTGATTGAAAAAAAACTAATAATAATAAAAGTTATTTTTGTAATCCCAGAAATCCAAAAAATATAACATTTATAAAAAGTGTTTTTATTAGTTGAGAAATAAATCTACGTAAGATTTTGAGTACGGAAACTGTAGATTAAACTAATAAATTTATGCGAACCCCCGTTTTGAGCAATCATTTACACAAGTTTTATTTATTTTGAGAAATAAATCGAAACCGAGAAATCCAAAAAAAAATATATACCTTACGCTTACTTAATAAATAATAAATTCAGGGGCACCAGTGGTACCCGTTTTTAGCAACCATTATTTTTTAAATTTTTATTTAATTTGCGATCAATGATATAAAAGTTGTTTAAAAAATAATTTATCTAGAATTAAGATTAATTATATTTATTAAAAATCATACAAATATATATTCTGTAGTTAAATAAATTTTTGATTTTTTAAAATGTCTAAACTGATATTAAAATGTTTCACCGGATGATGACGTCGAAACTAATTGATTAATTACTTTAAGCGCGTGAAAATAATTAATTTTTATTATTATAATTAACTGTTAACGCGAAACGGAATTAAGGAGTAAGGAAATCAGGGAATCAGTGACCCGAGAAATTATAGATTAGATTTTGATATTGTGAAAAAATAAATCAACAGCTTATTAAATTGCATTTTTTGTGATTAAATAATAATAATAAAAACGACAACACTAATAACAATATTAATAACAACAATCGTAACAAAAAATTAGTAATTTTATAATACTAGAATACACGTATATAAATATACACATACACACCTATATACATACACATAACTTTGAATATATTAACTGTATTTAATTTGTATGGAGTGAAATATGTTGCTTTTAAAAGCAAATTTTGACTGGAAAAGCTTTAAGTCAAAGGTTAGGTTTTCCAAAATTTCATACTTTGATATTTTATGGAATTATGTCTATAAGTAGAAGAACGGTATTTTAAGACTGGTAGGCTCAGATTTTTAATAGAATAAAGTAACGGTTACATTCACTAAGAAAAAGGTTGTTGAAGCTTAGAGGTAGGTTTTTGTGTTGAAAATCCATAATAACTTGGCAATTTAGGAGTTGAACAAGATCGCAAAGTTTAAGAATCTTGAAAACTAAGATAAAGCACATTAGGATTTGCAATTCTTAAAGTTCATTATTTTTAATGTCTTGTTTTGAAGTTGAGATACCCTTGTAATAGCTTGCTGTTGGGTAAGTCCTTATATCTGAAAAGCATTTCGTATATGAGACCCCAAAATAGCATGGTATATGCTTAAGAGTGTTTCCAGATTAATATAATGGCAAATATTAGCCAGATTTTCAAGATCTGCTTAGTTAGATTTATTATATTTGAATATAAGAAATTCATTTTTACTACAGTTGAAAGAAATTTAAACGAAGACACTAAACTAGATTTACAAAATGGGTACCCGGTGGAAAATGAGCTTGCGACTAGCGAGCGACTAGCTAGCTTTATAGCAATTTTCAAGCGATTTTTTTTATTTTTATTTTATTCTTTACTAATGTCTCTAACATCTTTAAAAATTCGATTTTTAGTGTTGAGTCTATTATAATTATGAGAATAATTGAACTTTAAACATTGCGATTTTATAGCAATGTGTCGCTAGCTACATATCGTAGCTTTGTTGCTAGCTACAAAATATCTACAAATCTATAGCTGGTTGATAACTATATACCAAAATTTTTTTGATAGCGAATTTATTACGATATGACGGCATCTTCAATAGCCTGTGAGTCTTTAGCTTATTAAACTAGCTGCCCTCGTAGTCAAATTGCTGTCTTTATCTTCACAAATATCGATAGCTTTTCGCTAACTTAAAAAAGCTAGCGATCCTCGCTGTCTTTATCGTAACGATTATAGCTTGCTATTCGCAAACCGATTTCCCACCGGGTAATTTGTTTCTTAATTTTTTTTTAAAGATTTACAAGATGGTTAATGTATTTGTTAATTTTTTTTAAAGATTTTTTTTATAATGAACAAGTTACTATTATTAAACTAAATTAACGAAGTTAAGAAGACCATTTAAGAGGAATTCCTCTTATATCATATTATTTTAACGTTCTGAGTAGGATAATTTACTGTATCAAAGGCATTTTGTAGATTGTCAAAGACACCACGTGCAACTTTTTTCTCATCAAAACCTTTTCTAATTGACTTAATAACTTTAATAAATGAGTGGGTTGCGGAGTGACTAGCACAAAACCAATACTGGTGTTTGTAAAAGTATTTAAATTTATCCAGTATTACTTTTATGCATAGCCTTTTATGCATAGCCTTTCAAAAATTTTGCTTAGGTTAGGAAAGAAGTTAGATGGGTCAGTAGTTATACATATCCATTGTAGATCCTTTTTTGAATATTGAAATAATTAATAATTGTAATAATAATAATAATAATACTATAAAATATTGATAGCAAGATTGAAAGCATCTGAAAATTAATCATTTTGAAATGAGTTGTTTTAAGCCTCTCAGTATTATTTATAACAATACTAAGAGACTTAGAAAGATTTTCTGGAATAAGTTTAAAAAAGAATGTAGAACCAATATTAGAAACAAAGCTGATGGTTGATATAAATTATCATCTTTTAAATAAAATGATTCCAGGAAAGGTTGGGAGCATGTTGCACAAATACATTTTTGTTAAAGTTTTTAAAGTCAATTCTTGGCAAGTACTAACCATACAAAATTAAAAAAGCTTTATACTAATCAAAAACATGCATGTCGAATTATATTCGGAAAAAATAGAGCAGAACCCTGTGATCTTTATTGTGTTTACTTGGAGCTTTAAATATTTATAAAATAAATCTACATGAAATTTAGTTTTTATGTATACTATGTTTTTATGTGAACTTTGCTAAGATAACTTGAAAAAAAAATTATTTTAAAAGAATGTTATTATCGCAACCCACCGTAACAAAGTTTATTAATGATATTATTCTCTCACTATAAATATATGTATATATCTCTTTTTTTTTTTGTCTTTTTTTTTTTATTAAAAGTATATAATCGTTTTTTTGCAACAGCAGCTGTCTTCTTTTTCTTTTTGCAACTACAGATAATATAAGCATTTTTGCAATTACTAACTATATTTGCGCCAATATAATATGATATTTATAAATCACAATTTTACAAAAATGGAGCTCGTTGGTTAGACAGAATTGTATTTTTCTTGCTCCAGCCATTATTTATTTTGTTGTTTATATATATGAAAATTGTATTTATTGTAGAAGGCGAAATAAACATGTTAAAAAAAAAAGCAGCGCCTGAAAGATATACTTTTTTGGGGGCGATTAGTTTTCCTACCAATACAGATAAATTTACCCATATTAATATAGTGAGATTGTCAAAGATTTGGTCAGGTGAATGGAACTCTAGAAATATGTTATAAGTAAGCGTCTGTAATTTAGCTATTAAGGGTGTTGGCAGAATTATACCAGAGTGTAAAAAAAAACAGGTAAGTGAATAAAGGTAATTAGAATTGGGATTTGTTATAGTCATCAACAGGTTGTCTCAAATGGGAACAGATTTCGTGGCAAAAGCAACATCCAAGAAAACATTTGGTCTCTAAAAATAAATGTACATCTCTTTTTATCGAATAAATTTTTACAATTTATATGTATTGTTTATAATAATTATATTTTTGGCATACCCACTACTGTTTTCAATTGATTTTTTCTTTTAATCACCTAAATTATTTTTTATATCAAGGACGAAAAACACGGGTTTCGAAGTGGAGGAGCACAATCGTCAATTTCTAAGAAAAAATCCTCCGTATCTAGAAATTTCTAAAAAAAAAAAAAAAGAAAAAAAAGTCTTTTAGAAAAGGTGGCTTCCCCCCGTGTCTTGGCTATACATATGAGTGTAAATGTTTTGGAAGAGCTAGAGCAACTTTTTTCATATGTGGCATTAAATTATTTTGCAAATTATCAGAAATATGTTGAGTAGCCGTGGCGCAGTAGTAGCGCAATTGCCTCAGAAACAATGAATCCGCGGTTCAAACCCAACCTTTGGGCAAGTTTTGCGATATCGGTTAGGAAGGAGGCGTGAACCACTAATTAAATGCTCATTTGTGGAGCTCTGTGATAAGACCATAAGGACTTCATAGGGCACCTAAATAAATTTATAAAAAAAAAATGTTCTTATATTGTATTTTTTGCATTTTAAAAACCTTATTTTGATTTTTGCTTAAGAAGCAAATATGAATATCATTTTATAAATAGTTTAAATTAGTGTGTGGGGTGAAAATAACTTTTTCTATTTGCGTTTTTTTATTAGTAAATAAAATGTTATAGTTTTTTTTTTGAATCTTTGAAATGAATTGAGAAAGATCATAGGTTATCTTTTTTAAAAAAAAACTACAACAGGTGCGTTCTCTTGATAAGTAATTTAATATGCAGTAATTAATATTGATTTTTAATCCAAAAAAGGACTGATGAAGCATGCTTATTTATAACTACTTATTTAACGGGCTAGTTTATTTAACGCAAATAAGTATGCGTAAACTAACGCATGCGCAGATGTATCTTACACCTCATTTCGACATTGTATTACCTCATTTCGAAACCGCATCATTTAATTTCGACATTGCATCACTACATTGTATCACGACACTATTGTATTCAATTTTGACAAACTGCATCACATTTTGAAAATTTAAAAACACTATATTTTAAAATTTTCATGTTTATTACAAATAACGAATTGTATTTAATAAGGCCAATAAAACAATTTATGTAGCTATTTTTTTAATTCTAAAATATATAAATTGGATAATGAAATCATGGTTGTTGTTTCTAAAATAGTTACAAAAATAATTTTTTTAGCTCGTAAAAAATGTTTGTATACAGTATTTGTTCCTTGATTTATAACCATTACAAAATGAGAACAGCAAATCCAAATAAAATGCAAGACAGTTGTTATTTGCAGCTGATTATAAACGTATAAAGTATTTACTTTTTATACCCTTCCCGAAATTACATAATTAGTTAAATAACCACAAAAAAGTCATTATGAAAATTGTTATTATAATAATTTATAAATTGAACGCGTTATTATACCAAATTAACACATTACGACAAAAATGTGCACCAAAGGTTTTGTACATCGCATGTGCTGTAATTCGCCTAACTCTTATATTCTGTCAAAGCAATGCATGCTATAGACAATGTATGCCATAAACACGCTGCAAATTGCTGGATAATTTATATGCCGCAGAGTTTGCCGTACGCAGCGCAATTCAGTACGTTTGAGCTTTCACTAGTTTAAAGTTATGTAACTGTTGGCTAAACAATTTTAAATTAATAAACTTGTAGAAGTTAATAACGGTTTGTTAGGAAAGATTTATATGCTGGTTTAAAATTTAAAAAATCCCGGAGTCTCGGAGTCCCAAAAATTATATGGACGGGCGGCACTCCGACTTCGCATCCCTGGGTTATTAGATTCTACCCAAAATATTTACATTTTATTAGTATTATAAATGTACTAAGAATCGTCCAGAAAAAGATTGAATTTATGCATTTCTACGCAATCATGAACAGTTAACTTAAAATCATAGTTAATATTTTAACTGAGCTTGAGGTGAAGTAACTGAAAAAGCCATAAAAAAAGTTTAATGAAACTTTAAAGCTTTTGAGAAAAAACGCTTCATATTTAAATTATTCAATGCGCATTTTTAATACGGTTGAAAGTGGTTTTCAATTATCACCAAAAACTTATTAATTGGTGAAAGAAGAAAAATGAATATGAAGAAAGTACTCTAAGTCGCAAAGAAAGTATTACCAGTTTATTTGCAGTAAATGCCCCTAAAACCTTTTTCCATCATTAACAACATTTAAATATGCTCATCTTCCAAATAATTACAAAGGCTGCTTAATTAGGATAAGATATTAAAAAAACAATAATGGTTTGATAATTGATTTTTCCATTATTTATTAGAAATGTCACAGAAATTCGGTGACTATTCGGTGGCTATTCGGTTTTTGCCTATTCGATTACTTTTTTTACTATTTTTTTACGTTTAATGACCACTATTAATAAGGACTAGCTGATCTGACCCGTAAAAATACGGGTCTTTGTAAGTCTATTCCACACTGAGCTTATCCATACTTTGCTTTATATATATTCTAGAATTCCGGACCCATAAAATATGGGTGTTTACAAAACCTACCATTTCTATACTTATCCATTTCACATCGATCATTTCTATACCTATCATTTTTTTACTTCAATATTTTTACGTAAAAGAATTCACTTTGAAAAATTGCTTTAAGAGCAAAAAAATTAACATGCGCACCTTTTCCACATACCTAGAGCTTACAAGAGATTTGTAATTAGGTTTGTTTTTCACCTAAACGCATATCTTTGATTGTTTATCAGGGTCGTTTTGGGGAATAAAAGACGCCCCATAATAAATTTATTTTTTAAGAATATTTTTCGATCTTGCTCTATTTATAGAAAACTTTTTATTATATATGTAAAGAATATAAAAATTTGATGTAACAGTCAACAAATAATGTGTGCAGCAACACGATCAAGTCACAAATGAAACAAAAACATTCACAGCGTAGTAGATATATGTACTTCAACAAAGCTGATTGGAAATCTCAAAATAACTAGTGTCGCCGAATATCCGGCAGCCGAATATGTGCTCGGCAAAAATCATTATTCGTGCCATCTCTAGTATTTATTGATAACCGTTTGTCACACTTTATCTTAAACTTTGCGAGTTTCTCTCTAAAAATTTAATAATCTTTGTCGTTTTGCTCTCAAAAGCAACGTCTTGCAGCCGCTCGACTCAAAAAAAAACGGAATATTGTTATTCGAAGCTAATAGCGTTGATTATACAAAAATAGTCAACTGAAGGCAACTATTTTTGAAAGAGTTTTTCTAAGTCAAATAGCTGATGACGTGCTACAGGTTTATGAAACTCGATCACTAGTAAGCTGTCATGTAGAAAATGTGCAAAATATAGCCAATGTAGAAATGATTGATTGCAATTTTGTAGCAGTAATAGAAAACATAAATGGCAAAGAAGAACCGGTTTGTTTCAGTTTAAAACAGCGCGACAAGTTATTGCACTACAGATAAATATTATCAAATATAAAACGGTTAATATTAAATGTAAAATATATGAAAAAAATGTATCAATTTTTAAATTACTAATAATGAGACTACTCTGATTTTTTTTTTTTTTAGTTTTAAAACTTGGAATAAAGATGTTTACCAATCAGAAGAGATAAAAATGTTTACCAATCAGAAGAGATAAAGATGTTTACCAATCAGAAGAGATAAAGATGTTTACCAATCAGAAGAGATAAAGATGTTTACCAATCAGAAGAGATAAAGTTTTACCAAAGGAGCGAAGTGAATAAATGCAATAAATAAAGGTCGTTATTATTTTAATATCCTTCAGGCTTGCATTTGCTGCAACCTTCTTATTTCTGGTATAGTTGCAACCATTTTCTTTCTGGAATATATAAAAGTTATAAAATTTTTATAACTTTGAAAATGTAATAGCATTAAATGTTCAACCTTTTTATAATTTTATTTAAAAAATCTTTTTCACTTCTCTCGAAATTTGATCCTGATTCGGTTCAATTCTTAATTTTGGGACACAAAAAGTTCAGCAATTTAAACAACGCTAAAGAACAACAATTGTTTACTGTTAACAAGATTAATTAATCCAATTGTTGTAGTAACCGTATTATTGATTTAGATTGTTCAGAACATGCATTTGAAATGCATGTTCAGAAAATGATTTGCTCATTAAGTTTTGAGTAGATATAGCTTTAAAAACTAATGAAACAAGTATCTAATAAAGTGTTATATGATCATAAAAGTTTAGAAGATGTGAGTGTTACAAACTAATGTAACTGATAAAAATAATTGAAAGATATAAAAAAAGTGTTTGTATATAAAAATTAATTCAAGTTCTGCGCATGAACTGTTTAACTTGATACTGATTGAAAATGTAACGTTATTATAACGATTATCAAACTTTAACATATTGCTTGTTTAACTTTTTAAAAACTATTATTAATGAAATTGTTTCGGCTACAACTATAATAATAATAAAATTAAAATTAGTACTAAGTTTTATCGTACTTTAAGGAGTTTTTTTGACACTTGAAAGATATCAGCTAGATCTATCTATTAGAGAAGATTTGCTTGAAGTATTGAAATCAACCTCATCAAAAGTATTTCTATCTAATGTTGTGTACCTCAAAATAACTTTGTCATAATAATATGATAGTAAATTTGTCTTTATGCATTAGAAAATATTTTGAAACCTAATCGTATGTAACGACTAATTGCTTTAAAATATTTATAAATAAGCCATCTATATGCAATGGCTATGAGCAATCCTATATGATTTATGTATTATGGCAAGGTACAAAGCAATACCATCTATGTCCAATGGTTATATGCAATGCAATGCCGTTAATGCGCAATGGTTGCAATCTTGTCATAATATTATAAATATTATAATGCTTTTAAGTTCTTAATAGAAGTAATCCCACAAAGTGTGAAAACATTTTTTTGTAAGCTCTTAATAAAAGTTATCCCACAAAGTGTGATAACATTTATTTGTAAGGTCTTAATAGAAGTAATCTCACAAAGTCTGATAACATATGTTATCACAATTTTTGGGAATAATGTGTGATAATGTACACTTTGTGTACAATGTGTGATAATGTACACATTAGTTACACTTTGTGGAATTAATTTGTGATAATGTGTGAAAAGTGTGATAACATATGTTATCACACTTTGTGGGGTTACTTCTATTAAGAGCTTACAAATAAGTATTTTTTTGTAAGCTCTTAATAGAAGTAACCCCACAAAGTGTGATAACAATTGTTTGTAAGCTCTTAATAGAAGTAATCCCACAAGATGCGAAAACATTGATTTGTAAGCTCTTAATAGAAGTAATCCCATAAAGTGTGATAACATTTGTTGGTAAGCTCTTAATAGAAGTAACCCTACAAAGTGTGATAACATTTGTTTGTAAGGCTTGGGGAAAACATTTTTAGTGAAAAATATCAAGAATTAAAAAATATTAAGCGTTGTTTCACTTTTTAAAATAGTATATAAATAATTTTTTTTATCTGGTAATTCTTTCATAAAAAGAAATCTTTTTTTTTTTTTTTTATAAATTTGTCAAAACACATAAACAAAATGCATTTTTACAAAAAATTGTATGAACTCAAATCAAATAGTATCCTTTCGTAATACTTTTTTACTTTGATGTTGAAATATAAAAGCCGCAGAAAGTATTTAATAAAGAGTCTTACTAAAACTAAGCCAGGAAGTATTCATGTCATTTTTTGATAGCTATATTACCCTCTAAATTTTTTGAACAAAGGTTTTTAGAACGAGATAATTCACCAAAAGTTTATCACTCCCGATTTATTGACACAATAAGACAACCGTTTCCACAATCGTTAATAATCAAATAGGTAAAAAAAAAACGTTGAGTTTAGCTTAAAAATGAGTTGTAACAAAACTAAATAAAATATTTTACATACTGGAAAGAAGTTAGCTAAATAAATCTTGCGAAACAATCCTCAAGTTTTTGTTCTCTGGCGTTGAATTTCACGGGGAGATTAAAATATTTGTGAAAAAGTGGTCACAATTTTGCGAATATATACGCAACTACTATAGCAAGTGAATCTTGAAACAGTTCTTACATTTAAGTTAATGTTAATCATATTTATTCAATTATTGTTATGATTTTGGGTTTT
>NC_061158.1:36474583-36497083 GCF_022113875.1 Hydra vulgaris | reverse complement strand
TTGAAGAGCTTTTTTTAAACATAATGAGTTTTTAACAATTATATGTTTTATTATACAAAATTTATAACTTGGAACAGTACAAAGTCATTAGCAGATAATAGTATTCTGCTATTACTTTTTTTGCATCCGATCGCAATTCACAAGTACGAAATAATCAAGTATCGTCCAAACTTCATCACTAACTGCTGCTTTTTTAATTTAATTGTATTTGTATTAATTGTTTAATAAGTACTTAGTCTTGTATTTTAATAAGACAAGTACTTTTTATTTTTTATGTATATAATACGTAATAATAATAAAAAATTTTTTTTTAATTCTTTTACATCCACTAAATATTGATCAACTGTTTACCGCGTACGTGCATCAACAAACGTGTACATCTACAAACTAATTATTATTTGTTAACACACATACCTGATTGAACATAACTGAGAAGGACTAAATTTTTATTTTTTGTTTTTACCAATAAGGAATACGTTTTCAAAACGCAAAATTGCAAACACACAGATAGTTGTTAATACACACACGCGGGCACATGCAAGCATTTTTTTAATTTTTTTAAACACTCGCACACAAGCGCGTGTTATTGCAGTTAAAATTTATACTTAAGTATTTTTTTTTTTTGCAACATTAAAAAATGCATTTGTTGTCGCAACAAAACAAAATTTCACATTACATTAAGTTTGAATTTAAAACCTAGAGGCAAAATCTTCTGCATTTTCTCGTATATAAACCAAAAAAAGTTATTAGATTCCTTTTTATAAATGCAGTTTGTAACTTGCAAATAGATTTGAAACAAATATAAGTCAGACTACGCGAGTGTAAAATTTCAAATATAATTTTTTCAAATTGGAAAGAAAAAAAGTTCTGTAGTTAAACAAAATATTTATTTTTGCCGAAAAAAACTATGTTTTTGCTTCATGCTATAAAACCCACGCATAATGAGTTTTTGGCACAAAGTTTTTATACCACGTGAAAAACCATGTGAAAAGCCACGTGAAATATCACGTGAAAACAACCAACTAAAGCTTTAGTTATTTTCACAAAATACTGATGCATTTCCTAATAAAGTTTGTGGTAGAGAATTGCCGTAAAAATCTCTTTAAAAATACACATAAACGCTTATAAATTATTTTCAAAAATAAGCAAAAATTTGATTGACTTGTATTTCGCTCAAACGAAAACTACATTTATTATCATAAAAAAGGAGTTAACAGGAGACGCACAGAAAACTGCTTATTAAAATTTGATTTGATTACTTTAATCATGATGAGCACTGATGCGGATTTATGACCCTGCACCACCACCATCTATCGGGGGCTCCTTAAAAGTTGAAGAATGACTTTTTATAGTTGTTAATTGCTTCTTTTTTTTTCGTTTTTAAATGAAGTTTTCTGTTCTGGTAAAAGTTTATCTATAAATATTTTGAAACTCAAATTGCTCTCTTTACACTTTAACGTGCAGTGTCCCATTAACTTTGTCCGAACAAGCGCATTTGCGCTTGTTGGGACAAAGCTAATTTTACAAATTTGTAATATTCCTTCTCCTCCCCTACCTCTCCCCCTAAAAATTAAAAACTTTTGTTGTTTTAAATACGGTAATATTATACATTTTCTTCAAAATAGTTTATGTATTTTTTAGTATTATCGTTATTTATTAATAATTATATTTATTTATTGCTTTTATTTTTCAAAGTTTCATAGAATAAGTGCATCAATGCGTACTTAAATTGACTGATACATCAATAGACGCAGTGTAGTTACATACATCGACTGACTTAAGTAGGGATAGGAGAATAAGTGTACATACGCCGACTGAGGGTTTAGGTTTAAGCACGCATTCTTTTAATATTAAAAGAAAAGTATTTCAATAGTTATCTAAATAGGGTTTAATAATGAGCTTTATAAATTAATATAATTTATTTAAAAATTTATTTTTAAATAAATTATATTATAACTAATATACAATATATTTATAACTAAATTACACTGGATTTTTAAGTGAAGCAGTCAAAATAGTTAATGTTTATATAAGCGTGTACATATAAGAAAAAAATTATTTGCACGCATTACCTATTAATTTTTGCACTCTTATAGTTTCATATAAAATTGTATAAATTAAAAGTGACTAAACGGATAAAATAAAAATTCAGGTTGGGACGCCTATTTGTCTACTCAACTGAGGGTTTATGTTCAGCTAGGCACTCTTAGTTAAAAGAAAGATTTTTCAAAATTCAAAAAAGAAATGTTTCGTCACAAGTCCGAATACGTTTTTGGTATGTTTCAGTCAATATCATTGGTGTTAATAAAATAAAAAATAATAAATAATAAAATAAAAATAAAAAATAAATGTTTCTGTTATTATGATGCTGAGTATAAATCTTTTCATTATTATTATTTTTTTTTTTTTGTTAAAAATCTCTTTTTTCAAAAATATACGCGGTATTAAATTTAAAAAAATGACGTGATATTTCGTTTTAAAAACGTGTTCTTTTATATAACGAAAAAAAAATTATATATTAAAATATATATTATAAAAACGAAAACGAAAGCTGGAATGATTGTGAATTAAAAGTTAAAAAAATATTTAACGATTACTTAGGGGTTCATAATGTTAAAATAAAAAGAGCGCATAGAACAGGGAAAATTGAAAATAAAAAACACCAAACAATCGTCCTAAAACTTTTAGATTTTAATGACAAAACCAAAGCTCTTAAAAATTCTTTCAAACTATAAGGCAAAAACATCTACATATCCGAAGACTACTGGATGGAAATAAACATAATACGAAAGGAATAATGCGAAAGAATAAATGTCGAACGACAGGCTGGTAAACACGCTGACATTTCGTACGATAAACTTATTTTCCGAGATTGGAAACCAGAAAATTACGTATTGCAACATAAAACTCACATCAAATGTGGTCAAGTACACATGAGGTCAGAGTTTCCTTAGAGCGCGAAAGCAAAACTGCACAAAGAAGGTATGTCATTTTTATTTATGATGTTACATGATGGAAAAAATTACATTGTAATTTTTTCCAGAGATCTCAGAAACTCTATACCACCTAGCTTTAAAAAGAAATCTTTGTAATAAAATATTACCAATAACAAATGTGGTTTAAATTGACGACTTTGAATCCTTTAGCTTAAATTTTACTGAAAGGAATAATCTTATGACTTATGAAAACAACGACCTTGGTGTAAATTTTTGTACCATTTCGTTTACAGATTACTACAATCATTTTCCGAATAAATTAAAAGAATTTTTTTTAAATATTTTAATGACAGAAATGCGCACAAAGTTAAAATTGTTAACATAAATATAAGAAGCCTCTGTTGCAAATTTGAAAAACTACTCAATTTATTAGATGAAACAAAAAATATTTTTAATATAATTTGCTTAACTGAAAGATGGTTAAATTTAAATTACCTTAATAATACGACACGTTTTTATTAAAACAAGTTAACAAATTATCCTCATTTTATATTGGTTTTGTCAAGTTAATAAATGCGGTGGTGGAGTTTCTATCTACGTAAATGAAAATATCGTGCATCTAGTTAGGACTCAATGTAGTCATGGAAGTATAAAACAGATGGAAGTTTATCGAGCCGCAAACATCAAAGCTGTATATATGTATATATATATATATATATATATATATATATATATATATATATATATATATATATATATATATATATATATATATATATATATATATATATATATATATACATATATATATATATATATATATATATATATATATATATATATATATATATATATATATATATATATATATATATATATATATATATATATATATATATATATATATATATATATTAGTAAATAGTCATAACAGTAAACACAAATTTTTATATTGAAAAAAAGTTAAAGCAGTGACCAGAAAAATATCATAAATATAGAACATATTTATCTGAAGTTTAATTGAAATCCTACAGTCAGATTTTTAGAAAATTGGTTTCAAATAAACAAACAAATCTACGAGTTACACTAAAAAGTTGTTAATTGAAAATAAAGTTTAAGTTTTCTAAGATATTTTTCATCCTTTTTTTATTTATATTTTTGTGAAATTTTTGTAATAATGTACTATTCTACATAAAAATAAGGCGATGTTATTTGATCTCTGAAAACAATGTTTTCAGAAATCAAAAACAAATAACACGGTTGCCATATAAAATATACTCTGTAGTTAAGAACCGTAGCCATTTTAAAAGTTCAAAAGTTTTTCGCATTTTCTCACGCATACGTACCTAAACATAGCGCTTGTGAAAGACCGTGCCTTGGGTTACCAAGGGTTTTAAAAAGTCATCAAAAACAAAACAGAACTTGTACATAAAGTAGGGTAGAGCGGGGCTAGTTTAGCATAGGGGCAAGTTGGGCAATTAAAATATCTCAAAAACTACGCATCACATGACAAAACATCTAATGGATGAAAAATGGGAATTAGAATGTTAACACAATCCGCAATAAAAGATTGTTGGAAAGCAGTTAAGTAAGATTCACGGGCACTTTTTCTATTTTTGAGCAAAAAAGTAAAAAAAAAGTTTTGCTATTTCTTGCTTAGATGATTATAATTTTTTTTATCTGACATCACTTAAGCGTTAATATTTTAACAATTTAAAGGACTTTCGATTAAAACTACCTGTTTTTTCATGTCTTACTGTTCTCTTTAAAACCTAACTAATGTGTCACCTAGTCGAGTCGGGTTAAGTTGAGCAGCTTTGAAAAAAATAAATAAAACTGAACTTTCGAACACAAAGAAACGACTTTGATAAAAAACAATTTAAGGTGCATTATTTATATATTTTTTTAAAATTAGTAATTTTTAAATTGGGCTTTAAAGTTCAAGATAATTGCATAAAATGATATTTATATTTTATGACGCTTTCTTACTATTTAATTTGTTTTCTTATCATATTTACGTCATTAAAGTGTATGAAATAAAAAGTTTATAAATCAAACATACGCTTACGTTAGTGAAAGTTTTATTGATGATTCACCCAAGTTTCGTACAATGCATATTCATTCATTTGTTGATTGCTCAACTTACCCTACACTATTGCTCAATTGACCCCGCTGGGGCAAGTTGAGCAGCTCCGCAAACTTTAGGGATTATCTTTTTAAAAAAATCAAAAAATATACTTTTTGAACGAAATCATCTGAAAATGAGAAAATATACAAAGATTATAAATATTTGTTCGAAAAAATTTGTAAACGCTCAAAAAAAAATTATTACTCTAGAAAATTAGATAATTTTAAAAATAACTTTAAGCGCACTTGGCAAGTAATAAAAGAAATTACTGTCAATCAAAAAACATACTCAGGTTCCCTCCCCAGATGATTATAGTTGATAACAAATGTATTCATGAATCAAAGTCTATATCTGACGAATTTAATAAATGTTTTATCAAAATCGGCCCTAAATTAGCTAATAAAGTTCACTTAACTCCAGTCGCCTTTAATGATTTCTTAGTACCAATAGATGATTGTAACTGTTCCAAAGAAATTTACTAAGAATTATCTTTTAATTAATTCAATTGCCTTTAAATCACAAAAAGCTATCGGAGCTGATAGAATTAATGGTGACATAATTATCGAGTGTTTCGATCATCTCAAAAATATTCTTTTTAAAGTTTATAAATCATCTGTCTACCAAAAAGATTTTCCTGATCGACTAAAAGCTGCAAAAGCTATTTCGATTTTGAAAGAAGGGGACTGTTTCAATATCAGTAACTATCGCCATATATCTATCCTTTCTACGTTTTCAAAAATCTTAGAGCGTATTATGTACAATAGAGTATACAATTATCTTGTTTCCAATAATCTCGAGAAATCTCAAATTCCTTTCGAAGATCCCAATTTACATTAGCTGTTTTTATTGACTTGTTGATTTTATTGCCTTTTAATAATGTTGACCATGAAATGCTCGAAAAACTAAAATACTACGGAATAAACTACATAACTAAAAAGTGGCTTCGAAGTTACTTATCAAACCGCAAACAATTTTTTTTTATTCATAACTATAACCAAAGCCATCTTCCTGTGGTGTTCCTCAAGGTTCTTTGTTGAGGCCATTTTTTTTCTTAATCTATATAAATGACTTAGATAAAGCCTCAAACTTAATGAGTATCATGTTTGCCGACGACACCAACTTATTCCTGACTAAAAATGACATATCCAAACTCTTTTAGTAACAAAATCTCAAAAAGAGATTTTGTTGCTAAAAAAGTTTTGATATTTTTCAAGGAGTGGTTCTCGACAAGAACATTACATAGAAACCGCATATTGACTATATATACTTAAAAATATCTAAAAGTAGCGGAGTCTAATATAAATCCAGATCATGTTTAATCAACAAAGCTTAAGGCCAAATTTACTACTCATTTATTTACACGTATATAAACTATTCCAACATAGCTTGAGGAAACACTGAAAAAAGTAAGTTACAATGCCTTTATTGCCGTCAGAAGCATGTGATCCGATTGATTAATTTTCCGGATTGTTTCTCTAATTCCAAACCATTATTTATGGAGATGAAAATACTTAATATTTACGAGCTCAATGTTTATAACATTTTATGATTTATTTACACGCGGAAAAACAATTTAACCTTTTTTTTCTAAACCCAATTAATAAATATTTACTTAGAAATAAAAATTTTGTATATAAACCAATTTGCATAACAAAATTTAACAAATTTTGTATTGCATTTCGAACACCATATCTTTGGAATAAAATTGTTATACTTAATTTTTATATATCCAATACTTTTCCGATCTTTAAACTTAAAACTTTTATACTATCTATTGATGATATAATTAAATACTTTTTATAACAACACCGTATTTGTCTTTTTAACCGCGGGACCGCTGCATTTTTTTAATAAATAAATTTGCAGGGCCCGGGGCTATAGCCCCCCCCCCCACTTGATCCTGCACTGTTTCATTGTATTTACTTTGTATATATATTTATATATGTATTTATATATTTGCGCTTTTATAAGTTCTGACGATAAGATCCAACTTTTTTATTATATAAAACATTAGTGGTTTGATTTATATTTTCAATTTATATCACGTTTTATTGTAATTTTTTAGAATAAATATAAAAAATTTGTAAAAGGTTCTGATGATCAGATCATTATAATTTTCTTTCAGAAGCCTTGTCTGTTTGTTTTTGTAAAAAACGATAAAAATGTAAACAAAAAAATAAAAAATAAAATAAAGTACCAAAAAAAAGTTCACATCTGCTTCCTTACTAACCTCATTTGTGGCTCAGAGCCATCAATACTCCGACTTCTTGGTTTTAATTAATTTAATTTATTTATTTAATTGCTGCGGTGAGCAAATGCTCACTGACTGGTAGTCCACTTTAGCCGCAAGTTTAAAAACTACAATTTGAACTTTTAATTTACATAATAAAGTTCATCAAGACTTTTTTTAAAGTTTAATGTTGACTTATTAAGTTCGACATCAAACGGCAAATTGTCCTAAATTGGAATAACACGAATGGAAAAAAAATTCCATTTACTCGAATGTCTACAGATCTCAGAAGTATATCTATGATTGTGGATATAGTCATGATCATTTCCAGCTGGTCGACAAAAGTTCCTTAGGGAAGATACTGTATTTAGCTGATAAGAATTATTAAGACATTTAAAAAAGTTAATTAAATCGCTTTTTCTCTTCTCATAGATAAGGTTGTTATTTTAAGTCTATTTTTTTTCTTTCCTCATAAAGAAGTTCTGAATATCCTGGAATAAGTCTTGTTGCTCTATGTTGAACTCCTTCGATAAGGTTAATGTCTTTTTTAAAAAATCGATTCCAAATAGAAGACGCATATTCTATATGAGGGCGTACTAGCGAAACATATAACAATTTAAGTGTATCAGCTTTAAAAATGAAAATATGCGTCGTATAAGACCAAAAATTCTATTTGCTTTAGAAACACACGCAGGTATATGATGTATATGATGTACACGCAGGTATATGATGTATAAGATCGCTTTTAAACAAGATACCAAGATCATTTACACAATCTACAGTACTCAATTGATAATCAGAAATATAATATTTATTGATATTTTCATTCAATTTATTACTTTTATTGACATGCATTTTTTTACAATTTTCTATATTTAGTTGCATACTCCAGTCATTACTCGAATTAAAAATAGAATTTATGGCACCCAGTAGATAATCAGTACACACGGATGGACTACATCGTTCCCACAGGATTTTTATTTATCCAATGATTTTAATTGTACAAGAATTTCCTTTAAACTGGTTATTTTGTTAATACCATTTTCATAGTGAATATGAGTAACAGGATCAAAACTCAATTTTAAACACAGAACTATAACCATTGTCCAGGAGCTGCTTTTTTCAGCTTAATTGTTACAAGTTTATTGTCAATTAGAAACCCTACTATAGTTTTATTTTGCTGTTTTGCGCCAGGCGTACAAAAAGTTAATCCGGTACTGTTAATGTAAAATGTTAAACATTTTTTTATGTTGTGTTTTACCAGTGCATATAATCATTTTTTATTGTTAATAAAGATTTTACTCAAATGCTAATAATTTTAAACAGTTAAATTCCAAAAAAATAGTTTGAGGTAATAAGTGTGGTCAGGGGTTTTACTATTTGTCAAGCAAATAGTAAAACCCCTGGGAGACTGGATCTAGTTGGAAGCAAGGGAAAATTGACACACGGGGCTACTTAGCTTCACGGGGCTACTTAGCTCATAACATTTTCTATAGAAAAAAAATATTAATAGTACATTAATAATCATTATCATAGTTTGTTGATCGTTGCCAATCTAAAAAGAAAAAAGTTGATAAAAAACAGAGAATGAAACTAATATAGTATTTCAATCTTGTTTACAAATTAAATTACCATTCAGAAATAAGATCATAAGCAGCTAATAAAGTTGAAGGAGGGGTTTGCTGATGTGAGCAAAACTCTTTCCACTCAAAATATTCATTACAAACAGTTTCTTCATCACAATTTCCCATTTTAGAGAAATTAGTGATGGTAACAGAGCAAACATTTATATTTCTAGTTGCTGGTGCTTTATAAACCGTGTATTTATGAATTGAATCACTAAATTTAACTTCAAACTTAAACTTTTTAAATAATTTCAAATATATTTATATATTTAAAATATATTCTGAGAGAGGGTGTGTGGGTTGATGAGGTGTATAACCCCCTCCCCCCAACACACATCTCTGGATTCGTCACTGTGTAGTTTTAATGCAATTTGGCTTTCAATAAAATCTTGTTTAGATGATTGATAAATTAACTACAACATATTTGTTAAAAGTTTATTTCTGAGCATTAAGAAACAAGAGGTATTCCGGATTCTAAAAACGCTGAATGAGCTTATAATACATCAAAGTCATCAGTATCTATTATATTTGCATGCACTGCTGCTGATGAATTTATTTATAAAGTGTATAAAGCAGAACGTCTGATGGACTCTTAGATACTTGTAGATCCACTTGGAGCCTGTTATAGTTGTATAAAATTTGGGTGGTTTGATGACTATTGTTTTAGACATTCGATGCAAAGATTTGTAATACTTTACAGACTTGTTAAGTTAATGTTAAGAACTATACACCAAAATATTTATTAAACAGTGAAATCAGGATGAAAAAAAAGTAATTACAGAACGGAAAATCAGTGAAGAACAATTTTATACATTCCGACCTAAAAAATTTTCCAAAGATTGCTGGCTAATCTCTTGACTAATATAAGTCACACAAATGAGTTTGCTGTACAAATGAAGTTTGCTATAATTAAGTATGAATGTAATCGGTACCTATTACTAAAATATCTATATCCTATCTGGTATCTGTAACTAAACAGAGTTATTGACAAAATTTTACGGACAGATATTTCTAAATCTTCTCAGATTTTATCATCCCTGTTAGTTCAGGATTTTTCTGTTACTCGGTCTCAATCAAAACGCAAACTAATCAAAATAAAAAATACTTAACTTTATAACTAAAATGAAAGAAATTTTGAATTAGATTTTAATTGTTGTAAAGAAATAATTAGTTGTAATCTTCAGGCTCCATAATGTATATAGATCTATTAGAAGCTTCTTCTAAAAAGTTTGAGGATATACAGAAAGACAAAAGTGAAATGTTAAAAGAAAAAAAAAATTATTGATTAAAAGTAGTGATTTATGCACTGATGTTTCTTCCATTAATGGTTTTGTTTTCCATTAAAAACATGCATCAAAAAGAAATTAGTGTTGCGCTAATCAAGTTATCGTAAACGTAAATCATTTGGATTGACTGATTATACTAAACAATTAATGTCTCCGTTGGGAATATGTATATAAATAGCGTGCTTATCGAAGTCTCGATAAGCGCGCTATTTATATACATATTCCCAACATAACCTATCTAACATCAACGGACTCAAGCAACTGTTCTACTACTAGCTGTGATCTACAATATCTCTCTTGTCTTTACAGCATATTTGTATATAAAATAAATTAACTATAATAAATTGAACTCGTTTTACAATACGACTCTTACGTAAAACAACAATTAGTCCTTAAATAAAAGCAGTTATGAATTGGTCATTATTTGCTCTAAAAAAATAAATGATCATCCTGATATAATAGATATCTCGAGATTACCATTAAAAGTGAGTTCTTATGTTGGAAGATTTGAAAGAAAAAAGACACCGTACCAATTTGTAGGTAAAATTATAAATATGTATAAAGATAATAATGAAAAAAATGAAACAAAATTTTGATGCTTAGAACCCAATCTCCTTCAAAGAACCTCAAACTCCTAATTACTTTATTACGTAAAGCAAATCAATCACAACTTCCTTGTCCTCTATATAAAAAAACAACACCCATTTATTGAAAGAGACGATTGCTAAAAAGTTGTTTTCTAATTTTTATTTCAAGTTTTTCTTTATTTATACTATATAATCATATTATGTTGTTTTATTAAGATAAAGCATTTTAAAATTGGACATTTTAAGAGTTACTGATAGTTGTTGACCATCATGTAGCCTTGGCAGCAAAACTAGAACATTCATTCCCAAAATTTATGCTAGAGTAAAAATTTAAGATCAGTAGCCAATCATAATTCAAATAAAACTAATAAGTCATATGTTTCTGGTGGACATTAAAAATGATTTTACTCTAATGTTAACTGCAATTACATAGCATTCTATGCAAATTTACAATAACATGGTATTGAATTTCAAGTCCTTAAATGAAAAATCTATTTCTTAATTGGAATTAAAATTTTTTTAACTTTATTAAACGTAAATTTATTAATACTATCATATTTATTTAAATTTATTATCAATATTAAATTTATTTAAATTAGGCTGACTAAATCATTTGAAACAGTTGAACACGAATCACCGGAAATTAAATAATAGCCGGTAAATAAGAGTTTGTATAAAAATTGTGAAAACCATGGAAATAACAGTTAAGAAATATGGTTAATACATAACATTACTTACCGAATCTGTAAACGTAGTTAATAGATCTTTCAAGTAAGTTGGTAAGTAAGTTTATGTAAGTTCTAAGAGCAAATAAAATTTTTGTTCTAAATTTATATTAAAAATATTCATAAAAAAATCGTTGAGCTTTAATGCGAGGTTAAAATTTCAGAAAAGAATATAAGTTTGCTGAAATTTTAACTTCACATTTTTTATTTTTTACTGACCAAGCTGTTGCTAACAAAAAAATTAATAATGTATAAAACTTTGTTACAAAAAACATTTATTTATTGCCTGTCACTGACCAGTTTCCAAAAATTGAAAACGATTGAAAAAAATAGTTCTAATGAAAACTCTAATGGGTTTGGACCACATCAAATAAAGCTTTTCTATCAATACAAATATCGATCAAAGGAAGTAGACCATTTTCGTGTTTTTGTATTCTCACTTAGAGTAAAAAAAATGACGCATTATGCTATCTATACTTTTTTTTTTAAATGGACCAGGCAGAAAGAATAGTGGAATCGTTTGAACACAAAAGATGGATTTTTTTAATCTCTCGTGGACCCTAGACTAGGAAACGCCATTGGCTTATCACTTTCCTGTTTTTTCAGCTATATTAGTCACCTCTTGCAATAAGTCTTTTTTTTCAGAATATACTCTAACGAAAGTCAATTTACAAGTAAAAGTTCTTAATTATAAACATTATTTTGGTTAAAAAAATTTTATCTTTATCTTATTTTCTTCATATAGTAAACTAATAAATATAGTAAATATCACAGAGTAAACTAATTCATGTAGTAAACTAATACAGAATAAAAATAGAAGAACTGCAGGTTCAAACTTTAGATTAGGCTGGCTGCATTTTTTGCAAATCATCATTACCTCCAATTCATTACTTCAAATTCTACGCTGATGTTTTATAAAATTTTACTTTCTTAGAAAATTTTGAAATTTCATAAACAACTTTGTTTAAACAACAAGCTAACAAAATAAACAACAATCTTTCTCTAGTTCAATTAATTGCACCAGTGCACAAAATAATTTGCATGACAACGTCAATAATGGGAAAATTTAATTTAAGGTCAAATTAATTTGAATCATTTAGAGACAATTAAATACAGTTGATTTTCGATTTTTGTCATTATCTTCGATATCTGCTGTAACGAAGCTACGGAAATAGAGACATTCATTAGTAAAAAATGAGTCAACGTTGTTTGAATAAGGTTTCATAACTTTTTTAGCATGCAATTATGATTTTAGCATCTAACTTAGTTCACTTAGTCAAAAATTCAAGTATTCAGCTCAATTTTGAAAAGAGCCCTTTCCATAGCTCAATTCAATGAGATTGTCTACTATGATTATAATTTCAGCAATTTTTAATTTTTGAAAAAATTCAATTTCTTTTTCACTTGCATTATGTTAAAGAGCCTTTTACAAGTTTTCGACGCCTCCTTTCAGCAGCACAGTCTTTTGGTTTTACCAATTTCTTTGCTTTTAACTCATTGTGCTCTTAATTGGACTGAATATTTACCTTCAATATAAACAACGGTAACGTTGCAACAAGCAATGGTTTCTTTTTGGTTATACTAAGATCTTATTAGTATAACAAGTAGTATAACTTCGAAATTATTTTAAATTTGTTAAAGAGTAAAAAAAATTAAATGAATTAAATGAAGTTATCTTTATTCCATTCCTTCATTTGTAAGTGTTTTATTTCATACCTTTCATCTTCTAATTGAGTTTGAAAATTCAGTTGCCGTATATTGCCCATAGTAAAACTATACTAAAACTTAAAACTCGTAAAAATCAAAATCACCAAACAATTATGAAAAAAATAAAATAATGAGTTTCACGATTTTTTTTTAAAAATGAACCATTCAAAACGCGCAAAAAATGTCGCATGCAAAAAAGCTTCAACCAGCTTTACATTAGCAGTACGAAAAAAATTTTGAAAATTTTAAACCTATATTACGAAACATAAACTATGAATTTAAGGTGATATGTCATAGAAACTTGGTGTCAAGATGAAAATTCCAATAATTTCAATCTTCAACTGACAGGATGCAAATCAATTCATCAAACCAGAGGAAGAGAATGGGCGGCGGAATATGTTTTTTATCCACAATACACTGCAATTTAACTGCGATATATAGACAACCTAGTGGTAATATAAAATTGTTTGAAAAATATTCAGAACAGTATTTAGACACTGTAAAAAATAAACAACTATTCTTAATGGGGGACTCCAATATAAACCTTTTAGACATAAAAACTGATAATAATGTTATAAATATTCTTTATCAACATAATATATTACCATTAATTAATAAGCCGACTCGCGTTACTCATCAAACTGAACCATTCCTAGACAATATCATTACTAACTGTTTTTCAAAATATAACCCTCAAAGTGGGTTCATAAGGACCGATGTTAGTGGACTTTGTAGTGAACAAATTTGACTTATCTTCGGATTAGCTTCGAAATGAATTTAAAACAATACAATCAAAAAGAGTCTGGGCCTTCATGACATAAGCTCCCATCTTTATGATGTTATTGAATATCTCCGACCGTATATCTTTAATCTCTCGTTAAAAAGTTTTTCCTGAACACTTAAAATTAGCACGCTTAGTTCCAATATTCGAAAACAGAGATAACTCTACTCTATTAAATTAGAGGCCAATACTTTCATAGTTTTCAAAAGTACTAGAGCGCATAATGTACAACCGACTTTTTACATACCTCCAAAATCACTATATCCTTTTAATAACCAATACAGATTTAAAAAAGACCATTCAGCTGAACATCCATTAATAAAGTTAGTTAACAAAATCTTCAAAAAAATCAATATACACTTGGAGTATTTATTGACTTATCAAAGGCCTTCGAGACAGTGTATCACAAGATCCCTCTGTACAAACTTAGTAACTATGGTATAAAAATTTTTTTTAAATTGTTTTCATGCTGTCAAAACAATCGTAAACAAACCTTATATTACAATAATACTTACGTTTCTCTTAAAATGATTACTTGTTGCGTCCCCCAGGAATCCATTCTATGTCCTTTGCTTTTTCTTGTTTATATCAACAACATACTTTTTTCTTTTCGTATACTGAACATTTTGCAGATGGCACCCAAGCTTTCTATACCCACTCAAATGTTAATAAAATTTTTAACACAGTAAAAAGGAGCTTGATGAATTGAGCGATTGATTGAAGGCCAACAAACTTTCCTTGATATCAAAAAAAGCAAATACATCTAAAACTATAAGCTGAAAAGAGCACATCAAGTTTTAAAAAATAAAATATCTAAAAGCGTTTGAATTATGCATAAAACTAAGCATATTTTAAATAAATTATGTCAAAAAAATTTTATACTTTGCATTTGTTCATAGCTACATTAGCTACTGCAATGTTGCCTGGGCAAATACTTACGAATCAAAACTAGCGTTAGTCTATAAAAAACAAAATCTGGTCTCAAAAATATTCCATAACTACTTTCAACTTATTAATCACAAACACGAAACAAAACATTCTATGCAGAACTACTATATTTCAAAAATGTCTTTGAGACAATATAAGTTCTTAATATCTAGAAGAGGGCCACTATTGTGAAACTAATTTCTCACAAATGATATTAAAATGATTAACTCGAATCAACATTTTTAATACGTTGTTAAACAACAGTTACTTAAACTCAATATTGCTGAAACAATCTATTATTTTAAAAATGTACATAATTATCGAAATTTTTTCATGTACACATTAGCTGGGAATGTTTATGGTTGTATTTATTAAAATGAATTTACTTAACTATAATAATTGAGGGCCACCAAATTTAGTAAAGCGTTACAGAAAATCCAAAAAAATCAATAAAATGGACGAGTTTTGTCTAGGGGCCACTGAGTGTATCTTGACACTACTGGCATTAAGATCCCCTCCCCCAAGCCTTAGTATAAATGGCCTTGGGTGAAATATAAACTTTATACACACGTTGCAGTTTTCCACCTTTGCTACATATTTTCCGCCTTATCAGAATTTACAAATAAAATAATTTAAGAAGAATTTAAAAAAACTATCCGCGTAACTGGGGGCTTTCAAGATGGTGTCCTCAAGACAAGATACAAGATAGAAACCACTGATCTCCAAATATAACTAGCACGGCTGTTTCAGAGTGAGCTTTACGGCTTCTTGTTTTTTTTTTTTTTAAATTTTGACTTAGGGGGTGTTACTAAAACATTTATAACTTTTGAAATATTAGAGAGAATTTTGTTTTGTAAAAGGAATGAAAACAACTATAAAATGTTTTATCATACGCCATTTAATACAATAGTAAAAAAACTTCTTTTAGTTTATAAAAAGCGCAACAAATGATGAACTTGGTTAAATTTTAGTAATTTGTTGTTACTTTTTATCAAAAAAAAAATCAGAAAAATATATTTCTGTTAGTTATTATTAAATACACTCATTGTTTAACTATTATTAAAATAAATTTTTTTTACTCAATTGTTATAGGAAAACTAAAACAGTCTTTATTAAAGGCCGTTTTCCACAAGACGAAAAATTCGCGCGAAGCGAATTTTTTCGTCTTGTGGATTCAAAATGCCTCTTTGAAATATCTCTTTAACTAAAGTTATAAATGTTTACCTGCTGTTAAGAATTATGTGTATATGTTATTGTTAGCTGACTTTTTTATATTATTAAACTGTATGTTGCAGTTAAATAATTTTATATGTATGCCAATGAGTTTATTCGCATAAAAGGTGATTACATGACATATTAAATTCAAGAAACCTATTTGCTAATGGATACAAGTCAGTATTGTGTAACAATACTCTTTGTAACAACATGTAACAAGAATCTTTGTTTTTCATTTTTTGACATGGCATATAATTATTTCATTAGTCTTAAAGAGATTAATTGGTACGCAAATGATCTTGTATAGTCTAAAAACTGATTTCATTAAGTATTTGGTAGCAGTAAAATCTGTTTAAAATATATATCTCAACTAAGAAAAAAAAAAAAAATTTCACCATAAAATCATTTAACATATAAGCTCAGTCAAAACCATCTAACAAGCTTTTTATTGTGTGAGATCTTATTTAGCTGTGAGATCTGCAAGAATGTTTAATAACAACATCAAATGTCAACAACTCACAACCACATATACACAACTTTTGATGCAAAGTAGCGTTCAATGTTCAAATGGAAACTGCAGCATCATAGACCAAACTCATTATTTAAAAGCTTTAGATTCTTTTTTCTGTTGCTCTAGTACTAAAATATCTGACTGAAATTGAATTAATAAGAAAATATGATTTGTTGGAGAGAAAACCAACTAATAGTGACCATGATTATGCAGATATTCTAAATTGCAGCATTCAAAAAAGCATTGATCTCATTTTGTCTGATATGTTGCTGAAATGACATTAAAATAAAGTTAAGAACTAAAAGGTACATAAATTGTATAAAAAACAATATTAAACAATTAATTTATGGTAAAACTAAAATTAAAAGTAAGTAAAAAAATGAAATACAAATAAAAAATGAATAAAATTATTTTGATTTTCTACATTTAAAGTTGTTTGGGAACTTTTGAATTGGATAACTACTAGGTTTTTATTTGTTTTTTACTTCTACTAACAGGTTATAACTAGTTATATATATTAGTTGAACCTAATAGTTAGCTATTAGGTTTTAGGTATAATACTAGTTTCTAGTGCGTTCTTTACTTATGTTAAATAAACTAATTTTTAATTATTTAACTAAAAATTTTAATCTGATTTAATTTTCTTTATTTAATTAATTAATTTTTATATAAAAAAGAAAGATAATACGCAAGCAATAATATGCAAATATATATTTTAGAAATTTACGTAAATATGTAATATTGCATTTATTTTCAAAATATTTGCTATGTAAAACCGAAAATTATATTTGTATTTGAGGCTTGTACATTTATTTTCATTTCAAAAAGATATAAAAGTTCGTAACCAAGTTTTAATCAACTAAGTACGCCGCTATCTTGGGAGGCCAAAAATATTTGCCGTATAGGCTACCAGTTATATTTTGAGATCAGTGGATAGAAACGCGATTTCGTCGGACTTACGGCACAAGATACTAATTTGGTCGCACGTGAATTAATTTTTTATTGCTTTAAAATGGATATAAGCCAACAAATCGATAATTTGGTATATATATATATATACATATATTATTTTTGAATTATTAAACATTTTTTATTGTTCTGCTTCAATTTTAATCTAAATCAGAATAAAAGCTTAAAAATAAAAGTTATTTATTTAATGAAACAGTAATAACGCAGTTCAACAACAAAAAAATTTTTTCTGGTGCCGAGCAAACTATTTTTTGTATAACATTTCATAATTTTGATTTAAAATATACAACTCATTTTTCACCATCACGTCAAGTTGTAAAGATATTTGGATTCAAATCTTTAGCATTTGGGGTATAATCCCTAATATTGTTAAAAAAAAATTATTCAAAAATATGTCAACCTTTGAATTTAGATTTGTTTCTCTAAGGTATTATCTTAACTATTACATAAATTTAGCGCAGAATTAAAATTTTTTGAAATTTGGAATCGAATTACTTATTCTTAAACAATAATGAGTATTAGATAACTTTGATTTTGTACTACTCAACTAACAATTGCTATATACAAAAATGATGAGATTGTTTAATAGTTTGAAAATAATTACACAGTTTATTTCTAGGTGCAGTTAGAACTGTGATGGATTTTTAAAACATTTACTGATGTCAATTTAAATACCTTTTCTATTACATTTTGCAAAAAATGCTTACAAAAAACAATTTTTTACTTATTATTTTATTGTATCAATTGATATTATAAATTTTTTTATTTTCATGTGAGGAAAATGTTTAAAAATATGTGTTTGTGCTTTATCTAATCAGCAAATTTCATTTTTTTTTTTTAATTTGTTTCATTTAGTTTTTGTCATTGTCTAGAAATTTTCAAACAAAGATAAAATTATAAAAGATGTAAAAACTGACGACACAGCAAACAATTATGTTAATGATGTGAGTTATTTGTTTTCTATGAATTAATTAATTTATATTGATTATGTTTATATTCAACGCATTCAACAAAATGCAAAGTTAGTATTTTTCAGTATATATTTTTTATAAATATTATCAAACATGGTAAATACTATCGAAGATGGTTAGTCTTGCTTACCATCTTTATAAGTATTTATAATGCCATGTTGTAAGGCTTGTTGGTTCTTGTATCCTAATATTCGTTATTTTTAAGTTGCATAAAAACATTTATATCTTGCTTGATAGCAAAAACATTTTTTCTTTTAAGTCATCTGTGGAATTGTTATGGGCAATGAAAGCTCACAAGCATGCTGAAGTCTACATGAAGGTTTATACTTTATTTTATATTTTTCAAAAATAGATAAAATGATTTCAAATAATTTGCAATTTTAAATGTATTTCAAATTAATTAGAAGCAAATATTATTATTTTTGTAATTTTTAGTAAAGGAGTATTAGTAATTTATTGTTTAAAGATTATTTTAAATGTGGTTAATGTTAGATTTTTTACAGTCAAACAAGTTAGATAATATTATTATCTACAAAATCAAAACACTTTATCTACACATATAAAGTATATGCACAAACCACAATACATTTACTGCATATACACACCATAATGCATTTTGTATATATACACACTGTAATACATTATATAAATTTATACAATCTGTTGGAAACATATCCTACAATAGATTTAATTCATGCACATAATCTAAATTATTATATTTTTCTTTCAACAAATTATTATGATCATCTAAAATTCTAGATTTATTTTTTTAAATCTACTGTTAAAGCATATCTAGCCTGATGGAAAAACTGGGGAAAATTGTTTAATAAAATATTGTTTTAAAAAAAATTGCAAGAAAAACTAGAAAATGTATGCTTTTTATTATCTTTGATGCTGGGAAAACTGTTTTATCTATATTTTCTGTTTAGTTGGTTAATTTGTGTTAAATGTGTGTTAAAACTGTAAATATTCATTGGCTTTTTAAGATTTTTTCAATCAAATCCTGGTATCATTATTTATTAATTTATTTTTTATTTCATATTTATGTGAGACAAAATTAGTATTGTTATTTTAGTTTGTATAAATATGGAATTAGGCAGAGAAAAATAAGTAATTAGCAGATATAAGTGGGTGCAATTAACTCTATTCCTGATCATGCATATAATATTTAGTTGCAACAACTTGGCCATGACTTTTTAGATGTTTTGAGAACATTCAAATTTTTTTATGTTTTCATGTCACTGTGTGCCAGGGTGAAACTGAACCTCTATGAAAACACACGAAAAAACGTATTGTGACATTCTTTTACATGTGTATGATAGTTATAAAAATTATTAGTGCAAGGTTTTCATCATGTGATTTTTAAGGCATTATATTTAGCTCATAAATATTGTTTGATTTTTTAGTTATATTTACTAATCTAATAATATTAGATTTTAATGTTTTAATATTCAGTAAATAAAAATTCAGTAATGTTCATTTTCGCGAAATCGCGAAAATGAACATTACATGTGACTTAATTTTTTTAAATTTATGAAATATAAAACCTAATATTAAATATTATAAAAAATTTAAACTTAAAACACTTTATTTTCTTAAACTTATTTTTAACAATAACAACAATAAAGCAAACTTTTCTTTAACAAAAAATCTATTAGTTTACAATTGCGGTTAAATGCTTTTATTTACGATTTTATTTTTTCCTGAATAAATGTCACATAAACAATATCAAAAGATAATTTAAATATTTTAAAAGATTAAAGTTTTTGCGAAACGCAAAACTGCTGAACGCGTAGGCAAATCGCTATTTCACAGGTAAAATGCGAGCTGCGTAAAGATTCTTAACAAGGCCTGTTATGGGTATATAATTGATAAAATTGCATTTCATAAACTGGTTAGTTGAGTATAAAAGTTGTTTATTTAAGTACAACAACAATCTTTGTAGATTTTTTTTATCACTGATTGGAATATTTATTTTTAAAATTAAAATCTGTATTCTAAACCATAAAATCCCTCTGATTTAAACAAGACATTTACAACAAGACATATATATATATATATATATATATATATATATATATATATATATATATATATATATATATATATATATATATATATATATATATATATATATATATATATATATATATATATATATATATATATATATATATATATATATATATATATATATATATATATATATATATATATATATATATATATATATATATATATATATATATAAAGTTGTAATGCTCAGAATAAAATTAAATTAAATTGCTTATTGGCAGTTTATTTAAAAATAATTATAAAATAAATGTTTATACAATTTAAAACTATTATATACAACACTTTTTAATAAATTTGATAAAATTTGTTTGTTCATTAAACAATCATTAGTAGTAATTTGTTACTTAATTCAAAAGCGTTTTGCGTAACCTTAATAAAACGTTCAAAAAGATAAGTTTTAATAACTTTTATTTCATACTTAATTAAAAGCGTAACAAAAAGTTTCGGTTCGAGTTTAAGTTTTTATTTTTTTTTATTTTTGTTTTATTGCTTATATAATTTTTTTTCGTAAGGATTTTTTTTCGTTTCTTTTTTGTTAGGAATTTTTTTTTCCTTTTTTTTCTTTTCCTTTTTTCCTTGTTTAAGTTTAGCTTAGCATTTCTACATTCAGAGCATTTTTATAAAGTTTAAATTATCAAAGCATATAAACAATCACGGTCAAGTTGTGAAAAAATAAAATCATTTCCGTGGTCAGCAATAGCAAACCATTGCACGCCATTCCTGTCCAAGCTTGATATATATACATACATAAATAGTCATAAATACTTCTCATGTTCTTCTTCATTCTGTATAGCTTTATCTAGAAAATTTCTGGAGCCAGCTCTGCCTGGAAATATTTCAATTCCAGCTCTGGCTCAGCTCCTTATAAAAACACCAAATAACTTATAAAAACCTTATAAAAACTCCAAATAGCTCTGGCTCAAGCGCCAGAATAGCTTCAAAGTCCTGTTTATATATTTCATATAAACATTTCTTATTACCAAGATTCTAATCAAGCTTTTAAGTACAGTGTAGACTGTACTTAGAAGCTTGTTTAGAATCATGGAAATGTCTTTAGGTGTGGTGCCATTTATGGCCAGGTCAACAATAGGTTTTTTTTAACTAAACATTTATATGTATACATATAAATGTTTAGTTAAAAAACATTTATACATTACATATTATACACTATATATACATATTATGTATAAAATATATATATATATATATATATATATATATACATATATATATATATATATATATATATATATATATATACATACATAAATATATATATATATATATATATATATATATATATATATATATATATATATATATATATATATATATATATAATTAGTAGAAAATCACTTAACAAATTTTTTTTCATTTTACACTGTGTTTCATCAACAAAGACTCATCAGAGATCTATATATATATGTATATATATATATATATATATATATATATATATATATATATATATATATATATATATATATATATATATATATATATATATATATATGTATATTGTTCTATAGTTTTTTTATATTATTGTAGCTGTTGAAGGCAGTTGACTCTTCCAAAGTTAAGCTTACAAAGTAAGTCTAGACAATTTTTTACGTTATTTAACTGAAGATCTGAGCAGGTAATATTTTCATAATTTTAGTTACAACTCTCTCTCTGCAACACAGCCAAACATTTGAGCGCTTTATTACAAAGGGCGTGGTGGCTGTATAAGCCCAAGCGGAATTTTATTAAAAATGCCTATATATGCGGGATTTTACCATATATGATGAATGTAAAGGCCCATATATGTTCAGTAAAATACGACATAT